>BSBM01000338.1:24617500-25217500 GCA_027924585.1 Larix kaempferi
TAGGAAACTTGAATGAGAAAAGGTGGAAAATGGACATCGGAAAATGGACATCGCAACCATTGTGATCCAATGCTCTAACAATGTATCCAAATTCTGCTAAGTGTGATGAGACAGACAAAGAAATTCATGTGTCTTTCTAAGAGAGACATGTTCAAAACAATACTTTGATCACCTTTAACCAACTGGGGTGATCCTGTCATTCGTACTCAAATTTGACCAAGGAATTCTCTAACTAACCAAGCAATCACTCAACCTCAAGGTGTTTGGAATGTGCCCAAGGCATCTTCTATGCATACGCGTGGGAAAATATAATCCAAATAGATTTGTTTTTTTTTTAGTTTGATCCATATAAGTAGAATGCATACCTTTTCTTGGTTGACTTCTTTGTTTCCTTCATCTATCCACTCATAATAGGATTGTCTTACTCCTTTCGAGGAAACACTAACTATGTTGGCACTGCCATCTCTATTTCTTGGCTCCGTTTGTGGATGATTCTTTGTGTGATGGATCGGATCGTGGTGTGTGCCTTTGTTGTTGATTGTTGCAACTACTATTGGTGCAAGTTCCCCCTTGCACCCAATTCCTTTCTTATGGTACATCAAATGCACAACTTGCTCAACAATAGGTAGGTCTTCAACCTTTCCTCGACTATCAAGCCAATCTTTGCAATCCAACACTTCCATTCCTCATTGATTTTGGCACCTTTTTTTGGTACACTTCGGCTTAATCGCCAATCTTCCTAAGTAATAAGTTGCCCTTAGGAAACTTCAATGAGAAAAGGTGGCAAATGGACATCGCAACCATTGTGCTCCAATGCTCTAACAACCTATCCAAAGTCTGCTAAGTGTGATGAGCTAGACAAAGAATTTCATGTGTCTTGCTAAGAGACATGTTCACACCAATACTTCGGTCACCTTTAACCAACTGGGGTGATCATGTAAATCATACTCAAATTTGACCAAGGAATTCTCTACCTCACCAAGTGATCACTTAGAAATTTGACCAAGGAATTCTCTACCTCACCAAGTGATCACTCAACCTCATGGTGTTTGCAATGTTCCCAAGGCATCTTCTATGCAAAAGCATGGGAAAGTACCATCCAAATATATTTGTTTTCTTTTTAGTTTGATCCATCTAGGTAGAATGCATACCTTTTCTTGGTTGACTTCTTTGTTGCATTCATCTATCCACTCATAATAGGATTGTCTTACTCCTTACGAGGAAACACAGACTATTTTGGCATTGTCATCGTTGTTGCATAAGGAAGGGTATTTACCTCTTCCTCAAGTCTGTCAAATCACCTCCTATAAATTAACAAGTTCTTCAAGGAACTCATACACTAGCACCTCTACTCCATAGTGTCCTACTTCATGGAGAGTAAACTACTTGAACCAACATCGACGTGGAGAAGAGAATGGCCTACTGTCATCGCACCTTTCATCCGTTTGATGAAATGGTGACTCCTTGTCCAACCCTTCACAAAATTGTGCTCCTTTGTCAGTGTTGTAGGCTCTACTACTTGCTCCTAGGTAGCAAGCCAGTTTTGGATTTTAACAGTGAAAGGAGGATGGTAGGTGGTTGCTAAAGCCACCTCCATCATTTACAACAATACTCTTTCTAGAATCGACTACAGGATTTACCATCTCAAAATGTTGTTCTTAACCTTCTACCATGAACATGCCCAAATTTTCTCTCAAGTTGCCTAGAACCTCCAATATTTCCTTTGAAATATGCTCTTGGACTACTCCTAAGGCCTTTGGCTTTGCAATTAATGTTGGTCACACTTGGACTTCTTGTAACTCACCCAACTCTTCCTTCGGAGGAGAAACAATGGAAAAATGACCCTAGTCACAAAAACAACAAGCAACATCCTTACCTTTGGATTGAGGTAATTCTTATGCTTCCACACTATAAAGTTGGCTTCCTTCGTTCTGAACAATTCGATCCTATGTGCCCAATTTTCCATTTGGTGTGTCAAAGTTTGCAAATTTCGACCCAAAGTTTTAGCCCGTGCATTAGTTTGTTTTAATTGTCACTTGTGCCCAGGTACATATCATAGATCTCTTGATCTCGACATTCCCATTCCATGGTGTCAAATTTCCATGACTCTTCCTTTGTGTTTTCCATGTTGCAACCAAAAAGTGGTTCAACCCTTCTTGGAACTGTTATTACATCCATAGTAGTTGGGGCTACCATGTCTTCAGACCAGTTTCTAGTCATCTTCTGAGCCAGTCCTTTTGCTATGACATGCATGAGATCAGTAGTCGATGAGCAGCTTTTCTATGATCACTCATATTTTTAGCGGACCCACAGCATCAATTTTCAGCTTTATGCCAGGACTGAGCCTCATGACACTAGATTTGATGACTAAGGTAGCCATTTTCTTCCATACAAAGAAGACATGATGACAATGGCCATGGTTTATACAGCGACAGTGTTTTAATGGTTTAGATGATGGATACAAGTATATGATCCAGCAGGTATATGGTTGTGCAGTGGATAATTATATTGTGCTCTTTTACTTATCTCGGTAGCTTGACCAGGTATTTAGTGGTCATGCTTTGGTGATATCTTTATGTGGTTATTGATTGATTATTTAGAGTAGAAGTGATTTAGTTGATTAGAAGTGGAAATTCTTGTGTATACTCATTGGTCATGCCCTCTTATTAGTATGGAATTGGTCATTCGCCCGTTATGGCTTGCTAGTCATGGCACCAACTATCACTTCCCTCATCCATCCATTGTCATCCATATTTGGTTGTATCCCGACTTACACTTTAGCCTGTGATATTGAGGACTTCCCCACCTATGCCTCTGTGTTGGATAGATTACTTGTTATTATCTGTCTCGGCTTTGAGTTGTGCAAAAAAATTGTCGAAGCTTTGATCCTTTTGGGTTAGGAGAATCCGTTGGTTGTGGTTCCTGAGCTTAGGTGAGTTGGAATTCTGAAGCATTGACCTCTCTGGTTGGTTTCCCCCGATGTTTGGTGTTGATTGTGAATGATTCCCTCCAGTTTCCTGAGTTGCGTCAGCTAAAACTTGAAGCAAATTGTACTACCATCATTACATGCATTTATATGATTCATTGTTATATCTTTTGAAATGCAATACCATGGTAAAGTTGAAAGTAAACTGTGCTTATAAGCACAACAAAGAGGGCTATGAAATGAGATGTAAATCACCGTGGATGAAAGCTGCAACTATTTGTGCTTCTAAGCACATGAAAAATCCGAAGGGTCATGGGCCAAAATAAAAGCAATGGTTAAAAAATGCTAAATCTAAAGACTATTGGCCATGCTATTTTAAATGTAATGATTAATCCCTCACGGAGCCTACGGGTTGGGATCTGAGATGGAGTAAGGGACATCTAATTCTAAGTGTCCCTTAGAACCTCAAGTTAGGGTTAACTGTGCACCTAGTCACAGTGGTTCTAGAAAAGATCCTCATGGAGCTTGATTTTAGCTTGGATGTGATTTGTAGACATTTGTTAAGGTTGAATGGACACTCCTCAAATCAACTTAGTGAGACACCGCCATTCCTTGTTTGTTTTCTGTCCAACATATGCTTAGGTGGTATTCCCTTTTCCTTCATCCGAGATGTCACAGTGTTGAGTTTGTAAAGTCATTCCCTTATCCTAGCCTTATTTGTTTAATCCTAACCTATTTCTAGCAAAATGGCCACGTCCCTAAATGAGTATACACTTGAGGTTTTTATTTTGAGTAATTGGTTGCTTTGATCTAGACTTATATTTGATATTTTTATATGTAATCGCCAGTATAACGTCGATTTGTATTTTAGCCTTGCTATCAATATATTTTAATGAGAATATCTCATCCATTTGCACTTGCAACATTAGTGATTTCTAGCATGGGTCATCATTTTGATCATTTTTGACCTGCTCAACCCAGTTTAACCAAGTCAACCACAAGTTCTGGTATGAGTTGGGTCGATGAGGTTCGAGATTGATTATTCATGGTCATATGGTGCCCATTAGATGGTTCCATGCATCAGGCAGAGGTTTCATGTGATGGTTTGTTGGATTTTTATTATTATCAGCATTTACAGACCATTATTTTTATTGTTTGGGCATGGATGAGCTTACAGATGATTATCATGATGGTCACTTAGTGTATGAGTACCCATTCTTACTTGATTTTAACCTTCTGAGTTCATTGGGATACTCATTTATCAGTTTCAGGAACTTACAGTTGAGGATATGGTCATTATCACTTTACAACACATTGCCATTTAAAAATGGCCTGTTCATTACTTTTTGAAATCATTTTGGTTCTCCTAGGGCGCTACAGAGGGAGTATGGGGTCCAACCACTTGTTATTACCATATTACCCTACTCCCAGACATTTTGGTGCTCGGAGCACTTGGAAAAGAGTTACAGGCATTTTTATCTTTTACAGGTGATATTCCCGCAGTAAAAAATGGAAACATTGGCTATTAAGGAAATTGATTTGGATAAATGAGGCAAGTGAATGGCATGAGGTTTCAACAGAGACTTGTTATGATGCATCCCACACCTTCCAGTACAGTTTGTAGTATCAGTGGGGTCCACACGTCCTCCTTGTCATTAGGTTGGGGTTTTATATTGTATTATTGGGGACAACACGTCCTAGTGATCTTTATCACTTATCAATGTATGTTATATTTGATGTTTTTGGGGCATTAGTCTAGTGAAGTTATTATCTCCTAGACCCACCCAACTTGTTGTTATGTTGTGTTTCCTAGTCACTTCATGTCATACGTCCCCCCGTAGGGCGTCATTGAGAAAACACATCCCCCTCAAGTTGAGTGATTCATGTATTATGATTCCGGCTCATCTCAGTCGTTGATTGTTATTGATGTATCTTATGATCTCAACCACTCATTTAGAAAGTGGTTAGGGTTTTTGTCAGTCTCACTCCTATTTAAAGGGGAGACCTCCCTCATTGTAAAGGGACTTTGGCTCTTGGAATTTTCATAATAAAGAGATATTTGCATAAATTCTTGGATCTTCTTTGTGTTATGTTCTTGTACTGTGATTGGAAAGTCTATTTCTCTTTAGCATTTTAGATATTGTTTGTGGACCCAAAATATTTTGTGGAAATAGTGTTTAACTGCAGGAGGGCGACTTCAACTTGGGTGTTTTTACAGGGGTTCCTCAAGTCGTTTCTCTTGTAGTTGTTTTGTATCAGGGGGTTTTCAATAACATCTTTGATCTTTGATATGCTCTTTCATGCTTTTACAATGTATTTCTTGTGAGCATCAAATCTCACTTCGGTAGTTTGTTTGTGCAGGAGAGAGGGGCACACTACCTTCCTTGGGATATTCGATTTCACTTGGATACACGACCAAATCATCTCAAATTGATCGAGAAGGGATAGATCATCACTCGCAAGACATCTACAATATTTTCCTAGTAAGATCTATTCATAATCTTTTTGTTTGAAGTTAATCCATTGGCCATATGAAAATACTGCTGAAACCCTAAATTCCGTAACTTCTAAAAATTCTTTATGTCAAACAACTTAAAATCGTGGCGATTGATATCTGGTTTTTTACCTTAACCCCTAGCCCTAAGTGGGTCTCCTAGGGCGTCACCCCTAAGGGACTCCTTGCCCATTTCCCTAGGCACTGATCTTCTACTTTAGTGCAATCCTAGACTTAGCCATTTTTCTGAGTTGTTTGATGCTTGTTTTGACTTGTGAGCTAAGATATTGTTACATCTTCCATCAAGTCTCATCCAAAGGCACTAGAAAGCCTCACTTTAATCTTAACCCTTCTACCTTGGACATGTTTATCGAGGCAGAAGAAATCATTCTCATTTGCTAGTGTCTTGATCCTAGATCTGATCTTTACATCCATACATCACTCGTATCTTTCACTTTGGGCCAACATTTAATATCCACTAAGCTTCTTGATCCAAACTTAACCTATCATGTGAATTCATCCATAGATATAGGATTTCTCAAACCTGTGACCTTACGTACTCTAGTGTTCTAGTTTGATCTCGTGATTGGGTTAGATCTCTCCCGTCGAGACTATATTTGGGTCTCCCCCTTAATTGTTGTTTAGGGCTTGGATAGCATAAAGTGAAGAGTGCCTTGATTGGCGTGACAACCAATCCATCTGAAGATCGAGGGCCTCTTAGGTCGCCTCTTTAGTTGCCTAGCTCCTCTACCGTCATGTATAGGATCATCTTTAGGGGAAACTACAAGTTGTGTGATAACATGAACCTTTGAAAGGTCCACCCAAGCCTCAAGACTTGGTTCACCTTGATTCCTTAAGCCTCCTCTTGTCCACTTGGATAAATTTCCAGTGAATCCGTCTACCTTCTTCCAAGTCGAGGTGAAGAATGCTCATCTTTTCAAGCCTATGTAGATGAATTTCTCTAGGTGCCTATTGTGCCTAGGAAAAGGTTTGCGGTGAGAAACTTTAGGTCACCCTCCACAACTACTTTCCAACGTGCCCTAGGATTTGTGCCTTACTGATCCAGAAGCACCATCTCATCGTCGATCAGATTTAAAGTCTTCAAACATCAGTTCCAAGGTAACCGTGGTAAATAGCTCTTCATCAGCTTTCCGTCGATGCTTGTTTCGTGCAAAACAACCTCTAGATGAAGAAGCTGTCAGCATTTGAAGTTTCAACCAGGATGGTTAAAAATGGTTTAAAAAGGTTAAAGAATTTATGGTTTTGCAGCTTTGGGAATCGAACCCAAGACCTTGGTAAGGCCACCACAAGCTCCATGAAACAAATATGGTTCAAAGGGTTATATTAAAATATGATTCAAACTTTATTAATGGAGGAGAGGCCCGCGGTTTTGACCTCGGGACGTTTCCTCCGTTAGTGCTATGCCTTACCATTGGGTCACTGCCCCACCGTTGAGTGGTAAGCGGCGTGATTTTCTTAAGAAGTTGATGCGCCCAGAGGTTATAAAATGAGCCACGAATTCCAAGCCACAACCATGTTCAGAGTTCGAAATTTCTACACAGAGCGTGTTTTTGCACAATAAACGAGGCAGAGTACATGCACAGTTCCCAAGGCACAGAGTCCATTAATGGGCACAGATCCCAAGGCGGAATCCGTATATAGTCTGTACAGTTTGTCTTTTGTGCAGAGTTATTGTCTCGATTTGTGTGCCAGAGGATTTTTCAGCCAAAGGTATTCGAGTTTATACTTGTTTTTCTCAGAATTTCGAGACGGACGCAGTGGTGCAGTCTGTTTCTACATTTGACAGTCAGAACTCAAAAGTGTTTCCAAAACACTCATTTTGTAACCTTTGAAGACTTAATAAGATTGGCCTTCCCATTGGAAGCGACCCGGAGACGTAGCCCAATAAGGGTGAACTCCGTTATCAGCTCTTGTCTTCATTTTCTGGTTTGCGTATCTCTTTTATTTTCGTATGTGCTTCAATATGCTCTTTAAATTTGTCATTTAAGCCTTTTAATGGATTTTAACATTTAAACATTCACATGCAAATATTGGTTATAAATATCCTGGATAATTTTCAGATCACCTACCTCTATGTTCAACCAGGCATGAAGAAGAGCTGCATTTGGACTGTTAGATACCACTTGTTATGGGAGTGGCAATTGTGAAGAGCATCCAAAACGTCTCTAATACCATTTGTCACAAACTTGCAATATGCCTTAATTTTTTTCTTCGCACTTGGGGGTTTCCCAACTTTGTTTCGGCACATGAAGTCATGTGGCACTCCCTTGCCTAAGTCGTAGAGTCTAGTGTTGGCAGGCGGTTTGGTAGAATGCTATTGCAGCATTAGAGCATCTCCGATGTTGCGACATGGCGAGAAGATGACGCGAATGGCGATGAGCGGAAGATTAGTTATGTATTTTGGGTCAATTGTACCGCGGAATGCGGGTTTTGGGTCATTTGGACCACATATTATGTAATGTTGAGTCAGTTATACTGCAGAATGCAGGTTTTTGGTCGGTTAGTTAGATGTTGGGTCACTTGTCCAAATGTCGGTTAGGAAGTTGTTAATAAGTGGACAAGCATTGTAATGGCGGAAGCCTATATATAGATAAGAGTCGTAGGTATTGGGAATAAAAGGTGAAGAGAAGCCGCATGTTTGGATTGTTTCTGTGCATTTGTGAGATATTGCCGAGACCTGATCTTTGAGGAGATATTGTATTTAAGGTTTTGCAGTGATAATATGATATGATGAAACTGTTCTGGTGCAATTCCTAGGTTCTTTCTGTTTGTTTATGGTAATGCAATGTCACACTTCATGAATAATGCTATGTTTCCTTGATGAAATGTTGCTTTACTGTTACTACTGTTGTGATAATAAATGCTGCGATCGAATAATGCGTTATGAATACATGTCAAATGTTTGAGATCCCTGTTTAGTGTTGCAATAGAGTTAGTTCATATAGCTGCAACCTTCCTCCTTCCTCGGCGGAAACATGGTTTCGGTTGCTATTCCTGGACGCCTCGGGTGAGACCTCATCTGCTCTGCAGGTGTTGCTGGGCGGGATAAAACTTGCTCGGGCCGGTGCCCAAGGAGACTGCGGCATGTGTCGACAGTGAAGTGGAACCCCTGTCGACTGGAGTCGTGTTGGTCAACAAATGGTTCCGTTGCCGGGACCGTGTGAAGAGTGAAAGGAGGATATGTTGTGGCACCGGACGAACCCGGAGATACAGAGTTGGTTTGATCAGAAGTTGCAAGAGTTTGCTGAAGAAGAAAGCTGGAACACACGACTGACATTAGATCACTGGGTGGGAAAATATATTCACGACCGTCCGCACGAATGGTTTTTCTGTGAATTCCCAGTCATCCTGTACGAATGGTTGTGAAAGCTGACCTTCCAGAAGAGGAATTTCCAGGGTGGTGAGCCGATGGCTTGGACCCCGGAATTGATTCAGGAGCTGCAGGAAGTCGATAATAAGGCATCGCGGGCTGTTGAAGTTTGGATCGATAGCATCTTGGAGGGATATATCACTGAATTTGCGGTTGACCCACATAAATCCTATAGTGAAGTTGAAAGATATTTCATCCGCGGACCAAGGGGAAGGTTTTTGCTGTCGCTCCAACTGTCGATTAAGATGCTAATCTGCGAAAAGGGTATATTGAAGATGCATCTTGATCAGTAGACAGCCTGGTGGGCGGAGGCTGTGGGTACCGCGAATGTTGGGCAATGGTACATGGAATGGTAAGGGGTAGATGGGTGCAGACCATGAGGAGACTGTGAGCGAAGCCGGGGAAGAAAGTGGTCTTATAAGAGGAGCGAGGTTTCGACAGGAGAAGGGACAGAGGACAGGAAAAGGTCCTGCTGTGATCAAACCGCAAAACCACGAAGGAAGACCACACGGGATGAAGCGACCTCACAGTCCTGACAGGGACGGCCAGGCTACAACCAGGATAGAATCAGCACCAAACCCGACACCAATGTACCCACACCTCCGCTCACTATCTCACAAACAATAAGTCACCGTTGTTCCATGGTAATGGAACTGAGAACCCTGAACAGTACTGGTTTTTATGTGAGGCCGTATGGACGGTAAAATAGGTCATTGATGATAATGAGAAGAAAGGGCAACTGGTGACAACTCTTCGGGGTCGCACGTTGGATTGGTTTATGAAGTTTACATAGGTTTCTGTCGGTACCCCCGGCAAAGTCATTGGATGAAATCCGCATGGGACTGATCATGGAATTCAGGAAGCCTAAATCTGAAGCACAGTACATTACAGAGCTTAAGGAAATTAAGCAGTATCCCAATGAATCTATGTGGGACTTTGATCAGCATTTCAAGACGCTAATGGCACGTGTTAGTTTTGATATGAGCACTGTCCAACATAAAGAGTGGTTTATTGAGGCATTGCTCACGCACATTCGGCTACCGCTGATGCAGGAAAACATCTTGACGCCCACCGAAGCTCTAGAGATTGCAATGCGATTGGAGGCGTCACCGATTGGGGATAATGCAGCCGGGATGTCGCAGATACAGACACAGCTCGCTAACTTGACTATATAGTTGCAAGATTTGAAGAAGAACAAGGAACAACGCGATGAAGTATGGTGTACACGATGTCGAGGAGAAGGGCATACGAAGGACAGTTGCCTGGATTTCCGCAATTATTTGGTGTCAGGTGTGCCAAACCCGTTGAATGGCGGCAGCATGCCGTGGTGTTGCGTTTGCTAGGTGTATGGGCACAGGCACGACAATTGCCCTTATATGCAGAAAATGGTCACAACCCCAAGAAATCATTATTGCACATTTTGCAAGTCGGTGGGTCACGATGACAAAGATTGCCATGCATATGGGTTGCTACAAGAAAGAATGTGTGATGCATTCTACGTCAAGGGCGATCAGTGTGGCGTACAACAACCACAATTGCAACTGCAGGTAGCCCAACCACTACCTCAACTGCAAATGCAGTTTGTATCGTAGCAGTTCGTGCTGCAATACGCTCCGATGCAAGTGGCTCCACAACAACCACAGTACGTCCAGCAACCGCAGTGGCAAGGTATGCAACAAAATCCTATGCAACTGTAGTACCAACAGCAGGGTGGATTCTGAGGAGGATAGCGGGGCGGACGCGATGGAGGATTTGGTTGAGGACGAGGTGGTCGTGGACCTGTTCAATGCTATCATTGTGCAGTGTGGGGGCATTATCAGCGAGACTGTCCACTACTACAGAATCAGTGTACGTTCTGTTTTGTTAATGATCATACAGTTGAGAATTGTCCACAGTTGATTGCATGATGGCAGGTTGGGAACGCTTCACAGATACAGAATTAGAGCCAGCCGCAGCAACCAGCCCAGAACTAAGTACAACAACCAGTCCAGAACCAAGTACAGCAACCAGTACAGATTCAGCCCCTGCGACCAAATCCGAACGCAAATCCAAATGTGAACCCACAGGGGAATCTACAGTAGACTCAGATGCAGGGTGCAAATATTGCGACAATTTCTGCAGAATCGCGACCAGAAGATGCTTCAGTGGCTGTTGTAACTCGTGGAGGCAAAACGACCGGGGAAGATAGCTCACGACCGTTGATTTGGTTGGCAGGCCAAAAGACGGTACTATTTGACATTGATGCTGAATGGGAGGCATTCGTTTAGGCGCGTCGCACCTTGGAGAAAGACCGCGGTAAGGCTGTTGTTTGCGATATGCCACCTGCCTTTGACACTACATCGGGGGGCGGTCTGTCGACACCATCAGGAACATTGCAAAGGTTTCTTGAGAGCTGTCTGTTATTGGCCCAGGATCCGGTCGCCCTGGTTGAGATTGAGGGATGGTTGCAGCGATTTCCGAAAGGACGACAGGAGTCGGCAGTAAACTCTTTACAGCGACGGAAGACTGGCAAGGAGATGAGAATGAACATCCAGATTGGTGACTATGATGTCGATTCAGTTATTCTTGATCTTGGTTCGGATGTTAACATCTTAACCAAGCAGGCGTGGCAGAAAATGGGGAGTCCGCCATTGAGCTGGTCTCCTGTGAAGCTCCGGTTGGCTAACCATGCAAAAGTAACACCCATTGGGCGAGTTCCGCAGCTAACGGTCGATATTGAGGGCATGAAGACTTGTGATGACTTCGATGTCATTGAAGTGGTTGAGGGAGGAAGCTCCTATCCTGTGCTATTGGGGATTGGATGGGCTAATGATAGTGGAGCTATAATCAACTTCAAGAGGCGCATGATGACCTTTGAGAATCGCGATTTCAGAGTCATAGCTCTGTTGGATCCGGCTGAGGACGTCGATACATTGAGCCTGTAAAAGATGATGATCCCACTGGATGGGACCATGCATTCAATATTTCTGAAGACTATATTCACCCTATTGCCAACTGTGAGCTAGGATGGCGCAGCGAGAGCTCTGCGTGTTCCGACTCTGATGATGCATTAGAACATTGGCAGAACCGCTTGCACGAAGTGTCGCTCCGAAAATGTGGCTTAGTTACGCAATCTTTATGTCGTGTTGCGATAGAAACAGTTACACTGCCAGTCTATGAGGGGTTTCCAGGCTTAACCAACTTTTTGACGGAATTTGAAGAACGAGTCTCAAAACCACAACGATTGCTGGCATTGGAGGAAGCACTGAACGCTGCTCCAGCATGTTGGTAGGCGACACACAAGAAATCCATTGATGGTTGGTCACAGTGTTGAAGGTTGATGGTGGTTCGGTTCGGTGATACTGAGGTTTATCACACTGGCAAGTATGATCGCTGGAATAATCCGAGTGATCATGTGATGGAATGCCAACGATTATGGTTAGCGTGACCTAGAGATGAGTGGGTCCATGCTTTTATCCATACCTTAGATGAGATGCCGCGCTCATGGTATACTGCAACCGAGTTGCGCAGAGAAATTACAACATGGGGGGAGTTGACTGTTTGTTTCACTCATACGTTCACTTTTGCGGATGCCAACCCTGACGTCAATAACGCCTTACAACTCATTCGCGATGTGGTACTTCAGGTTGTTCTGGCGGCCTACTCTGTCAATCCGCACACATACTGTCAGATGCAGTCTCTCATGTAGTGCTTCAACATCATCGGTGGGCTAGAGGATGAGGACAATCCCCGGAATGTCAATATTCCCAAGTCTGAAGGAAGCCCCGATGTGGTACCACCTGCTGTGCCAAGTAATCCGTTTAGACAACCATTAAAGCTTCGTAAGCTCAATATCGGCACAGAGGCCACTCCTAAGTTTGCAAATGTTGGGGACTATTGGGATGACGAGATGATGAGTAAGGTCACGGATTTACTCCATGAATTTCAAGACTTGTTTCCTACAAAGTTTTCCGATATGAAGGGAATCTTGGGTGATTTAGGGGAGATGAGGATTCCTTTAAAACCAGATGCTAAGCCAGTCTGATAGCGACCTTATCGGCTGAATCCGTGACATAAGGAAAAGGTCAAGGCAGAACTTGATCGCATGTTGGATGTTGGTATTATTGAACCAGTGGAAGAGTCCGAATGGATCAGTCCTATGGTGGTGCAGAACAAGAAAATCAGTGAGGTGCGCATTTGTGTTGACTTGTGGAAGTTAAATGATGCCTTCTTGCACGAACCTTTTTCGACCCCGTTTACTGACGAAGTACTTGAAGGGGTGGGAGGCCAAGAGATGTACTCATTCACCGATGGGTTCTTTGGCTACCATCAGATTCGCATTGCCAAAGAAGATCGCCATAAGACAACTTTCATTACTGAATGGGGCTGCTTTCAGTACACTGTAATGTCGTTTGGTTTGAAGAATGCACCTGCGATATTCTCTCGAGTCGTTGTTGCTGCATTTAAAGACTTTATTCAGAAGCTTTTGCAAGTATACATGGATGATTGGACAGTTTATGGGTTGATCCGCGATCATCTGGCCAATCTACGGTTAATGCTTGAGCGTTGTCGCAAGCACCAGATATCGTTGAACTTGAAGAAACGTATTTTTTGTGCACCATTTGGGATATTGTTGGGTCATATTGTGTGTAAGCAAGGGTTGTTGGTCGATCTGGCTAAGATTGTGCTCATTCTGAGTTTGCAACCACCGACCACTGTTAAGCAGTTACGAGTGACTCTGGGGCATATGGGGTATTATCGCAAGTTCATTAAGGGATATGCAGCGATTACCACCCCTATGGAGAAATTGCTGAAGAAAGATGCGTTATTTCAATGGACTCCGAAATGTCAAGACAGTTTCGACACACTGGAGACGAAGATGGCTTCGGCACCAATACTGGTATTTCCGGATTGGAGTAAGGAGTTCCATGTACATGTCGATGCCTCATCAATCGCATTGGGAGTAGTATTGGCTCAGCCCGGCGAACGAGATTTTGATCACCCCATTGCTTTCGCTAGTCGGAAGTTGTCATCCGTTGAACGCAACTACACCACCACTGAGCGGGAGGGTCTGGCAATGGTCTACGCGCTGCAGAAGTTCAGGCACTATTTGTTGGGTGGGCACTTTAAAATGTTCACCGACCATTCCGCGTTGAAATACCTAGTCAATAAGCCTGTGTTGGGGGGAAGATATGTCACTGGCTACTCCTTTTTCAGGAGTTCGATTTTGAAGTCATTATGAATCCAGGCCGGTTGAATGCCGGTCCTGATTATCTATCGCGGATTGATACAGGGGAAGAACCAACCAATATTGAAGACGGGTTGTTGGATGGACAACTATTTAAGGTTGGTATCGCTGATGACTATTTTGATGACATCCTCCAGTTTCTGACAATGGGTACTGCACTAGACGAGTTCACCATCAGTCAGAAGAAGCAATTGGTAGTCAAGGCCGCAGAGTTCCAGCTAATTGCAGGAGAGTTGTATAAAATGGGCGCTGATGAGATATTGCACAGATGTGTCTTGCAGCATGAGCAAGCGCCGATACTGGTTGAATCACATGGAGGAGTAGCAGGAGGACACTATGGTAGTCGGGCGACGGCTAGGAAGGTGTTGCGTGCGAGGCTGTGGTGGCCTACACTGCATAATGATGCGACATACTATGCGTGGTCCTGCGATGTTTGTCAGTGAACTGGCAAACCGTCTAGACGCGATGAGATGTTGCTGATGCCTCAAGTAACATTGCAACCGTTCGACAAATGGGCCGTGGATTTTGTAGGACCGATCAATCCACCAGGGGAATGCACGGGTGCGTGGTATATTGTCACGGCGATAGAGTATTTGACTCGATGGGCCGAGGCGGCACTTGTAGTTGATTGTTCCGCGGCTACGGCGGCGCGATTTTTGTTTGATAACATTAGCACTCGCTTCCACTTCCCCAAGATATTGCTGAGTGATCAAGGCAGTCACTTTGTTAATCGCACCATCAGCGCATTGACGGAGGAGCTGCAGATACAACATAAAAAGAGTACACCCTATCATCCACAGGCGAATGGCACGGCGGAGGCTTTTAACAAGGTATTGGAGCATGCGCTGACAAAGGTGTGCAATGCGAACCGCGACGACTGGGATCTCAAAATCCCAGCAGTGTTGTGGGCCTATCGCACCACATGTAAAACGACTGACAGGACAGACACCATTTAAGTTGGTGTATGGACAAGAAGCGATTATGCTAATGGAGTATATTGTTTCGAGTCTATGAATTGCGGCTGTCACGGGCATGGATGATGTTGCAGCATTAAATGATCGTCTGGTGCAATTGGTGTAGCTGGAAGAAGATCGTTTCATCGTTGGGTTCCACCAAGGGGTTGAGAAGGATCGACAGAAGGCATGGCATGATCGCCACATAAAAAATAAACAGTTACACCAGGGCGACTTGGTGTTGTTGTACGACAACAAGTTAATGAAACATCCAGGGAAGTTGCAGATGCATTGGCTTGGTCCCTATCGCATCAGTAGTATTACTTCCGGAGGAGTAGTTCAGTTGCAACAGTTGGACGGGGCGATGCTCCCCAAGCTGGTAAATGGTCATAGGTTGAAACCCTATCATGGGGGCTTGGAACACTGCGATGCCTGAGTCGCATCGAAAAAAAAAAACACATGATGATGGTGGATGTCGCACCACCATGGATGAAATAGGGAAGCAGGGAGGCTTCTGCCGCAAGTTGGGAATGGTCGGAGACACATGGCAGCATAGCGACCGGGTCAAATCAGTGATAAATGCCAAAAGTGCAGACAGTTAATTAACGACGCTGTTCGAATGATGGGAATTAATGGCGGATCTGGCCGATCGACGACGGGTTTTTGTCATTAATACAGGATTTTGGTAGAGTTAATGCCAGATTTTGTGATGATTATAGCGGATTTGGTTGGATACTATAAAAACGGATTGGAGCTAGTCGGAAGGCACCGAGAATTCAGTTGTTTTTGTAAGATTGTGGCATGCTGCAGAGTATTGTTGCTGGTTCGTGAGTGTTGTTGTGCGTTGGGAGAGGCTGTTGGCGTTGTAGAGTGCTGTTGTCGAGTATAGTGAGGTATGCCAGGTGAGCTGGAGATTGTTGAGATCAGTAGTGAAGTCGAATCCCCCTTCATCCCGGTGATTGTTCAAGAAGAAATTGCGCCAGCCGTCAACCTAGGTCAAGGTAGCAACTATGTCGGTGGGAGAATTCGTAATTGCTAAGAAGTGCCGGGGAGGTCAGCGCTGGGAGTCCCCGCAGAGTAAGAGGGTGCTTCGGTCCTCCGCTGTGACGACAGGCGAAGCTTCGGAACAGGTGGGGCAATCCAGTCGCCCCATTCGTGAGTTTGCCCCATGGGCGGGACTCTCCGTCGGTGACATCTTTGGGTATATCCCTCCAGTTCAGTCGGATGCCACCCCACGCAAGATAAACCCAAAACAGAAGTATGGTGTGAAGATGCCAGCGCTCCCGGTTGGAATGGAGTGCTTTGTGGATATTGAACCGGCGTTGACGCGCCTGCGCTACGACGATCATGATATGGTGGCCTACCTCGACATTGCATCTGCCCCTTATGTGCAGGAGACGCGCCTTTCCCCAACACCGACTGTACAAGGCTGGGCACGAGGATTGAAGCAGGCCGGCGTGTTAGGGCTTGTTAATATGCCACATTTCGGGCGGTTGGCGGAAGTGAATGCGTGCGTAAAGCAGCTCCTGGCGTGTTTTCATGGTGGGTCATTGTGGCTGGATAGAGAAGTCCCGGTCACCGTCGACTTAATTTCATCCATAACCGGCTTTCCTAAGAATGGCGTTGATCCGGCACAGTTCATTCAGGGGAAGGAAAACGACAAAAAGCGGGCGCTGCAGTTGGCACAGAAATGTGGCCTAGAAACGGATGGGCGTGGGTATCGCACCAATAGCTGCAATGATCAGGCGGTGCTCATGGGCATTAAGATCCTGTCCTGCAAGGTGGTTAGGGGTGGTCAACCTAACCAATGCAACTCGGCCATTGTTGCATGCATTGAGCAATGTGCGGAAGGGGTCCAAATGAATTGGTCCCTATACCTCTTGAATCAATTAATGGAGGACGTTGTGGCAGTCCAATCAAGAATGGGTGCCTTTACATACAGTTGGTTGTTGCTGTTGATCGCTTTCGTCGCATGGAAAGAGCCCAACACGTACCAGGGCATGGAATGTCCGGCTGCAGCAGAACGACAGGGGGCGCAGTATCAAAATCTATGGTATGTATGGGAGCCAGAGAGACTCCGGGATTGCCAGTTAAATTTTTGGCTGTATTGGGAGATGCTTTCTGCCGCGACAACACAGGTCCCGTGAATATCTGAAGAAACTGTCGCGCGGTTCAAACTTGGTATGGCGTTTGCAATTCGGCTGCATACCATACATAACCAAGCCTGCCGTGATCCTGATCGGCAATGGTTGCAGACCTCGTATAAGGTGATGTCTGAAGATTTGGAGGGTGCTGTACACGAGTGGCCGGAGGCATGGCGACAACCCATGAGTCCAGTATAGATAGAAGCCGGTAGCCCGCCGTTGGGCCCAGATGATCGGTTATCGACACAGGACGAGCAGAGTCACCATGAATCAGGGCACCGATCGACCAAAACAATATTCAGATGATAGCGCTCGGGAGCTTGAAGAGAACCGTTCGAAAAGGTATCAGGAGCAGGCAACGATCAATGGATTGCATTTCCCCTCCGAGGTACAATTAGGCCGCTTGATCGCAGCGATCAATACTGCATCCTCTACGGCAGCAGATAAGATGGCAAGGAAAGCAGATGAAGGATTCCATGTGGTCCCCACTCGGTTAGAATCATTGTATGACCTAGTTTCCAGCAAGGCACCAGAGGAAGTAGCAGCATCAACCTTTGACACAATCAGCAAGTCGCGGGTAGGAATGTGGAGATTCCCTCGACTGCGATTGTGACCGAAGATGCGGCACTAACCATGTTGTTGCAGCAGCTGCACACAACGACCATTAATGTGAATGCCTTTCCCGCGGAAGGATTGACTACTCTGCAGGCTACTACCATCAAGGAAATGACAGTCCGACTGCAGCAGATCAACGGTATGTGTGCCCGCCTGCAGGTAAGCGAGGCCGATGCGCAGCGCACCATTGAAGAATTGACTGCCAGGGCTGCTTCCGCATGGAAGGCAGTGGATGACCTTGAGGTACACATTACGGAAGAACGAATGGAGAAGGCCTGCGAAATTGAAGGCCTGAAAAAGGAACATGGTTTCCTTATTGTGGAAAAGGCTCGCATGTGGGACGACAGTGTTCGGGTTGACCGGGCGATCGTAGAAGCTTATCAACATGTCCCGGAGCCCACTGAAGAGGTAGATGTGCTCCACTGAGTGCAGCAATTGGGGGATGCTATTATTTAGTTGCGACTGGAGAATCACGAGTTGAAGGCGGAGCTGAAACCGGGTATGCCTCAGGCCGAAGTGGATGAATGAAGAAGGGCAATTGAGGAAGTTGCCACTCAGATGGAGGAGGTGGAAACACAGGCAACCAGGCTCACGGCTGAAACGGTACAATTCTGGGGCCGCATTGTTCATGACGAGCAGGTTGATCAGCTGACGAAGTACCGACAGGAAGCGGAGGGACAGTTGGCCACATTAAAAGCTGCAATGCGCACAATGCCACCACTGGAGCAAGTTGCTAAGTCTCAAGAGCGGAAAGACTTATAACACCGTGTCGCCAAGGCGGACGAGCGACAGAAGATATGCGCAACCTAGTTAGAAGAGTTCCAGGACACGGGTGGTAAATTTATGATGTAGGCTACTGAAGCTCTGCATGCAGTGCAGAAGTGTCGATAGCAGGTCACGGAAAAGCTTATGGATCACCCATCCGCAGACGCCGTGGTCGACAGTTAGGCAGCGGCTACGGAAGCCAAGGAGCTGGTGCAGACAGTTGAACAGTCGTATGAGGACTTCAAAGTAAAACCGACAGCGTGTACTATGTCCAGCAGTTGACATGGCTCGAGGGTGAGCCACAAGATTGTGTGGGGGGCCTGTTGGCAAGTGGTTTGGTAGAATGCTATCGCAGCATCTCCGATGCTATGACATGACGAGAAGATGACGCGAATGGCAATGAGTGGAATATTAGTTATGTATTTTGGGTCAATTTTACCGCGGAATGTAGGTTTTGGGTCATTTGGACCACATATTATGTAATGTTGAGTCATTTATACCGTAGAATGCGGGTTTTTGGTCGGTTAGTTAGATGTTGGTTCACTTGTCCAAATGTCGGTTAGGAAGTTGTTAGTAAGTGGACAAGCATTGTAATGGCGGAATCCTATATATAGATAAGAGTCGTAGGTATTGGGAATAAAAGGTGAAGGGAAGTGCATGTTTGGGTTGTTTTTGCGCATCTATGAGATATTGCCGAGACCTGATCTTTGAGGAGATATTGTATCTAAGGTTTTTGCAGTGATAATATGATATGATGAAACTGTTTTGCTGCAATTCCTGGGTTCTTTCTGTTTGTTTATGGTAATGCAATGTCGCACTTCATGAATAATGCTATGTTTCCTTGATGCCATGTTGCTTTACTGTTACTACTGCTGTGATAATAAATGCTGCGATCAAATAATGCATTATGAATACATGTCAAATGTTTGAGATCCTTGTTTAGTGTTGCAATAGAGTTAGTTCATATAGCCGCAACCCTCCTCCTTCCTCGGCGGAAACATGGTTCCGTCTGCTCTTCCTAGACACCTCGGGTGAGACCTCATCTGCTCTGCTGGTGTTGCTAGGCGTGATAAAACCTGCTCGCGCCGGTGCCCAGGGAGACTGCGGCATGTGTTGACAGTGAAGTGGAACCCCTGTCGACTGGAGTCGCGTTGGTCAACATCTAGGCCAACTTAGTCATACTACAACCAAACTATGCCTCCTCACCTAAGGTCTTCCCATAGTGTCGCCTTAATCTACAAACCATCAAATGCAACTAAGTCCTACCCTACTAAGTTTATTCAGCAGTCCGACATGCATCCAAGTGAAGCCTTTAAAACATCCCAACAATGCTATTACTTTACAATATTCAACACTTATCCAATGTCAACAATTAACGAACATAAGGCATCGTAGGAAATAGAACAACATTCATCCAAATAAACTAGTCAAAATACACATGCACACGTGCATGCAATGTCTAAGGCGGATGCCTTAAAATTTATTTATGAGAAGAATGTGTACAATGTAAAACAGGGGAGGGAGACTACCTACCTGTCCCTCTTTTACAAAAGTACAATTAATACATTTCCTATTAGAATCTTGAAAATCAATAGTGAATTAGACCTTGATCAAGAACAACAATTGTTGGAAATCCTCAAGAAGCATAGCTCAACCTGTGCTTAACACTATAAGGACATGCAAGAATTTCATCAAAAAGTTTGCACACACCACATCTATATAAAAAATGACTATACCTATCAAACAACTACAAAGAAGAATGAACCTTGTCTAGAAAGACATAGTCAAGGAAGAATTGCAAAAACTTCTAGATGTTGGGTTCATCTACTCAAATTCTAAAAGTGAGTGGGTCTCACCTTTGGTCATAGTGCCCAAAAATAATGGAAAATGGAGAGTGTGTGTATATTATATATAACTCCTCACGGTCCCAAGAAAATATCACTTTCCCTTACCTTTCATTGATCAAGTGCTAGATGCCATAGTAGGTAATATGTAATTTCCATTTAAACATGAGTTTGGTGGATATAATCAGATTGAAATTAGCCTTAAGGACCAAGATAAAACCAGATTCAATTGTCCCTAGGGTGCATTTTCCTATAAGGAAGGTCCTTACACTTGTCCTATGTAATGCTCTTGAAACATTCTATTGAGTTTTCCTTGGCATATTTTTAAATTTTGTACATGATGGTGTTGAAATATACATGGATGACTTCACTCGCTATGGGGATTCCTTCTTGTAATCCCTAAACAACCTAATAAATGTGTTGAAAATATGTCAAGAGATGAATTTATCATTAAGTAATAACGAATGCATTATGCTCATCAATGAAGGAATTGTTTTAGGTAATCACATTTCTTCTAGAAGAGGTGAAGTCGATCAAGCTGAAATAACCACAATCCAACACATGCCTATCCTTCATAAATAGAAAGATGTAAGAATTTTTTTGGGCTTTGCAAGTTACTATAGGAGATTCATAAAGGATTTTAACATGTTGGATACATGCATGTTTTTATTACTTTCAAAGAATGCAGACTTCTGTTGGACAATAGATTATTAAAATGCCTTTGATATCATAAAACAAAAGATGATGACAACCCCTATTTTGCAAGGCTCAAAGAGGGATATCCCATTTCACATTCATATAGATGCATTTGACAAAACCTTAGGGTAAGTTCTTATACAGCAAGAAAACAAATAACCATTTGCTATCTATTTCATCAATAAAAAACGTTCCAGAGCATGCAATTAATAAATTAGACATTACATTACTGGATAATCAGCGTTTGTCATATTGATCACTCAATTATCTGATACTTGATGAACAAACATGATTTAAATGGAAGAATCATTAGATCGCTATTATTATTGGAAGATTTTGATTTTGCAATCCTTGATAAACTTGGGAAACAAAATGTTGTTGCAAATTTTTCCTTAAGGCTCACAGAAAATGTAGTTGAAGAAATTGTTGATGATTGATATTCCAAAATGAGCATCTCTTTGCAATATTAATACAAACCCAATGGTTTACTAATATAGAAAATTATTTAGGCATAGGTAAGTTTCCTCAATACTTCAACCATAGATAACGTTCAACCATAGATAACGTTGGAAGATCATTAGGAAAAGATCCACATATACATGGAGAAAGGGCTATTTGGTCAAGTTTGGACCAGACTAAACTGTTAGGTGTTATATAAGGGAATATGAGGCTCTTGACATTTTTCAAGCTTGTCATGATGAGCCATGTGGAGGCCATTATGTTGCAAAGAGGATATCCTACATGATTTTTCAAACTAGATACTATTGGCCTACAGTACACAACGATATTGAAACATATGTGTGACACTGTGATGAATGTCAAAGGTTGGGAGAGCCTGCAAGAAGAGATGAAATTCCTCGTCAACCACAAATCTCATTAGAGCCCTTTCAGAAATGGGGTTTAGATTTTGTAGCACACATCCACCATCAAGTCAAAGGGACCGTCTGATGGTATGTATAGACTATCTAACCAAATGGGTAGAAGTAAAGCTAGTGAAGGATGCAAAGGAGGACGAAGTAGTTGAATCCATCTATATGGGAACATCTTTGTAAGATTTGGAACACTGAGTGAGATTGTCACAAATAAAGTATCTTAGTTCACCTCAAATCTTGTTGAAAACATCATGGTTTTATACAAGATAAGACATAGAAAATCAGTAAGCTACCATCCACAATTAGATGGTAAAGTAGAGGTGACAAATAGAGAGCTATAGAACATCCTTACAAAGGTAGTCAAACAACATGGAAGAAATTGGGCAAAGAGATTAATAGAGGTTGTATGGGCATATAACACTACATGGAAAACTACGACAGGATTTATGCCTTGTGAGTTGGTTTATGGTAAGAAAGTCATGCTCCCCATAGAATTTGAAATACAAACACTTAGAACAACCATGCAACTAGGATTGAATCTATGAAAGGCACAACAAGAAAGGTTACAAAATCTTAATGGCCTAGATGAATATAGATAAGAGGCCTTATTTCATATTGAAATGGTCCAAGAGCAGTGAACAAAGTGGCATGATAAACATTTCAAAAACCAAAATCTTTAAGGAAGGTGATTGGGCCCTCTTATATGATTCAAGATTCGAAGATTTCAAGGGAAAATTAAGGACAAGATGGCTCAGTCCCTATCAAATTGACACATGATTTGAAAATGAATTAATTAAAATTAGAACAATTGATGAAGAACAAGTACCTTTATAGGTTAATGAACACAGACTCTAGGTTTACAAGAAACTAGTAAGAAAAGAAGAATTTAATATCAAAGATTCATGTTAGGAACCCATGTCTTTACTTTGTTAGTATATTGTTGTTGGACGCATATGCTTTGTAAGTCGTCCCGTAGTATTTGTTGATCCATAGTTTATATTAGCCCATAGTATTGACCTATAGTATTGGCTGCATATGCTTTGTAAGTCGTCCCATAGTATTATATGTTCCATGGTTTTGACTCATAGTATTGGCGCCTAGACTTAGCCCATGGTTTGTATTGACACATAGTATTGACCCATGGTATTGGCACTTAGACTTAGTATATAAGTGTGTGTTGAGGCCTATGAAGGCACCGTGAAGTTAATTGTATTGAGCTTGCTCAAAGGAGGTTTCCCCCTCGAAGTGGCCCGTGATCAATATAAAAGTGATTCTGATTTCTATTTCTGATATCTCGTGTATTTGCATTAATTAATTATTGCAGGTTCAACACAATTCAAGGTCAACATCTTGGTTCTATTGAGAGTAACAATTCTCTCAAAACAAACTAATCATCATGAAAAACAGAAAAACAAAAAAAAATCTTGTACAAAAACCTATTCAAGGCATCTTAGATAGACCCTGGATTGAACTCTTCCGAAGGCAATTCTAAGACTAAAAAAAGAAAAGAACCTACCATGATGAAAACTTCCCTAGAGGCACCATTAAATTAATTATTGCAGGTTCATCACATCTGGTATCAGAGCACTTTCTTGGGCTCGTTGGGTGGAATTTTTGCCAAAATTTTTTTCGCATCTGTTGCAGCTTCGTATTTGGGAATAATCCCTATTCGCTTAACTGTGGGAAGTACTTGGGCATAAGCCCTAAAACTCATTGTGAGGAGTACCACAGGAACCCCAAAGTAGCTGGCCCATTGAGAGGACCTGCCAGCGAAAAGGGCAACGACCCCTACCTGATTGACTAGTTCCCACCTGTGAGGTAAACCAAGAGCTGTCGTTTGTGGCAAAGCGGTTATCAGTTTTACCTGAGCCATGGAGTGAGGGGTACTGCCCCAATATGCAAGCCGTCAGACAGCATTGGTGGCCGAGTGAAACACCTGAATTGTTAGGAAGCCGTATATACCTGGGGTCCATATCTATTTTCAGTTGAACTGTTGTCGATCACTTTCGCTCCAGATTCAGCCGTTTCAGATATATTCTGAAAGTCGTTCCAGATCCAGTCACCGTTTCAGATCCAGCCGTTTTCGATCCCTTCTGCGCCGTTGCAGATCCATCTGTTGCGGATCCCTTCCGCGCCGCTGTTGCCGATCCATTTCGGCCATATCTCCCTTGTTTCAACTATGTTTTTCCTGAAACTTCACTGACATCCCTGCAATCCCATTTTGCATATTTCATTCTCGAAGACCCTATCTCGAATTCCACTTCCCAAGACCAGAAATCCCACATTTGTCTATTTTTAGGGTTTGCCATAACTTCTTCAATTTTCACTCGATTGCATTCAAATTTTACCATAGGGTTCCCGCTTCTGAAATCCTCATTTTTTGCTTTCCTATCCCTCAGAAAGTGTCAAAAACCTAGTCAAAGCTCAATTACCCCTCCGAGTTTTTCCCAAATCTAAATTTCCCCTTGCTAAATAAGCTTGTGTTTGTGTTTTTCTATCCATTCCCCCCGCCCACGAAAAAAATAAAAAAATAAAAAAAATTACTGGTTATGGTTGTCACTCACACAGGAGCAAACACCATGGAGGAAGCACTTGCAGCCATCCAAACCAAACTCCAAGATCTGGATGAAAAATTTCTCAGCTTCCATCTTCAGCATTCAGCCATGAACAATAACTGACAGCCAGAATCTTTTGCAGCCACCGGGTTCTCTTCTTCCAGCAATTTTCGTGGGTCGAAGCTTGATTTTCCTCGCTTCAATGGTACTGATACGACTGGATGGATATACCGAGCAGAACAATATTTCAGTCTGCATAATACTTTTGATGTTCAGAAAGTTCCACTTGCATCATTTCATTTGGAACAGGAAGCCCTTCAATGGTACCGTTGGTACATCAAAGCTTATCCCGAGCCAAACTGGACAGATTTTTGCCAACTCCTTTTGCCACGATTTGGTCCTAGTGATTTTGACAACTTCACAGGAACACTCACTAAACTTCACCAAACTGGCACAGTGAGAGAGTATCAGATGTAATTTGAAAAACTAGCCAATCACACAGAAGGATTGTCTGATGAATTCTACAGGAGTTGTTTTATCAGTGGTCTCAAGGATGAAATCCGTTCTGAGGTCAAAATGTTTTGTCCCAACACGATGATGGAAGTCCTAGGGTTGGCTAAACTGGCCGAGGACAAGATCGCAGCTCAACAACGCTCCAAACCCGCCTTTGTTCCCTTCAGAAATGTGGGTTCCCAACGACTTCCCATCTGTTAGGAACCTATGTCAACCCTTCTCTTTACTATGTTAGTATATTGTTGTTGGACGCATATGCTTTGTAAGTCGTCCCGTAGTATTTGTGGATCTGTAGTTTATATTAGCCCATAGTATTGACCCATAGTATTGGATGCATATGCTTTGTAAGTCGTCTCGTAGTATTATATGTCCCATGGTTTTGACTCATAGTATTGGGCATAGACTTAGTATATAAGTGTGTTGAGGTCATTGAAGGCACCGTGAAGTTAATTGTATTGAGCTTGCTCAAAGGAGGTTGCCCCCTCGAAGTGGCCCGTGATCAATACAAAAGCGATTCTGTTCTATTATTTCTGATATCTCGTGTATTTGCATTAATTAATTATTGCAGGTACATCACATCTGGTATCAGAGCACTTTCCTTGGCACAAGTGAGAAATTTTTTTTCTTTTTTTGGGCGGCGACTTTCAGATCAATTTCTGAAACTTTCTGCACAAAATCAGAAGAAACCGATTGCATATCAAAATTCCTCTTTCAAAAATACGCAGTTTAAAAAAAAAAATCATCTCATTTGGAGTTCTAAAGGTGGAGATATCGCGGATTTAAAATCAGCAATTTTTCAGAATTTCGGTGACGGCCGCGGAAATTGCGGCGAGAAAATCTTTTGAACGAGTGCCCAGATTTCTATTCCGCTTTCATGGGTAGAAGCAGAGTGGTTGTTCCAGTTCCGGAAACATGCTATAATAGCGATTCTGAGCAATATAGATCCGGTTTTTGAACATTGGGTGGAATTTCTGCCCAAATTTTTTCTGTTGCAGGTTCGGATCTGGGAATAATCCCTATCCGCTTAACTGTGGGAAGTACTTGGGCATAAGCCCTAAAACTCATTGTGAGGAGTACCACAGGAACGCCGAAGTAGCTGGCCATTGAGAGGACCTGCCAAGCGAAAAGGGCAACGACCCCTACCTGATTGACTAGTTCTCACCCGTGAGGTAAACCAAGAGCTGTCGTTTGTGGCCAAGCGGTTATCAGTTTTACTTGAGCCGTGGAGTGAGGGGTACTACCCCAATACGCAAGCCGTCAGACAGCATTGGTGGCCGAGTGAAAACCCTGAACTGTTAGGAAGCCGCACATACCTGGGGTCCATATCTACTTTCAGCTGAACTATTGTTGATCACTGCTGCGCCGTTTCAGATCAATTTTGCAAGCCGTTCCAGATCCAGCCGTTCGGTGTTGTTCCAGATTCCTTCCGAACCGTAGCCGCTTCAGTCTGTAAAAAAAAAAAAAAAAAAATCCTGGTTATGGTTATCACCCGTGCAGGAGCAAAAACCATGGAGGAAGCACTTGCAGCCATCCAAGCCAAACTCCAGGATCTGGATGAAAAATTTCTTAGCCTCCATCTTCAGCATTCAGCCATGAACAATACCAGACAGCCAGAATCTTTTGCAGCCACTGGGTTCTCTTCTTCTAGCAATTTTCGTGGGCTGAAGCTTGATTTTCCTCACTTCAATGGTACTGATCCGACTGGATGGATATACCGGGCAGAACAATATTTCAGTCTGCATAATACTTTTGATGTTCAGAAAGTTCCACTTGCATCCTTTCATTTGGAACAGGAAGCCCTTCAATGGTACCGTTGGTACATCAAAGCTCATCCCGAGCCAAACTGGACAGATTTTTGCCACCTCATTTTGTCGCGATTTGGTCCTAGTGCTTTTGATGACTTCACAGGAGCACTCACTAAACTTCACCAAACTGGCACAGTGAGAGAGTATCAGATGGAATTTGAGAAACTAGCCAATCACACAGAAGGATTGTCTGATGAATTCTACAGGAGTTGTTTTATCAGTGGTCTCAAGGATGAAATCCGCTCAGAGGTCAAAATGTTTTGTCCCAACACAATGATGGAAGTCCTAGGGTTGGCTAAGCTAACCGAGGAAAAGATCGCAGCTCAACAACGCTCCAAACCCACCTTTGTTCCCTTCAGAAATATGGGTTCCCAACGACCTTCCATCACGCCTGCTCCTCAACCAACTCCTATCAAGCATTTGTCTGAAATAGAGATGCAGGCACACCGAGAAAAAGGGATTTGCTATAATTGTGATGAGAAATTCACTCGGGGACATAGATGTGTTCAACAAAAGCTCTATCTCTTGGATATGGATTCTCTGCCTGCCTTAGAACTTGGTGAAGAAGCTACAGATACAGTAGATGATCTGGTCGACATTCAACACCTGCCTGTTGAGACCCCATCTCAGGACGACCCACCCGAGATCTCTCTCCATGCTGTAACTGGAGTCACCACCCCACAAACAATGCGAGTCAGGGGATATTTCAAGAAGCTCCCTCTTACCATCCTCATTGATTCTGGTAGCACTCATAACTTCATTGACCCTCGGATTGCCAAACAGGCTGATTGTTTTGTCCATTGTTGCTCCAACTTTGAAGTCATGGTTACCAATGGGGGTACCTTACCTTGCAAGGGGAAGTGTCACAATGTGCGTATCTCTATGGAAGATTATAACCTACGCTCTGACATGTTTGCCTTGTCCTTAGGCGGATGTGATGTGGTTTTGGGCGTTCAATGGTTACGCACACTTGGCCCCATCTTATGGGATTTTGCGGAACTTTGGATGCAGTTCAAAGTCAATGGGGCACAACACAAATTTATGGGCTTACAACCAAGGTCTCTCTGCATCATCAGTTCACATCGCCTGGAAAAAATCCTTAAGAAGAATTCATATGGTGTCATCGCTCAACTCAATTCCATTCAGATGCACCCATCAACAGCCTCCACTACTTCCTTGGATAGATATGCAGGTATCCTTGCTGAACCAATGCGCTTGCAGCCTTCAAGAGACCTTTCCCATAAGAATGTAGCCACATCTACCTCTCAGCAGGAAATGATGGCTATTTTGCATGCAGTACAGAAGTGGCAGCCATACCTATTAGGGAATTATTTCTGCATCAAGACTGATCTCCCAAGTCTGGAAATTTTTTTGGAACAATGGGTCTCCTCCCCAACACACCTGCAATGGGTTATCCAACTCATGGGTTGTCCCTATGTGATCACTTACAAGAAGGGATTGGAAGATGCTCCTTCTCGCACAATTGATGACCCAGTTTCTCTTACATCTCTTTCTCTGCTTGTTCCAAATTGGTTGCAATATGTTCAACAGGGTTATCTCTTCTATGAACTCCATGCTTCTTCATCAACAGGGCACTTTGGGTTTTGCAAAATGTATGACCGGGAACAATGTAACTTCTTTTGGTCGGGACTAAAAATGACAATTCAACAGATGGTGGCTAACGATGATACTTTCCAAGTCAACAAGGGGGAAACGACACTCCTTTCGGGATTTCTCAAACCCTTGCCCATCCCTACACAGCTTTGGCTAAATATTTCTATGGATTTCCTAGCAGCGCTCTGGTGGTACAATACCACATCTCAAAGGACACCATATGAAGCAGTCTATGGAAAAACACCGCCTGTTCTTCTTCCATACACCCTTAGCAGCTCTCCAGTTCAGGAAATTGACTCGGTTCTTCGAAACGGCGATCAAATTCTTCTCATTCTGCAGGACAATCTTCACATGGCCAGAATTCGCCTGAAACAACAAGCCGATCAGCACCGTTCTGAGCGCATTTTCCACACAGCTGACAGGGTTCTTCTTCATCTATAGCCTTCCAAGCAATCCTCCTTGACACTCCAAAGGCGTCAGTGGCCCGAAATGCAAACCGAGGATACTACCGGGGAACCACTCCTTCAGATTCTGCAGCAATTTCTCCAACCAAAGCTTTGAGGACAAAGCTTTTTCTAAGGGAGAGGGGATGTTAGGAACCTATGTCAACCCTTCTCTTTACTATGTTAGTATATTGTTGTTGGACGCATATGCTTTGTAAGTCGTCCCGTAGTATTTGTGGATCTGTAGTTTATATTAGTCCATAGTATTGGATGCATATGCTTTGTAAGTCGTCCCGTAGTATTATGTGTCCCATGGTTTTGACTCATAGTATTGGGCATAGACTTAGTATATAAGTGTGTGTTGAGGTCATTGAAGGCACTGTGAAGTTAATTGTATTGAGCTTGCTCAAAGGAGGTTGCCCCCTCGAAGTGGCCCGTGATCAATACAAAAGCGATTCTGTTCTATTATTTCTGATATCTCGTGTATTTGCATTAATTAATTATTGCAGGTACATCACACCATCACGCCTGCTCCTCAACCAACTCCTATCAAGCAATTGTCTGAAACAGAGATGCAGGCACGTCGAGAAAAAGGGCTTTGTTATAATTGTGATGAGAAATTCACTCGGGGACATAGATGTGTTCCACAAAAGCTCTATCTTTTGGATGTGGATTCTCCGCCTGCCTCAGAACTTGATGAAGAAGCTCCAGATACAGTAGATGATCAGGTCGACAATCAACACCCGCCTGTTGACACCCTATCTCAAGACGACCCACCCGAGATCTCTCTCCATGCTGTAACCGATGTCACCACCCCACAACCAATGCGAGTCAGGGGATACTTCAAGAAGCTCCCTTTTACCATAATCATTGATTTTGGTAGCACTCATAACTTTATTGATCCTCGGATTGCCAAACAGGCTGATTGTTTTGTCCATCCTTGCTCCAAGTTTGAAGTCATGGTTGCCAATGGGGGCACCTTACCTTGCAAGGAGAAGTGTCACAATGTGCGTATCTCTATGGAAGATTATAACCTGCGCTCTCACATGTTTGCCTTGTCCTTAGGCGGATGTGATGTGGTTTTGGGTGTTCAATGGTTATGCACACTTGGCCCCATCTTATGGGATTTTGCTAAACTTTGGATGCAGTTTTCAGTCAATGGGGCACAACACAAATTTATGGGCTTACAACCAAGGTCTCTCTGCATCATTAGTTCACATCGCCTGGAAAAAATACTTAAGAAGAATTCACATGATGTCATCGCTCAGCTCCATTCCATTCAGATGCACCCATCAACAGTCTCCACTACTTCCTTGGATAGATATGCAGGTGTCTTTGCTGAACCAATGAGCTTGTTGCCTTCAAGAGACCTTTCCGGTAAGAATTTAGCCGCATCTACCTCTCAGCAGGAAATGATGACTATTTTGCATACAGTCCAGAAGTGGCAGCCATCCCTATTGGGGAATTATTTCTGCATCAAGACTGATCTCCAGAGTCTGGAAACTTTCCTGGAACAACGGGTCTCCTCCCCAACACACTTGAAATGGGTTATCCAACTCATGGGTTATGACTATGCGACCAATTACCAGAAGGGTAAGGACAATATGGTGGAAGATGCTCCTCCTCGCACATTTGATGACACAATTTCTCTTACAGCTATTTCTCTGCTTGTTCCAAATTGGTTGCAATCTGTTCAATGGGGCTATCTCTTCTATGAACTCCATGCTTCGTCATCAGTAGGGCACTTTGGGTTCCTCAAAACGTATGACCAGGAACAATGTAACTTCTTTTGGCAGGGACTCAAAAGGACAATTCAACTGATGGTGGTTGACTATGATACTTTCCAGGTCAAGAAGGGTGAAATGACCGTCCTTTCAGGACTGCTCGAACCCTTACCCATCCCTCCACAGATTTGGACAACTATTTTTATGGATTTCTTAGAAGCGCTCCAGTGGTATAGTACATCTCAAAGTACACCATATGAAGCAGTTTTTGTACATGCACCACCAGTTCTTCTTCCATACACCTTCAGCAGCTCCCCAGTTCAGGCAATTGACTTAATTCTTCGAAACCGTGATCAGCTTCTTCTCATTCTGCAAGACAATTTTCACATGGCAAGAATTCGACTGAAACAACAAGCCGATCAGCACTGTTCTGAGCGCACTTTTCACATCGCTGATATGGTTCTTCTTTGCCTACAGCCTTCCATGCAATCCTCCCTGAAACTCCAAAGGCGCCAGTGGCTTGGAATGCAACTCGAGGATGCTACAGGGGACCCACTCCTTCAGATTCTATATCAATTTCCACATCTAAAGTTTTGAGGACAAAGCTTTTTCTAAGGGAGAGGGGATGTTAGGAACCCATGTCTTTACTTTGTTAGTATATTGTTGTTGGACGCATATGCTTTGTAAGTCGTCCCGTAGTATTTGTTGATCCATAGTTTATATTAGCCCATAGTATTGACCCATAGGATTGGACGCATATGCTTTGTAAGTCGTCCCATAGTATTATATGTCCCATGGTTTTGACTCATAGTATTGGTGCCTAGACTTAGCCCATGGTTTGTATTGACACATAGTATTGACCCATGGTATTGGCGCTTAGACTTAGTATATAAGTGTGTGTTGAGGCCTATGAAGGCACCGTGAAGTTAATTGTATTGAGCTTGCTCAAAGGATGTTTCCCCCTCGAAGTGGCCCGTGATCAATATAAAAGTGATTCTGATTTCTATTTCTGATATCTCGTGTATTTGCATTAATTAATTATTGCAGGTTCAACACAATTCAAGGTCAACATCTTGGTTCTATTGAGAGTAACAATTCTCTCAAAACAAACTAATCATCATGAAAAACAGAAAAACAAAAAAAAATCTTGTACAAAAACCTATTCAAGGCATCTTAGATAGACCCTGGATTGAACCCTTCCGAAGGCAATTCTAAGACTAAAAAAAGAAAAGAACCTCCCATGATGAAAACTTCCCTGGATGCACCATTAAATAAACCACAAATGGAAAATGTGAACTGAGAAAAAAGAAGAAAAAAAATCGCCTTCTTTTGGTTTCTCTGCAGATCTCACATTGCTTCATTTTACAAGTTCATATTATAGCCTTCAACATCACTTTCTTCATATCAAAGAGACTACATGGGAGAATAAAATTCATAAATTCATGTCCTACCGTGGTCGCTCACTTCAAGTAACCAACATCAAACAACCTAAAGGATACGACCATACATCATTGAGCACAATATAGATTTCATACAAGAGACAAATTTAGGCATAACCATCATTAGAAGTTTACACAACAAAACTATGTGGAAAAGGGGCTTGGAATCATAATTACACGCCTAGATCATGTAAGTACAATTGTAATGTCCCCATTTTGTGTTCTCTTGCTCTGCAAGCGGAGATTACTTTTGGGATGGTATTAGCTTGATCACAGGGGGATTAAATAATTATTTAATGTCCATTAGGTGGAAGATAACATAAAAAAAGGGGACATTGAGTAATTAATTTAAAATGGGCCCTAAAGTGATATTGGCTTTATAAAGTCACTTTAATTAAAGTTTGAGCAAGAAAAGGTGGCAAGAAAAAGGTAAAAGTGGCCAAAAGGGAAAAATGTTTAAAAGAGGAAATCGACCACATTCCTATTCATCCATGAATTATTTTCCAAAAGTGATTTTGGAGAGCTCTTGTATCTTATTGCTCTTGCGACAAAAAAGCCTAAGGGTCAACCCTAGCTATTGGAAGGAGGAATCAATCAGATTTCTCATAGTTTTTCACAGTAAATAAGATTTAGTCTTCTTGATAAATCGTTAGAGTTTGAGGGAGTTTGGACATGTATTTTTGGAAGGGCGCATTGCCTTGAGGAGGACGCAGGACTATGTGAGGGCCTAGATTTGACATGATGAGCGATTCTCCTTTCCAAAGAGGTCAAATTGGTTAAGGGAAGTCGTAGGAACACCAAGGGGATTGAGTTTACCATTTCTGGGTTGAGTGTTTTATGCACAAGTCATGACTTCAAAATTTGGGCTAAGATTTTAATACATAGGCGGTATACTATAGATCTGAGTTGAGTTCATTCCCGTGGACTAAGTTTGGGGAATTTGGGGACTGTGCCATCACCCAAGGAAGACACACACCTGCTTTGGAGAGTGATTTGCAAAGAACTGGATGTGTTTTAGTATTGCTGTGCTTGATTCTTGAAATATGGACCATTCTGGGATTTGTTTGCACCACTTGGATGCACCTTTGGAGGCTTCAATCTTTGGGAAACACCCTAAAAAGGAAACATGGGTGCGCACCTTTTATATCAGCAACCATTCAAGAAGAGTTAATGTTGTTCTTGTTAGAAAGATTAATTAACTCCTGCTTAGTCTTAGTTCTATTTTTAGAAGTTCAATTTAGTTTAGCTAATTAGCATGCACGCATGGGTTAGCCTAAGGTTTTAGTATGTAGCAATCATATAAATACTTGCCTTCGGGTTTATTGTAATTGCGAATTAGAACTTCCTTATTTATCAATCACGTTTTGCAGAGCCGTAGCTTATTTCTGCATTATATTCGTGTTTATTTTTGCCTCCATCCTTCGGATTGGTATCAGAGCATAGAAAGAAGATTTGATTAATTTGATTCGAGTCCGAAGCAAGAAGCAAGAGCCTTCATATTTGGAAATTTTGAAGCAGGTGCGATCGTCGCGGGTAATCACTGTAGCTAGTCGCGGTCGTCACGGGGTAACTTGTGAAATAAAATTTTTCATGACTTGGCCGTGGGCTCCCCATAGTAATGGTGTGGCCACAATTTGACTTTGTCGTGAGCTCTTCATAGTAAAGGTGCGACCATGATTTGAAATTTAAAATTTGCATTGAGTTTTTCAAAATTCCTTTGCGTGACTTCCTTTTTAAATGGACATGCAATATTTTTTTTTTAAAGAGGTAACTTTTTTGGGGTTAAAAAAAAGGTAGGCTCTTATAAACGTTAAGTTTTAAAAGATTTTTTTAAAGTTTTGGTTTTATTTAAAAGTTGTTATATATAAAAGAGTTTTTAAAAAGTAATTTTATATACAAACTTTTTGTAAAAGGTTCATTAAGGGTGAGTATCTTTTAAAAGAGAATTTATTAAAAAGAAAGAGAAACAGATTTGGTTTGAAAGAGCCAGAGAAAGACTTTGCAGCGTCTACATGGCTTCTAGTAGCTACATCTAGTCGTAGATTTCTCCTCTTACGGTGAAAATGATTATGATGTGTGGGCCACAAGAATGGCCTTTGTTTTAAGATCAAAAGATGTGTGGGAATATGTTGTGCGTTGTTATTTCGAACTAACGGATGAGGCAGTTGAGCAAGCCCCATCGAATGGAGAAAACAATGTGTTGCAGATTCATAAGAAAAAGGATGAGGAAGCACTGTACCTTATTATGAATGCATTGGACACCAATGTATTTCCAAAGATCTCATCCTCACATCATTGAAAGAATGCATGGGAACTTTGGTGACCAACTACCAGGGTGTTGGTAAGGTACAAACTGCTAAACTTCACAAGTAAGAAGAGACTTTGAAGATTTAAAGGTGAAAGAGTCAAACACGGTAGATCATTTATGACTTAATTCATGGGCATAGTTAATCAACTGGATATGTATGGTGAGAATATATCTGGTCAAAGAGTTATTGAGAGGGTTTTGAGATCCCTACCCAGTAAATTTGATCCGAAAGTTGCATCTATTGAGGAAGCAAAGGATCTAAGCCAACTATCCATATATGAGTAGACGGAATGGCTTCTATCATATGAATCCAGACTCAACGAGAATGAGGATTCCTCTCTCGAGAATGCCTTCAAAGCCCTAGTCTCAGTCTCAAAAAGTGGGGGTAGAGGCAGAGGCAGAGGCAGAGGTGGATCAAGAGGTAGAGGTAGAGATGGTCGAATAATGGCAAGGAAGATCAAGATCATGATCATGAACATGAAAATGGGAACTACGACAAAAAGAGGTTCTATAGATTTAATGTTAAGTGTGATTATTGCAATAAATTTTGCCATTATGCTAACGAATGCAGAAATAAAAAGGCTGATCATGAAGAACAAAATGCCAATGGTACTAACACTTCTAAGAATAATGAAGATTTTTTATTTCTTACATGTCATGTTGCACATGAAAGTCCAAAGGGGCTTTGGATTTTAGATAGTGGTTGCAACAACTATATGATAGGTGATAGAAGTTTAGCTGCAGATCTAGATCAATCAGTGAATATAGAGGTTAAAGTTGGCACTGATGAGATAGTTCTAGTAGTTGGAAAAGATGTGGTCAACATAAAACCATCATAGATGTGTATTATGCTCTGGGGTTGAAGCATAATTTGCTCATAATTTTTAATCTCACTGAGAAGAAATATAGACTCGTCTTTGAGGGATCAGACTGTGGCATATTTGACAAACCTCCAAGTAGGCAGTTAATCATCAAAGTACAAGTAACCAAGAACAGAATGTACCCATTGGTCATGAATTGCAGCAAGTAGGTAAGCTCCCTTGGCCAAAAAGCAACATGTGTGGATAATTTTTGGTTATGGCATTTTAGATTTGGACATATTCACTTTGTTGGTCTGAAATTGTTGCAACATAAATATATGGTTAAGGGATTACCCCTCATTAAAGAGCCAACAAGCACATGTGCGTGTTGCATTCTTGCAAAGCAACACAGGGATAACTTCCCTAAAGGTGTTTCTTGAAGGGCACATGCACTCCTAGAGCTGGTTCATATTGATCTATGTGGTCCAATGAAGACTCAGTCACTTGGTGGCATTTATTATTTTCTTACATTCATTGACAATTTCAACATGAAAACATGGGTGTACTTCCTTCGCCAGAAGTCAGAAACTTTTGGCAAGTTCAAGGAATTTAAAGGCTTGGTTGAAAACCAGAGTGGCCATCAAATCAAAGTATTGAGATCAGATAGAGGGGGAGAGTATGACTCGAAGGAATTTCATGCTTACTGCAAACAAGATGGAATGAAAAGGCAATTTGCGACAAGTTAGACACCTCAGCAAAACGGTGTAGTGGAACGGAAAAACACAACCATTATGAATATGTCTAGAAGCATGTTGAAGGGAAGAAACTTGTCTTGTGAATTTTGGGGAGAAGTTGTGGCTTGCGCTGTTCATTTGTTGAATAGATATCCCACAAAAAGTGTGAAGAACAGAGTTCCAGGGGAAGCATGGACATGTATGCCTTGTAGTGTTGCACATTTTAAAATATTTGGTTGCTTATCTTATGCTCATGTACCTAAATAACCAAGAAGAAAACTAGATGACATGAGTGAGAAATGCATCTTTCTTGTATGCGATGAAGACTCTAAAGCTTACAAGCTATATAATCCTATCAAAATGGTCATCATCGACAGAGATGTATTGTTCAAAGAACAAGAGTCATGGGATGGAACCATAGATAAAGTTGTTGAAGTTGTTGTACCTCAATCAGAATATGAAGAAGAAGAGGTGTAGATTGAATAGAATAGATAGTAGGATCCAGTAGCACAGTGAACAACTAGTACTCCAATGAGGAAACCTAGAAATTCAGTTCGAGGTGAAGCATCAATATTAGCAGATCAATATATTGCTAGTCCTCAATGAGGTAATGAATCTGATCACAGTAATAGAAAGACAAGAAGCTTACGAGAAATTTATGATGAATTAGATGCAAAATCAATTTTTCCTTTCCTGCTAGTCAGCCTAAGTTTTTTGAAGAAGCAATAAAAGAAGAGCATTGGGTAAAAGCTATGGACAAAGAGGTAGATTCCGTTGAAAGAAATGGTACATGGGATCTTGTTGACTTGCCTAAATATTTGAAACCTATTTGTGTGAAGTGGGCATATAAGACAAAACTCAATAAAAAATGTGAAATTGATAGATACAAGGCAAGGTTAGTAGCAAAAGGTTTCTCGCAGCAACCAGTAATTGATTTTGGAGAGACGTTTGCACCAGTTGCTAGATTAGACATTGTAAGAGCAGTCTTAGCAATTGCAGCTCATAACAAATGGAAAGTGTATCAGATGGATGTGAAGTCGTCATTCTTGAATGGGATTCTTGAAGGAGAAATTTACATGCAACAGGCACAAGGATATGGAATAAAAGAACATGAAGAGAGTGTTGAAGAAAGCTTTATATGGGAGCAAGCAAGCTCCAAGAGCTTGGTACAACAAAATTGATTCTTATCTGATCAATAATGGATTTAGTAGAAATTGCAATGAACCAACACTTTACACAAAGGTAAATCTGCATGGACATATTTTGATTGTTTGTTTATATGTTGATGATATGATTTTTACAGGTAATCTGTCAGCAGAAGAATTCAAAGCAGCTTTGAAGAAAGAGGTTGAGATGACAGACCTAGGTTTGATGAAGTTCTTTCTAGGCATAGAAGTAGAAAAATCATAAAAAGGTATATTTATTTCTCAAAGTAAATATGCTAAGGATGTGCTTAAGCAATTTAGAATGGTTAATTGCAAACCAACAGCTACACCAGTGGCAACAGGTAAAAGGTTGAGCAAGGAAGATGAAAATCCCAAAGTAGATGCAACACTATATAAGAAACGCGTAGGACGTCTCATGTATCTCACAACTATGACACCGGATATTATATATGCAGTTAGCCTGATAACTAGGTTCATGGAGTCTCCCAAAGGCTCACATTGACAACTTGGCAAAAGGATCTTACGATATGTTGCAGGGACTTCAGGCAATGGGATCTTATACTCGAGCACTAAGTATGATATTTTTGATAGGTTATACTGATAGTGATTTTGCAAGGAGTTTGGATGTCAGGAAGAGCACTTCAGGTCATGTTTTTCATCTTGGTTCAGGGGTTATTTCATGGGCATCCAAGAAGCAGCCCATTGTGACAATTTCATCAGCGGAAGTGGAATCTGTAGTAGCAACATCAACAACGTGACAAGCAGTCTCGTTACGCAGAGTTTTGGATGATCTTCAACCGAAACAAGAAGGACCGACAACAATTTATTGCGACAACAATTCAACGATCGCCTTGTCCAAGAACCATGTATTTCACCAAACGAGCAAGCACATCGATACCAGATATCACTTCATAAGAGAACTTGTAAACAATGGTGAAGTTCATGTAGAGCATTGTAAATCGATTGATCAATTGGCTGACATGTTTACAAAGAAATTGACAAAAGATATTTTTGAAATTCATAGAGATAATTTAGGCATTATAAAAGCTGCAGTAGTCAGCGGTCGGAATTAAAGGGGAGTGTTATAAAGAGTAATTAACTCCAGCTTAGTCTTAGTTCTATTTCTAGAAGTTCAGTTCAGTTTAGTTGATTAGTATGCACACGAGTTAGCCTAGGGTTTTAGCATGTAGCAAGCATATAAATACATATAAATACTTGCCTTCGAGTTCTTTGTAATTGCGAATTAGATCTTCCTTATTAATCAATAAAGCCACAGCTCATTTATGCATTATATTTGTGTTTATCTTTGCCTCCATTGTTCAGTTCCATGGTTATTGCTGAAGAGTTTTGAAGGCTGTCTTTATTTGCTGTGAAGAAGAACCATTTCTTAGCATGAGGTAAGGCTGCTACAGCCATCAGTCATTGCCATCTACTGCTGCATACTACAGGTGCTACTATACATTGATTACTATTCCCAGATCTGATATGTCATTGTATGTCTGAGTTGACTAGTTTTTCATTCAACCATAAATTAATATGCAGCAAGTTCATGAGATTTGGTGTATTACTCTTTGGCAATTAATTCTGATATTTCATTGTATGTCTGATGAGATTTGGTGTATTACTCTTTGGCAATTAATTTTGATATTTTATTGGATGTCTAAGTTGATTGGTTTTTCATTCAACCATAAGTAGCCTCTATTGGGTAGTGAACATTATGATTTTAGGTTAATTACAAATGAAAGTCAAACTGTTTGACAAACAATATCCTACCAAGAACGACATTAAAACACCAAAAACAATCCATACATACATAGCAGCAATAAAGGAACTTGCGGTACAACTGTTTGACGTAAATCATAAACACACAGGGAATCAACATAAAAATCATACCAGATCCAGCAAGGAATATTACAGCAATACACTCCGTCCTTTTCTGTATAGAACAATTATCTACATTATGCAAGGAGTGATTCAAGATTTATAAGAGCATACTCAAGCTATTGAAAAGGAACACATCGATAAAGAAGATAACGGTTACTTTACTAAATTGTTTATAAAACCTGAACATCATATCAAAGGAAAATTCATTCTAAACATGGTTCTAGTTCAGCCAGGAATATACCAAATCATGTTTCAACAATGACAACATATTTGACTTATAAGCTGTTGTATAGGTTTCTAAAAGAGGGAACATGTTTACTCCAAAATCCAGTCCATCAATTTGAATGCATGGGCTATTCTTACAAGTTTCTTTGTGTTGGGCCAAAGAATTATAGCAATAAATACTAAATCCCTGAGCATACTTTAGTATAAGAGAAAAATATATTTACCCAATTCTTCCCAGTTCAAAATCTGAGTCTTATAAGAGAATCATGATTCTCCTTCTGTAGGCCATATGGGATTTTTAAAAACATACTACAAATATACGACAACCCTTCTTTTCGAAAGGAATGAAGGCGGATGCCCAAAAAATGTGGAGGAATGCGACACTTGTAAGCGCCAAAAGTTTGAACCAATCGCACTTCCATGTCTTCTTCAAACCCTTCATATACTTGATCAGAAATGGATTTATAGTGGGTTTTATAACGAGTCTTCTCACCTCAGATGGGAAGGACAACATATTTGTGATCATAGCCTGATTAACCAAATCTACTTATTTCATTGTAACATCATCAAAAGCTTTGGCCAATGAAATTGTTGATAGTAATAGAAATAATATTTATAGACTCCGTGGGTTTCCCAAATTTATCGTCAATGATAGGGATCCCAAGTTCAACAACTTTTGGAAGGAACTCTTTCGCTAGGTTGGGAGCACCTTAATGACTAGGAACTCATACTATCCTTAAATAGATGATCAAATTGAAGTAGTAAATAAATGTATTGAAGGGTACTTGAGGAATTTTATAAATGATCAACAATCATAATGGTACGGTTGGCTACATTTTGCAGAATGGTGGTATAATACTACATATTTGTGAATTTTTTTTCTGAGCCAGATCTAGTTATTAATCTTTAATAATTAATTTGTTAATTGTTAATTAATAATACATTGAAACTCAACAAAAATACAAAGAAAACTGAACACAAGATGTACCTTGGAAACCCCAATGGGAAAAAGTAGCAAACAATTTGTCTTATATTGCATATTTGTGAAACAACATTTACAACACAAGGCTTTCGGATATGCACATCGGGTCTCAGTCAACTCTTGACTCTCCCTTGTTGCAATTATTTCCAAACCCTCAAGAATATTAACAAACCCTACACACCGACAACGACCACAAGAAGGGATATGACTCACTCCTGTAACTATAGTGCTATACAACTCTCAATAGACTCTTTTAGAACCTTCACTCTATGCAAATACCATGTTCAATACCATGGGACACCCAATACCACGGGACACCAAATACCACCCAATACAATTGATCTTTTTACATAAAGTATTACGAAAGACATTTTTACAAAGTCTGTCTAGAGAGTTACTTTTCTGGACAAATTTTACATGCTAGACACCTCCATGCAGAATTACATGTCCAAGCTACAAATTATAACACTCCCTCTTAGCAAGGAAGGTACTTTCAGAGAAGCATCCACCTGGATCTATCAAATCCTGTACTACTGCAGCTTTTTCCTATGAACTGGAAGATCTCCCAGCTGCATCTGCTGCACTTTGATCTGATAATTTGTGCTCCTCATCCATCAGTGTCATCCCATGCCAAGTAGCCCTGCTGAGAAGAGCCTTACGCTCTCTCTAACATTGATCCAGGCTCAAGACTCCTTTAGGAACCAACTATAGGCCGTCCCAACAACTTGTACATCTTACCCCACAACACTTAATTTAACACATAAAACTGAATAAGAAATACCAATACATTGATTTACGACAAATCACAAATGATTTACCATGTGAAATGTTTTTGAGCCAGATATGGTTACTAATCTCGAATAATTAATCTGCTATTTTTAATTAATAACACACCAAAACTCAACATTAATACGGAGAAAATCGAACACAAGATGTACCTTGGAAACCCCAATGGGGAAAACCAACAAACAGTTTGTCTTATATTGCATATTTTTAAACAGCATTTACAACACCAGGCTTTTGGATATGCACATCAGATCTCAGTCAACTTTTGACTCTTCTTTGCTGCAACTATGCCCAAACCCCCGACAATATTAACAAACCTCGGCTTGAGTGAATCCCTCACTCCCAAGCCTTTGAGAGACTCCCTCTCTCAGATCTGATCACTCACTATCAATGATGTTACACATTGAAAATGACCACCACAAGAGATATGACTCACTCCTGCAACCATGGTGCTATACAACTCTCCATAGACTCTTTTATAACCTTCACTTTATGTAAATACCATGGTGAATACCATGGGACACCCATTACCATGGGACACCGAATACCACCTAATACAATTGACTTTTTTACATAAAATGTTACAAAAGACATTTTTACAAGGATGTCTAGAGAGTCTATCTCGAACCCTATTACGTTTCTAGACACCGCTAATGTAGAAGTAACTACCGAGTTACCAAAACCTAATTCTCCCTCTTAGCAAGGGAGGTACTTTTGGAGACACCACCACCTCCATGATCAACCTAGTCCTCTGCTGTTGTAGCTGCTCCCTCTGAATTGGAAGACCCTGCTCCCTCATAACTAGAATACCTTGATGTTGCCTCTAGTGGACTCTCATCTGGATACTTGGGCTCCTCTATTAGTGTCATCTCATAGCACGTATTCCTGCTGAGATGAGCCTCACAGTCCCTCATAGACATTGATCCAAACTCCAGACTCCCTTTAGAACTTTGCTTCAAACTCTCTCTGAAGCTGACCACAAGCTATCCCAACAACCTGTACTACGTGCCCTCCCCGATGCCAAGCATCATTATTGCATCCTGGGAACTTGCTCGCACCGCACGTATGAGTACTACTCCATCCTGAAACAATACAACATACCCCATGTCCTCCGAGGTTGATATTGAGAGCAAATTGAACCTCAGCCCAGGAACATGTAACACCCTTGCTACCTTCAAAGTATCACCTGACTTCGGCTGGAACACAACCGATGTGACCCCCCTTACTGCAAGTGTAGTATGAGCGCCACACCTCGCATAGCATCCTAAGTCTAACTCTGAAGCACCAAGGAGCACTGGTCTCACTCCTGTCTTGTGTCATGATTCACCACTTGCAATGTACCAGCCATTGCTGAACATACATTTAGTTAGGAAGGAAATGAGTAAAAACTCATTGTCAATCCGAGCTGCATCCGTCTCTCTTGCTACAACCACATGCTTCTTCCCTTTCTTCTCTATTTATTTTCTTTTCTTGATCTTGTGCAGGGTTTCTCAAACCCGCTCTGATACCATATGAAATTTCCAGCTTGCTAGATCCCGGTTGCAATTTCAATCTTTATATTAAGCGAGTAATTAATTTAACCCAAAAAATTTAAATTATTGGAAAGATAAATGGCAACACGCTGATAAACAACAATACAAAGAAAACTGAACACAAGATGTACCTTGGAAACCCCAATGGGGAAAACCAACAACCAGTTTGTCTTTTATTGCAGATTTGTTAAACAACATTTACAACACCAAGCTTCAAGATATGCACACTGGATCTCAGTCAACTCTCAACTCTCCCTTGCTGCAACTATGCCCAAACCCTCAGCAATATTAACAAACCTAGACTTGAGTGAATCCCTCACTCCCAAGCTTCTGAGAGACTCCCTCTCTGAGATTTGATCACTAACTATCAGTGATGTTACACACACTGACAATGACCACCACAAGAGATATGACCCACTCATGCAACTATGGTGCTATACAACTCTCCATAGACTCTTTTATGAGCTTCACATTATGCAAATACCATGGGAAACCTAATACCACGGGACACCAAATACCACCCAATACCCTTTTACATAAAGTAATACAAAGACATTTTTACGAGTTTGTCTAGAGAGTCTATCTCTACCCCTTCTATGTTGCTGGACACCCCCAACATAGAAGTACTTGCCGAGCTACCAAAAACTAACAATATCACTCTTTGACAAAAAATACTCTCTTTGAGGCCTTATACGGGTATCCATCACCGTTAATAAAATAGCATGTTGTCACCAATTTCAAGACTCTATTGTGAAAAACTACCTAGCTTCTTTTGAGAAATCCTTTGTATCCTTAAGACTCATCTTGAGCAAGGAAGGAATCGAATCAAGCAACAAACTGACTTCAAGAGAACCAATTGTGAATTTGAGGTAGGGGATTGGGTGTTTGTTCCACTCCAACGGTATAAGCATAATTCACCCAAATATTCCAAAAACCATAAACTTATGCCTAGGTTTTATAGCCGTTTTCAAATTCAGAGGAGAATACACCAAGTAGCTCATGCTATAGATATACCAAACAAAGGGAGAATACATGATGTTTTCCATGTTTCATGTTTGAAGAAAACCTTGGGCCCAACGACTCAGATAGAGACAGGACTACCCATTTTGGATGAAGAAGGGAAGTGGTTCTGGAAGCTGAATGTATCTTAGCAGTCAAAACCAAAAACTTTTGTTTAGGATGCGTCAACTAGTATCTTATTAAATGGAGGAATGTTTTGGAGGGTAAAGCTACATGGGAGAATGAATATTTTAGATGAGGCATTAATCTGTATTGATGGTTAGTGGATGAAGCATTTCGAGAAGGGATGACTTGTAACATGCCAATTTAATATTAATTAATAAGTTGTGTTATCAATTGAGTAGTCGAGTCCTCTCATCTTATATCCATAAATGGTTGATTATATTCTTTGTAAATTACACTGAATTAATAAAATATACTTATTATTTTTTATATCCTCCAAACATATCCATCCTCTTTCATGTTACCTAAAGCTTTACCGTTTCTTCCACACAAATCCATCTCTTCCACACAAATCCATGAAAATTGAACTTATGTTAAGAGAAACGAACTGAATTATCAATATAGTTAAATTTCATTGCCCATCAAGGAATTCAATATGCTACAATTCATCATAAACCTTGGAGAATACAAGTTGTTGCAACTCAATTATTCTCCCCCAAATGAGGACTTTGTGCATCGTTTCATTCAAATTCTATAATCTTAGGTTTAGGTTTCGATTGGTGGTTTCAAAATGTTCGTGTATCTCAACTCGTGGCGACGAAACCTTGACTGAGAAGGAGAGCTAGCAATCGATTTTATCTTTGTGGATTATTTCGTAAGACTCAACAATGCAGAGGGTTCCATCAATGAATTGGATTTGTTTTTTGACTTGAAACCCTTCGAGATTCAATGAGCTTTATCTTTCTTGTGAATTCTTTAATACTAATTCTGAACTGTGAGCACTCTCATTTCGACTCCCAATCGATGGCGTGGGCTCGTATTAGGAACCTGTGTAAAATATAAATAAGCTTAACTGTGTACATGATTAGATGGCAGGCAACAAGTGGTTAAAGCTACCTAGAATTTCAATTATCAAGTTATACAAATTCTAGAAGAATGCTTTTTTGAAATCAATAGGTTTATGTATAATCCGAAACCCTATGAACATTGTTCAATAAATCCTATTATATTTTCCACATTAACAACCTTATTGGCGTAGTGAAGATTCCTAAAAGCAATAGTACGTGGGTAAGTCTAATGACACACATAGAAAAATCACGATGTATTTAAAATTTTAATATGTACATAGGCATTTATTTGAGTTATCCAGGACGAGGGCCGGAGATATTCTTCCAATGATTCAATCACTTCACGGTTTGAAATTGTGTAGGAGCGATGTCAACATGTCAAGTTGGAGCGCGAATATTTTGCAGGACTGGATTGGTATTGTCATGTAGAAAATTCGAGGTGCATTTTCAGATTGGTAATAAAAAATAGCCATTACCTCCATTAGAGGGGCATGTAATATGCTGCTCCTGTAATGGGTTTACTAAGTATACAACGCCATCATGAATCCTCCAAGTATACAACGCCATCATGAATCCTGTTTTCTCCCATTTCAAACAGTTGAGGTCGTTGGCCTTGTTTGATTTTGCAGAAGAGAAATGTGAGATGGATATACCAGCGACTCAAATCAAATAAAATCTGATAGCTTTATTGTCCTCGAGTTTCAGGTTGATGTTGATCCAATAGTAAAGAGGCAGTTATGTTGAAACTCGTTATATCCATTTGTGGATCATTGCTGTTAATCTTATCCATGATAAAATATGGAGAGACACAGAATAGAGCAGAAAGAGAAACGGGCATATTGATTGCCTTCTCATTATTAAGCGCACATATATATAGTTTAACATAAGACCAAAACCACTGGCTAATACTATGGGCTAGTGTAAACCATGGGTCAACAAATGACCTAACTCAACTAACTTAGGACCATTGACTCAACTAACTAACCAACTTAGGACCATTGAGATTACAACTCTTAACACACCCCCTTAATCTCAAGTGGGATGGTGTGGTTAGCACTATCAATGCCTAAGTGTTGTGCCTGCTGGTCTATGTCTCAACTAGGCATACATTTCATTCAAATAAACTTAAGCTTTACTTTTTTCCTTGATGTGTACTTGGACTGCATCTTTTTTGTCTTCTTGAACTTGATGCTAAGTAGGTGTTCTTCAGCATCTTCTTTGTCTTCTGCACAATAAACAATGTTGTTGCTTTTCATTGGTGTTGGAATATAGTGTAAATCTTCTTCTTTTTCTATTTCTTCTTCTCTTCTTTCAACATATTGTATGTTGCTGTCCATGTTACCTGCACACTCAAAATTGTTGTCAGAAAAAAGATTAATATATCTCATCTCTTCTTGGAGAGCCTTCATATCTTCCTCTTCTCTTGTGTCAATGTGTTTCAGCACTTCTTGGATAGCATCCACATCTTCTTCTTCTCTTGTTTCAAAGAGTTTCAGCTCTTCTTGGATAGCATTCACATCTTCTTCTTCTCTTGTTTCAACAACAGTTGCATCATAAGTAACCATTGCATGTTGTGCACAATGTGCATCCTTCATTGCTTCCTCAAAAACTGTGGGTTGACAAGGAAACAGAGCATACTCATACTGCTTATCAATAATGGGAGTCTGCTCATATGGCTCCCTCAAACTTCTGGTTTTCTGGTTCTGTGATGAATTGACTGCTGCAACTTCTATGCTGCTATCAACTGTCTCTTTCTCTGAGGGACTTTCACTCACGTCACTAAATACTTCTACATTGATAGGTTTGTTTTCACTGTCATTAGCAAACACAGCTAGATCAACAAGCTTTGCTGAGCTTACTTGATCATTGGTTGCATCATAAACACAGTCTTCTAGGTTGTCTTCCACTTCACTGTGGGATTCCTGGTGCTTTGCCTGGCTTGCAAAGTCAACTGGTTCTTCTTCACTAAACTCTGCTTCATCTTCTTCTATTTCAGGTTCCTCTTTATTGAACTCTGCTGCATCTTCTTCTACATCAGGTTCCTCTTCAGTGAACTCTGTTGCATCTTCTTCTACATCAGGTTCCTCTTCACTGAACTCTGCTTTCAATATATCCCAAGCTTCTTTGGGAGTAGAAGCGTCTGAAATGTTATGAAAGATGGAATAGTCTATACCATTTTGCATGATACTTAAGGCAACAACTTACCTTCTTTCCCTTTGATACTCTGTCAAATTCTCAAATGCAGCTAGATCTATAGGATCATTCTCAGCTACAAAATGCCACAGATCTTGTGACCTTAACAGATCCCTAATTTTCAATGACCATAAATCATAATTATCTCCATCAAAGGTTTTCCATGAACCTATTGAAATTAACAGATTTCTTACCTCTTCGATTTCTTCTAGTAGTTCTTCTAGCACCATCTTTGATCGTCGCACTTTTCCACTGAGCAAGCTTGTGACGGTCGTCGCCGGTTGTCTTCAGGCAAGGTGCGACACCGTCGCAGTTTTCCTTCAGGTAGGGTGCGACAGCGTCCCTCCAGGGCCGAAAATCTCTATATATATATATATGTATTTTTTTTTTTTTTCAATTTTTTTTTTTGATGTGGCCTGAGTGTTCCGTCTCCGTCCCCTGCTGCAACTTCCAGCCGTGTGTGTTTGCTCTCCAACTTTTGAAAAGGCTTACCCAAAATCAAGATCGAAGGATCAGGCCGTCAACTCTGATATGCTTTCCACTATGTGAAAAGGCTTATGCAACAGCAACAGGTATGGATCAGACCATACGCTCTGATACCATGATAAAATATGCAGAGACAGAGAATGGAGCAGAAACAGAAATGGGCATATTGATTGCCTTCTCATTTTTAAGCAGACATATATAGTTTAACATAAGACCAAAACCACTGGCTAATACTATGGGTCAGTGTAAACCATGGGTCAACAAATGACCTAACTCAACTAACTTAGGACCATTGAGATTACAACTCTTAACAATCCATTTGTGGACAAGTGCAGAGTTTGGAAAGACAAGTAGTAGCAGAAGTATCTTTTTGTTTGAGGCGCTTCTAATGATTTCCAGTGGGATCACACGATTCTTCAGAGGATTTTATTGACGTAGAAATTAGCCATAGCATTGTGCTCCCTGTATATAATGGCAGCACTATCATAGGCTCTAGCTGCCTCTTTGTCAGTGTCGGTTTAAAACCAGTATGATGATCCTCATTTCTAATATTGGATAGATTCATCATTTTAATACATTACAAAAGATTAAAATAAAACAACATAGATTCATCCTAAAAGGGGATTTACCAAGCATTGATAGGGATCAAATCCCACAAATGTTACATTGGAAATGTTGCCATTCTAAATATTTTAAGTTGGGGTTCTAAATATTTTATATCTAATTTGAGCAGACATGTTATTTTTTATAATATTTTATTATTTTTTTATAAAGGACACATATCAGGGATGAAGCATGAAGCACAAAAGAAGTTACACATCTCCCCCTACTAGACTGTAAAATGCGTCTGCAATAAAACACTTACTCAAAGTACCCAATTACATTTCTTTGTTGCGAGCAAGTCTTCCTATCCGTGCTTGGCATTTTCCTTTGTGTCTTCGCAAGTATACAAGCACGAACGCTGGTATTAGATATTTCTTCCATTATGAAATGGCTTGCACACACATAATTATACGTTTAATGCTTTTTTCATAAACCTGGTAACTCCGCGGTACTTGAGCGCACCTCTAGAGAATTCAGTGCTTCTCTGGAGATTTCAGTGCTTTTTCTGTAACAAATACATGATGAAATCAATTACGATGAAGAACTAGATGAATCCCGAATATAGCTTTGAGGGCACCATATTAACATGAAGATTGCTGATGTTTCAAATGTGCTAAAGTCGGTAGCTATTTTTTAAACCCCTGCAAAGTAGAATTTCTTAGACACAGTATTATGCAGAGATGCATCAACGATTTCAAGAGGCCGCTTTGACTGTGCAAGTTGAAAATCGGAAGAACAGAACCAGATATTGAGCCACTTTTTGAAATTTGAAGAGACCCTTTGCCCTATGCAAGATGGAAAATGAAGGCAGGGATCACATGCAAGGACCCATCTATGTGGCAAGCCAAGGAAATTATGCTTTCCATTGCATGCATCCACTGATTGACAAAGTGACCAGATTGATGACGGATGTCTATATGTATATAAACGGATGGATGGACATTAAGATGAATTGGAAGTGGCCCTTTACCCTACTCAAGAGGAAGAATGAAGGCAGGGATCATATGCAAGGACCCATCGTAGTAGTATGTCAAGTTTGTGAGAAAAGCATTTTCATAACAGAGGGAGATGGTGGGATCATTGGGGAAATTTTGTTGTAAAAAGCATTTTCATAACAGAGGGAGATGATGGGATCATTGGGGAAATTTTGTTGTAGAATTCTATGTAGAGGCTTTGTAAATATAAATGTCATTTCTTTAGTTGTCACCTCCTTTTTCATTCGGACTTGGATGAACTTTAGTGAAAGGCACACAGGGGTTCAGCTTTAGGCAATATTGTTCGAGAAAGAGGGTCTCAAATATATCTTATCTAGTTATGGTTTCAAGTAGTAAAGAGTAAACCCAATCATGTGATTTTCCTTTTGATGCCTATAAGAACAATCGACGAGCATAGGATCACCTTCAACTTTATGAATTTAAAAAAATAACATTGAATATGATCAAATGTTTCTTTGCATCTTGTTATCAGTCTCGAAAGAAAGTAGACAATTTGTCCATGGGAATATCTTGCAAAGGATGGACCTGCAAGTCACAAGGGGTTTCTACACGATGATATTTTCCTTTAGGAGCATGTATTCGTGCGTCAACTTTAGCACGAATGGCATAAAGGAGTATCCTAGTATGAATGAAGTTCTTTGGTAAAGTTGCCATGAAATATTTCTCGCAACTCTAAATCACAGAATCGTCATGGCATTTTTATTCAAAATTAGAAGGTGTAATAAAGATGGAAATATTCACATGTAGTCATTTATGGCCAAGAGCTCTATGTAATGTATTATTTATATATTTGACTATGTTGGCTTGGTCACTTTCTTGGGTGTATGCCCTTGTTTTGTGGGTTTATAACTCCCCACTTTAAGGGAGACTTCTCTTTTTGAAGGGACGCCTCACATGAATTTTGTATAAATACATAACATGAGTTCTCATTTGTATCATCTCATCGCATTGATTCATAGTGATTGATTCTTTAGCCCATGGGCATTATTCTTTATCATGTGGTCATTATAAATTATGTTTCTCTTGTTCATGGATTCATCTTCTCCTCTTTATTATGTACTTATGGTCCATGTTGATTTAGGGTTTGTTGGAGGTTCCTTTTGATCCATCTCTCCTCTATCTTCTGTTATATCAACATGGCCTTAGAGTGAGTGTGAACTTCTTTTTTCAACATTGTTTATGCTTAACATTTTTCTCCTTGTGATTGACGGTTTCTCTCTAGTAGGACTATTTTTTCCCTCCCACAACCCATTCATGTGATGGTTCATTATGGCTATACATGCTCGGTTTTTCAATGACATTCTTATTTCAACCACTCATTTGAATTGTCTAGTGTTGCGGTAGTTGAAATTTTTCGAGTTCTAGTTTTAATTGTGAAACTAGGGTTTTAGCCTTTTTTTTTAGTTGTTCTAGGTTTGAAAATTAAGGTTTTCAAAATTTCATGGGATAATGCATAGTTTTCTTGGGTTTCTACCTTCCATTTCAGCGACACAATTCTTCTTGGAACATTTGTAGTACTTTTAGTGAATTCGAGGGAATTTTTGTAGATTTGTGCCTCTTTTAGGGTAGTGCACTCCCATTTTTGCTCTCTTTATGGAAATTTCTTGGAAAAATGGTATTTGAAGTTTTACCTCTTTATAAGAATCCTAATCGTGGGGCTAAACTCCCTTTATTACATATCAAATTTACAATATGAGATGATTTCTAAAACTACATCTCCATGGTATATATAGGAGATAAATGGTACAATTATAATTAAAGGGTCTAGATGACCAATAAGGACATCACTAATATAACAATACAAATGTAATAACTCAATATATAAGGCTTAACTTGCACCTCCCTTTCATACAAGTGTTTCCCTCAACATTTGATTAGTTAAGTGTGTTTCTGCATGAAGAAGTCATCTTTCCATATCATCTCTTCTATTGGCAAGTTGTTTCACTTTATCAGGTACTTAGTAATTGCTCCACTTTTCAATTTCTTGATCCATGTTTTAAGGATTTATTTAGGTTCAAGAATGATTTTCCCTTATTCATGAATCTTTGGTATAATAGTTTGAACTCGGATCATGTTGTTGATTACCTTTTTTAAGCAAGAAGCATGGAATATTGGATGTACACATGAAGATGGAGGCAACCCCAATTTGTAAGCCGTACTTCCAGTCCTCTGTAACACCTTATAAGGACCATAGTACTTGGGTGTTAATTTGTTGTTCTTCTTTTGTTTTTTAAGGGAAATAGTTTGTATAGTTGTAGCCTCCAAAATACCCAATCCTTCACTTCAAATTTCCCTTCAGTATGATGTTGATCTGCTTGTTGTTTCATCCTATTTTCCGCTATAGCTAAGTTGTCTTCCACTAGTTGGAGAACCTCTTGTTGGTGCTCTGTATGATTCTCCATTGATTGAACCTTGGATTTCTCTTTTAAGTACGGAAGGACATCTTGTAACATTATTTTGCTAAGGGAAACCACTTGATCGATTATGTTTGTTTATTAGATGCAAAGCAATGAAGACACCCTTTTGGAGATTTATTCACAATCTCAGTTTTCCCATTGGATTGAGGATGGTAAGAGGATTTGTGAGCCAATTGAGTACCCAAACAATCAAATCTTTTGGTCCAAAAATTACTAGTGAAGATTGGATCTCTATCAGCTACAATAATCTTGAATCATGTAGCTTCTAAATTGTTTCCATGACTGTTGCAGCTATTGTACTTGCTTGAAAAGGATGAAAAAGAGAGTAGAAATGGGCATACTTCGTGATTTTATCCACTACTACCATGACGACATTATTTACTTAAAACTTTGGTGAACCTATGATAAAATCTATTGAGACCTCTTCCAAACATTGATTTGTCATGTCTAACACTTGTAGATGACACAGGGGTATTGATTGTATCTCCCTTATTTTGTTGGCGAACCAAAACATTCTATGAAAAACTTTTGAACATCAGTTTTAAGACCTTCCTAGAAAATTTCCTTCTTGATCCTATGGTGAGTTTTAAGGAACCTTGAATGTTCTCCTATAAGATAAATGTGCAATTCCAAAAAGAGCTTTTGTTTGAGTTGGGAATTCTTACATAAACATAGGTGATGATGATACCATAGTGAATAATTATTCCACATAAATGTATCCAATGCACTAGGGTCATCGTGTGGTTCTTGAATTATCTTACATGCCTTCTAATCATGCTTCTATTCTATCCTTGCTTCTTCAACCAAGTAGATTGTGGATTGGAAATAGTAGTAAGTGTTGGAAAAAATAAGGAGATTGGGCATAATAGAGATCAACAAGATTAAGAAATTTCAATAAGAGGTGATGTCTAAAGACATCATTTCAGCTCTTAAGAACGGTTTGAAAATACATTGAAATGCATTGCTCACATTATTTCAACACATTGCAATCCATATCACACAAAGGTGATCTTTCTTTTATAGCTCCAAGATGTAACCAACTCCTTTGAATTGTGGAAGATTGTGTCAACATACTTGCATCATCACACATAGCAGTTTCCTCGAAATTTGTCTTATTTGTGCCATAGTCGATGGTTTTGTTCTAACGATGCGATCGATTGGTTGGTTGACGAGTTTGTTCGTCAGTCGGTTTGACTAGTCGAGAACCTAGTTGGTCCATTAGTTGACCACTCAGTTGGCTCATCACTTGACTCTTCTAGTTCGCCAACACCAATCAATTATCTGTATCCAAAAGGTCTAGATATATATAGGATGAATTAGCAAGACTTGTTGTTCCAACACAAAGTAAGCCCTTTGTGCGTTCTTATTTCATTGAAAGTGTGTCTTCCACCACATTTTGTTTTCCTTTTTTATAAATAATCACAAAGTAATAACCTAGCATCTTTGTAACCCATTTTTGGTTCTCTTTTGATGATGATAGTTTTTCCAAGAAGTAATTAAGACTATCATGATTTGATTTTACCTTGAAGTGTCTTTCTATTAGGTAAGCGCATCATTTCTTAACTGCAAGCAGTATGTCCAACATTTCCTTGTCATAGATTAGTTTAAGTTTTTTCCCCTTATGTCATTGTCTTTCAAAAACAAGGTGGGTCATTGCCATTTTCTTGCATTAAAATTGTACCATTGCCATGCCTTGATGCATCACACTTCACAATAAAGGTTTTTGATAGGTCAGGCATGGCCAGGATAGGAGTTGTATGCATAGCCTCCTTAAGGTTTTCAAAAGCTTTGGCTGCTTCTTGAGTCCAAGAAAATGCATCTTTGTTCAATAACATTGTTAGAGTTGCTTCTATTTGACCATAATTCTTAACAAACTTGCGGTAATAGCCTATCAATTCTAAGAATCTTCTAAGATTATTCAAACTTTTTGGAATTGGCCATTCCATCATATCTTTAATTTTGTCAAGGTTTGCTTTGAGGACTTCATAAGGTATATTATGACCCACATATTCTAGTTCCTGAATCACAAAAGCACACTTGGAAGGCTTTGTTGTAATGCCTCATTGTTGCTAGGTTCATATACATTATAATGCTTAAAGGCATTCCGCTATTACTTATGTGCGAAATTACTTATGCATCAATAGTTTCTTTAAGGACAAAGTTTCTTGAAGAGTATGTAGTGCCCCACTTTTATTTTGGAAGTTTGCATGTGTTGAATATATTGTGAAAAGGGGAATTGTGTCATGTTTTATTTTACTAATGGTTAACGAAGTTGGCATCGGGACGAGTTTGATTCTAGTTGAAGATTTAGATAAAGGTAAATAAGATAAGATAAAATAATTTTATTACTTTCTATCGAGTGACCACAATAAGTAGGTGAATGGGACTCATCCAAAGTTCTTCAATTGTTGGAACTTGAGGTCATCAACCAAAGGTGGGATTCCATGCTGAGGTTAGTGTGAGGCCACTTGACTCGACTTAACGACTGTTACAATTTTATCTCCTTCAACCATCCTTGCAGTAGCGAGCCAATAGCTTTAGTGAGAATAAAACCTTGTTGGAACCTTAGACAACCCTGTTTTCACTGATCTGGTTGACTACTCATGGCATTTCTCAATTATATATATATATATATAGATATATATAGATATATATATATATATAGAGAGAGAGAGAGAGAGAGAGAGAGAGTTGTAATATTATGTATTATGTCTGTTGTAGCCAATATTGAAACTCATATTTAGAAAAGCCACTATTGAATTCCATCAATGATAATTTACATGAGAATTTATTATTCCATGGTGAGAGGTACTCAATGCCAAACAATTATCTTATCAAATATTGGAGTGCCAAACAATTATCTTATCAAATATTGGAGATGGCTTCTGCTTAAGGTTGAGACCAGAATCTCGCATTGGTCTTACCGTCTTCTTTCTATTGGAGGAAAGCTTACTCTGGTAAAAGCTGTACTTTTTGGCATTCTTGTCTATTGGTTCTCCCTTCTTGAAGTTCATTCTTTTATTATCAATGCCTTGAGGAAATTTTTTTTTTAATTTTCTTTGGATAGGTAGTTCTGAACATGCCAAGTTAGTTATGGTTGGTTGGGAGATGGTGTCTCGACTTGAAAAATTTGGTGGATGGGGCATCAAAGATTTAAATATCTTTAGTGCTTCGTTAAGACTTAAGAGTATGTGGAGGGGTATTTTTGGAAATACCTTATGGTCTAAGATTTTGCAGGTAAAATATCTTAAGAATGATGTGATCTCATGGCTCAGAAAACCGAGGAAGGTTGGCTGGAGAATTTCTCCCATTAGAGGGGTTTTCTGAAGGTATATGATTGGATTGCTAAAGATATCAGTTGGTAGGTTGGTTTTGGTAAAAGAGATTATGGTTGGTATTGATCCCATTCTAGGAATGGAGGAATCCTATGTCCTTTCAGATAGGCTGTTGGGTATCCTGAAGAATTTTGGTTTAACTACTTTGAACAGTATTCACAAAAGGGGCAAGTGTTATGAATAATTCTGGTTATTGGTATTGCTCAGAAGATCTGGGTCTTTCAGGATCTGTTGCTCAGTAATGGGACATGTATGTTAGATCACTTAATTCTGCAGGTTGTAAATTGAATGTGGAATGTGATCAAATTGTTTGGATTGGGAATCCTAGCATAGGCATTGTGACTGCGAAGTTTGCATATTTCAGGATCATCCAGGACAAGTATATCTTCCTGCAGCACTAGTGGTATAAGAGGTTATGGAAATGGAAATTCCCCTTGAAGATTAAGTGCTTCTTATGGTATGCTCTTTTAGACAGACTCAAGACGTGGGATAACTTGATTAAGAGGGGATGGATCGGTCCGAATAGGTGCAGTCTCTGTATGAAAGATGCAGAATCCACTAATCATTTATTTGTAGATTGCAATTATACAACCAGTGTGTGGAATATTTGCTATTCTAAGTTAAATTTTAATTCTCAGTGGGCTGTTGGTGATTTTGAATTTTGCATGCTTAACTGGTACAGGTATTATAAAGCAGTTTTTATCCTACCCATTTGTATTGCATGGGTGGTATGACATGATAGAAATTGTGTTATTTTCCAAGATAAAAGACTAGACTTCACAAATAGTGGATTGACAGCTGTGAAGTTGTTTCATTTTTATAGAGATGACATGGTAAGGCAGACAGTTGATAGGATCAGTCAGTTCTCTTATAAAGTCTATCTACCTACCCTGTTTTTTGATGGAGCTGCTCAATGTGGCATTTGTGCGGCTGGAGGAGTAGTACATTTAAATGAAGATCATTATTATACTGTGCGGCTAACTTGTGGTATAGGGACCAATATGAAGGCTGAACTCATGGCTCTTTGGTGTGTATTGAGGATGACAAATATTTTCGGATTGGTGAATTTCAAAATGTTTGGAGATTCTTGAGTAACCATCAAATGGGCTACTGGTGAATATAATTTGAAAGTCACTGCACTCCGACATTGGTGTATGCGCATCAGAAAGGAAATTTCACTTCATCGGGTTATCTCTTTTGGGCATATTTATAGGGAGCACAACTCTCTTGCCGATAAGCTGTCCAAAAAAGCTCTTGATGGAGTTGAAGGGTATCTTGTATGGGAAGAATGGCAGGTGGAAAACATTCAGGACATGGGTGTTTTATACTTTTATGATTAATTTCGTATATTGGCTGCTTTCATATCTTTTATTGATGAATCTTTTAAGTGGTTGTAAGAAGATGTGGATGGATGGATCCATCTTAGTATATGTGTACAGGCTGATATTTTTTGTCTCAGTTTTGTAGCATATGTTTTCTTCGAAAAGAACTAGAACTATCATTGTAGTATTTGATTCCTATGAATAGCAATAGTACGCTTTTTTCTGCTGAAAAAAAAAAAAGAATTTTAACATCAAACCTAGAAGGATATTTAAATTTTGCGTAGTCAACATTGAAATACATATTTAGAAAAACAATATAATGTGGTTGTACTATAGGAAGGAAGAGGTGGAGGTTTAATTTAAGAGTTTTTATAATTTCGTCATTTCACATGGATAATATTCGAACATTTATTACTAAAGCCATTTGAAGTTTTGTTGTCACTTTATGAATAATAGAATTTTATAAATTTTGTTATATGACATAGTTGTCATGAAAGCAATTTGGGGTTTTGAAGCTAAGAATGTTATAATTTATTAATTGATATAGATAATATTTGAACCATTTATTACGAAGAGTAGTAAATCTTGTCGTCAATTTATGAATAATGATATGTAGAATTTTATTCATATAAAATAAATTAGAAATATATAGAGAATATGAAGTTGTACAATTTTCGCAACTAGGTTTCTACAATTTGGAATATTTGTTGAAGACATTTTTTATAAAAAGTTAGTATCAAGTAGTTCAACCTCTACATATAGTTTTTACAATGTAAATAAACAATATTTCTTCAAATTGTATGTTGGTTATGATTGTGATAAATGTGAAAAATTGGAATGGATCTTTAATTATTAAAATTAAGAAAAACTTGAATGGTGTGTGTTATCACCTGAACTTACACCTGAGTTAAATTGTCTTGATGATTTACCTAGGTCAGGTTTGTCTTCCATTTGTCTCCATGTCTCCAAGGGGGTCAGGGGACTACTCCGTGTATCATTAAGTCTAAATTCATCATCCCCCACTTTACCTAACATCCCTGTTGTGCGACAGTCCAATTTATACACTTTCATAGCACTAGAAAAAGAAAATAAGCCATGAGCGCTACAAAAGGGATGAAACTTTTGTAGTGCCAATTTAAAGAGCCGAATGCGTCCGCTACAAAAGTCTCCTGCAATCTCGAAGTGCTCGATCTCTTCTACCATCCATTGTCGCTATGAAAGTCTCTGAAAATCCCGTAGCGCCCGTCCCCTTCCAGAAAAGTTCTTCGCTACAGGATTCTCCAAAAATCTCGTAGCGCCCAAACCATGTTACCAAGTGTCGGTGTTGTAAAAGTTGTCATCATTCCCGCAGCGTCCAATCGCTAGTCAAAAGTGCCGCCTCTGCCAAAACTTGTGTAGGATGATGATGGCTTGTTAAATATTGGCCGAATCATGATGAGCTCCTGTCACATCTCCACAACTAGTATGCTTAACCGGATTATAATAGGATTACCTGCAGTTCCACCTTTTACCACAACCAAGACTATCATTCTCCTGACCAATCATTACACGCTAAGCTGTCAAATCTTGTTTAAACCGTCGCCCACCGAAGTCGAGTCGTAACACCTAGTGATCAAATGTGTTAAGACCCATTTTGTCAATTAAGGGGAATTATCACTCCGATAATTTCCACAGGTGTCGAAAAAGCTAAAGTCGAAGCCTTTGGAGTAACGTTATGAATCCCGTAACAGCCAAGAAGAAGATGAAGAAGAGTGGGGTTGTAGTTCGGTACGAACCTCCAGACACAGGGATGATGGACGCTCACCCCGCAGCATGCCATTTCTTCAGTCATATCAGTTGCCTAAGGTTCTGTGAAAAGCTACAGGGATATCATAAACATGTAGCGAGGGACTTCGTGCTGAATTTTGATGGGAGGAAAACCAGAGTCAGACAACTAGAAATGTAAGTGAATACCAACTCGATAGCTGCTGCTACAGAGATACCTAGGGTTGAGGAAGAATGGTTCAAAGTCACAAAATTTGAGAAGGCAGAATGTGACCACATCCTAAAGGATGAACACAAAAGGGCTAATTTATCCAATGGAGTACCTAGGGTATGGTTGACCAAGCAATACGGGGATCTCCTGCCGATCATCCTAAAATACTTCACATGTGAAGGCCGATATGACACAGCTTACTAGTAGCATTTCAGGCTGTTGTTACATTTTATAGGGAAAAATCCCATGGACATACCCTTCTTCCTTTATAAGATTTTAGGGAAGATGATCGATAAAGCACAGTCGAAAAAGGATAAAATCGACCATTACATATTCCACTTTGGCTTAATTAAGCTTCTGTTGTTGGAAGAATTACATAAGATAAACAAAGAATGGATCTCTTTCCTCTCTAGCAGGCTATGAACCAAAAGCCATGACCCCTATGCCGAAGAAGAACACTGCTGACAGAGAAAAGAAGAAAGAGGTATAGGTCAAGGCTGAAGCTGGAGGAAGCCCATCTCATGCTGGCAGCATGGGTAAGGAAAAGATGAAAATAACAAGCCCTAAGAAACCAATCAAAATAAAGGTGTGGATGGTTGATATTGCCCAAAACCCAAGCACTTATAGAGCTAAAAAGAAGTTAAGAATGGAAGAAACCGTAGAAGAAAAACGGGGCGGGGCCAAGAAGAGGCTAGTAGAACCTGCAAAGGAGCTCAAAACGCAGGGAAAGGACAAGAAAGTGAAAGGTAAAAAAGGTGTAGGATGCACCATACATAACTAAAATAACAGTACCAAGAAGACCTCCCACCAGGTCAGCTGCGAGAGATATAGTTCCCACAAATGTAAAAAATCGTGCATCTAAAGATATGCACAAGGTCTCTCAATCACCCATACAAATATAGGAAGAGAAACTACCTCAGGATGCCCCCTCTTTTCCCATACAACCTGCTTATGAAAGTCTAGAAAACTTGCCTCCTTACCAAAATGAGGCCGCCTCAGAGGTTGACCAGCTAAAAGCAGAGCTCCAAAAGGTCAAAGAGGAGAACCTAAAGATCAAAGGGGAGAACCTATAGATCAAAGAGGAAAGTAGAAAGCATAGGGGGGTGTTGACAAAAGAACTATACCGCATAGAAAAGAGCTTAAATGGAAACAATAAAAGATTAAAGAGATGGCGTCCCCTGAGGCTGTAGGTGCAAAATATTTACATAAGAAACCGTCTTCTACAAGCAAAGAATAGGACCCTCCAAAACAACTGTAGCGATACAGAAGCAGGGATTCAAGAGAAAATTTGGAGCTCCTTGCTGATGTAGCAGTCCGGATGGAATTATGGTCTCTCCTATATGAAGCCTAAAACTTATCCCAATCACAAATTTTGGCCATGGCTTATAGGAAATGCAACTGAAATCAACAAAAAACATATCTCTGTCTAAAATTCCTAAAACCAGGGTTGCTAGATAGGGAATCTTTTTTTATAGTCCAAAACTGACCAGATGCGCCCACGAGGGTACCTGGGAGTATATTAGGCTTAGCAGAAGCCAAAGTAACTACCCAGGGTTCCTAAAGGCATATTTTTGAAGACATGTGATCAAACCCTAAAAATATGGCATTTTCTAAAACTTCTGTAGCGCCAATGAGCCAAGAATAGAAGGTGTGCTACGAAAGTTCGCATAACTTCTGCAGCATCCACACACTATAGATTTGGTGATACACCACGAGAGTTTTGGGCAGAGTCCTTTGCATCACAAATAGTTTCATAAGTATGACACACATATTTTTTCTCGCTCTATAAAGATGACCACCGAGCTAATGGATTTCTTGAAACAGGCATCAAGCAGATCCAGTTCCTACAAGTGTACTATTTTTTTAGGCCAACAGAACTAAGCTATCACATATAGTGGATAAGACCACACCCATTATAATGAAGTTGATGTAATAATAAACTCAGGGGCTATTATGAAACATACTTTCCAAGCAATGAATCTCGTGGTTATCACGGTTCGAAAATGGAGCTACAAGCGCTACAGAATTTCTGAAGCCTTTTTAGACAGTCCTGTAGCGCCAACTATGTAAAATTTAAAGATGCACTACGGAAGTTCTGGAAAACAAAGTTTTACAACAACCAAGGTCACGATTGAATCCAGGAAGCTACAGAAGTTCCCAGTTTTATTCCAACTCGGCTTATTAGACTTGTTTTGGCTATTATTTATGATGGATGACATGATTCAAGCACCTAGAAGACAAATGACCTAAACCTCAGTGAATTCCAACTAAACGTTCAAGTACCTCTCATGGAGCAAAATTAACTCAAGATAAGGACACAATGATCACAACAGCATTCGCATCCAGTTTCACCAGCAATTATTAAGATAGGCAGTCAGTGGATCCATTACTTGACTTTAGTTTAATTTTGACATCTAAGCAATTTACTATTTTTAGAATTTGTCGAAGCAGTTAGGGTTTTGGCTTTTTGCATAAACAATTTGTAAGCTTATTTAAAGCAATTTTTTAGATTTTTGAAGTGTTCGAACTTGAGAGAGAACCACTTAGGGTATTGTACTTATTTTTTCAGAATCATTTAATATCAATGCAGGAGTACTAAGTGATTGAGCCAAAGATTCATGTGATGATGTTCAGATCTCTGTTTTTCTTGTGTTATGTCTCTTTTCTCTGGTTTTTTTCATTTAATATGTTTTCTGCTTCAAAATGTTTGATAAGGAATTGATGATTTAGAATTCATTCTGTGTTTGGTGCTCTGACTTTGTGAGATTAAGAATTTCACTTTTCTTCGAAAGTTGCTGTTAGAATTCATCCTAAGCTAGATGCTCTACATGCAATGGATTGTTCTCCCCTTTGTTCTATCACACTGCTAATATCCTATTGACAGAAAAAACCTCATTTATCTTGCCTTTGTCCCTTGAATCACTTTTCAACCAGTCATTGATAGTTATATGAACCCTAAAGTTTACTCCATGCCCAATGGAAACCTTTCTCTCTAATCTTACCATTTAAAATCCAAAAAAAACCTATTTCCCCCTACTGAAGATCTAGCCATTGAACTAAGTATACAACATGTTACTTTGTGACCTTTGAGTGACGGAGTTGTTAGAAAGAGCCCTCTCTAAGGTTGGAAGGGATAGCTCCAATCTTACAAGTAAGTTTGAAATCGTTGCCTTAGAATTTCTTCTACTCCAAGCCATACCATACTCCAAGCCATACAAAATTCCTGAGTGGGAATAGAGGGAATAAAAAATACAAATCTTAAAACACAAAGTCGATTATTTATGTGGAATTAAGACGTGAAATAATTAGAAGAGAGCTAATATAATAATACCTTCACATAATGTTAAATGATGGATTATTGTCGAACTTGAGGATAAGATAAAAGTACTGCACTAAGACCATAACATAACAAGACCCACAACGTTTGAATAGATAATAGAGGATTTATATATATAATCCTTCGTAAATAACCAAATACTCAAGCATATGCTATGTTTTGGATTGCCTTAGTTTACATAGTGTCGAGAGGCATTATGCTTATTTTATGAAGGTAATAACCTTATTTCTTGAGTACCATTATCCTTAAAACTAAAGATATTTTTAACTCGTGATGATGTGAATATTTTGTAAGATGAATTGTCTTTTAAGGATATGATAAGGATTTTAATTGATGATCATGTATGCGTATTAAATAAATCAATATAAACTATGTGATGTTGTCATGGTCATGCATGTATATTAAGGGTGAAGTTATTATTTATGAACAATACCATGTATTTACAATGCATTATTATATAGATGATTTAAATATGGAATATTAAATCATAATTGTGTACTATGACTACATTAAGTGTATGGCGATATATCGTAAATGATTAATACTTTACATTAATTTTGGGACGAGGTTTTTGAAGAGGGAGAGTATGTAATGCCCCATTGTGGCTAGGCTTATATACACTATTATGCTTGAAGGCATTTTACCTTTATTTATGTGCAAAATTACTTATGTGTCAATAGTTTCCTTATTTATCCTAGAACTTCGGGACATTTTTCTGAAGAGGGGTGTATGTAGTGCTTCGATTTTACTTTGGACCTTGACTATTATACTATGCTATTATTTGAGAACATTTGATTATGAATGACCCGGTTTTGTGTGGAAATGCCTTGGTGTTGGAACTTGAAGAACTAGCTCATTTATTAATAAATTGACTGTTTAAAGTTATTGCTTATGAATAAGATGCCATGGTGACAATTAGATGCTTATGCTGCCATGCAATTTATAAAATGATGGTTAATAAATGCAATTATGTATCATGTGCTTTGGTGGATGGTCAAGTGTGATGGGGAAAGACATGCACAATTGACGCAATGTTGTGTCGATAATGTGTAGACTCTGGATTGAGTCAGGCATCCACGTCAAGTGATGTTAACATGGTACAATTTGATGTATTATATTTTATTCCTGGAATAATTTGATGTGCATGGTGTTTTTTACTTGCATGGGTAGAATCATGATTGCCAATCGGTCCACATAAAGGTAATGGAGTTGATGGGGAAGAGATGTGAGTAAGATTAGTCATTTATTCCATGCGACGGGTTAAAAAGAGAGAGAGGCTTTTACCCGCAAGGTGCATGCTGTCGTGAGGGTAGGCCGCAAACTTAGTCACTCACGAGGATCTACGAGAATAAACTAATTCAAATTTCTAAAAGATATATTTTTTTAAAATAAACCTAAATTACAAAAACATATATAATGAAATTTATTAATCTAACAAATTTTCATTAAAACAAACCAATTCAAATTTACAAAAAACAAATTTTCATTTAAATGTCAAACCAGTTCTAATTTACAAAAACAAATTTGTTTTAAAAACTAAATCTAAATAGCAAAAACATATATAATGAAAAAAATTAATTTTACAATTTTTTTATTAAAATTACTAAAAAAACATAATTTCAATCGATGCATATATTTTGGAGGGTTTTTAACTAATTTGACAATTTTTTCATTAATATTACAAAGAACAAAAAAGACAATTTCAATCAATGCAAAGAATTGATTTTGGGAGTTTTGAATTGATTACCTCTCTGTGTGGAGGCCATGATAGCAGGAGGTGGTGACATGAGGCATGGTGACATGATGCTTACAAATTAGAAAACCTTTTTTGTTATTGCAAGTACTATTAAAATAAGAATCTTAACACCTTGATTATAATTTTATTTAATTTAATAATTATTTCTTAATAAATATACTTGAAAAAAATGAATGTCAAAATTGAATAATAATAAAATTTTAAAAAATATTAATTTCATGAAAGTATGGATAATAATTGTGCAAAACCTTAATTTAAAAATTGTTCAATCAATTGTCATTTTAGAAAAGATAACAAAACATTTTATAGCTTTGGTGCAAGTCTTCAAAGGACTTTAGTTTTTAATATTATTATTTCTATGTGCAGGGTTTAAATAGAGAAATTGCAAATATGGAAGATAAAATTAGGATTCTCGAATCAAGACAAAGGTAGCGTAACTTTCAAAGTTATCCATACAATTGAATTGAGTATCATATATTATCACGAGAGAATGTTATAATCATGATTTCTTCTAATTGCTTTTAGAAAGATGACGGGGGAGGATCTAGCCACATGTTCAATGGAGGAATTAAATCAATTGGAGGTCCAAGTTGAACAGGGATTGAACTGTATACGAGCACAAAAGGTGGTTATTAGAGGAAGCAACTAATGCTAATATTTAATATTTAGCATGTGTTATTTTCTTTTACAAATGGACAAACGTAATTCTGTGGTGGGCAGTTTTTATATTAAATTCTTCTTGTTTATTGCTTGGCATCTCAAACTGAAATATTAATTGTTGTTTCATGTTTGGAATATCAGATTGAAAGATTAACGTCTCAAGTAAAACAACTTAAAAAAGAGGTAATTCTTGTTATATTGAGAAATTCCTTCTTGTCCAGGATCCTAGTTATGAGTAAGATACATATCGTATAGTTTATATTAAGAAATGTTTTTTGAGTTAATGTATTTTGACATCAAAGTGTACAAGATTACTAAGATGATAACACTTGGAAGACAATATTTTTTATTACTAAACAAATATTTCAAAAAACTATTAAACCTTTTTACATGAAAAAATACCATTCAAAAATATTTTGTTGCAAAAAAGTATAGGTGCCTATTTTGACAAATTAGACATAGTCTCTATAAATTTTCTTTCAATCAATTTTAATTATTTGATAGGTCAAGAAACATATATGACTCTACTTTAGGAATTCACTCTACCAATAAGTTTTTCTTCATTTGTTCCTTTAGTTATTTAGTTCTCATACATCATCACAAATTCCATAAATTGTGGATAAATAGGGCAATGTTAGGATGAGGACCTTAGTGGTATATGGTTTGCGATTTTGATAGAGAGAGTTTAAATTGTTCAACTTTGTACCACTGAAATGAAGGATCTTGATTGATCATGATAGAAATAATGTAACATGAGACACAATATAAGATCAATAGTAAAATTATGGAAGCAAATGATTTAATAAGAAAATGTATAAGTACTTTAAAAATGGATGTTCATGTCTAGAGTAAAGGTGCACAATGTGAACTCGGAAAGTATGTGCAGTGTACTTACATAACGCGTTTACATATTTGTTGCTTGATTTAGGGAGCCTCACTATATTAGTCCATGGAAATTTGGGTGTAGATCGCTGCAAGAATTGGTAGAGACTGTAGTGTCCATGACATCTTCAATGCTATTCCTTTGACATTTATCGTATTTAGCTATGAATCTACATATGACCTTCATGTTGTGTCAAAAGAATGAGTGGTTAAACCATTCATATGGTTCTGATATCAATTCTACCAACACTCGTGATTTAAAGTAGTGTGCTATACCAAAAAAAATGCTCTTTATACCTAAAGGTCTCATGCTTCCAAGTATAGCCTTGTTAGAATTTTGAATTTCAAGCAATTATATTAGACTTTAAATCATTTAGAATATCATATCACAATAATTGCATAATTTAGGATAATTGAAAGAAAGGCATTCAACAGTAGATACAAAGAAACAAAGATTTATCCTAAGAAAACCCTTTCACGGGAAAAACCCAACATGACTTCTAATATAGATTCTTCAACCAAGTACAATGTCACAGTATCAACAAGAAGCATAGATCAAACCCTATATTGAAAGAGATAGATGTCCTCCAAGTCTTCTAGAACCCAAAACATTCCTCTTCTTCTTTGCTTGAGCGAATTTGCTTGTTGTGAGTGTGTGTTACAAATGAGCCAACTTGACTTGTATTTATACAAGTGAAGTCACTTTACTTTTAACATAGGTTACTTTACTAGGTCGGCTTGTTCTTTAAATTATTCATATTAATTCCAATATTCTTTTCTTGCCAACTTACTCTGGATAATTTCTAATGACTTCTCGGAGTCTTCTAGAAGATTCTATATGATATTCTCTTCTTCCAGTAGTCCCGATCACACCAAACCACTTCACATAGTGTGGGTAAGACTACCACCATAGTGTGGGTACACTGTACCATAGTCCCAACCTTTTTCTTTTCACTTCCATTTTCTTTGGTTGACTTCTTGTTGACTTTCAAAATATTTTGGGTTGATATTAGAATATCTTCTTAGGGTTTGACATGGCAAATACATGACAAATACAATAAGAATGTATTCCATAGTTGCATCTTAATTCAACACTCCCTCTCAGCAAGGAAGGGTATTTTTCTAACACAATCTTCAACATTGCTTTTGTTATCTTGTACTTGATCACTTGTTGACCTTTTCATGAATCTATCAATCACTAGAAGTTCTTTTTGAGTAATCCCTCTCGTCAAATGATGCAGTTAGGATCTCATCATAGCATCATAGAATCTCACTAGTGGGAGTAGGCCAATAACACACATTATATCATACAGTACTTTCATTTAACTCACACAGAACTAGGCATCTAGTTCACACAGAACTAGGAAACCATCCAGTTCACACAGAATTGGGCATCTATCTCACATAGAACTAGGCAACCCTCTGGTTGGCACCACCATACATTCATCTCGCATAGAATCTAGGCATCTAACCTTGAAGGTTAGGCGATCTAGTGTGCACACACTAGCCATATAGCCCATGGATAGGAATCCTCCAACCCACTCAGGTTATCCCTCCAGCCTGAAGGTTGGGCATCCACTAGTCTAGATGACCTGTTCTTCCAGTCTCGAAGACTGGGTACCCTTGAGCCTGTGCGAGGTAAGGTTGACTGGTGCCTCAGTCAGTAATGTGCTCGTGAATGACCACCCATTTCTACCACACTGAGTGTGCTATTGCCTCCTGGAATTGGATATGTAAGACATGACTCCCTCTCACGGACCTGCAAGCAACTTTCAAAGCCACACATATTCACCACTGGCTATACATGTTATTATATACTCTTCCTTGGGCGTACTGAGAGCCACACTCGTCTGCTTCCTATTGAACCACGAAATCATATTAGACCCCAGACTGAAGCAACATCCTGAAGTGATCTTCCTGTTGAAAACACTATCGGCCCAATCTGAATCAGTATAACCATGCAGTCCGATCTTACGATCTAAAACATATCTGAGGCCATAATCAATCATACCTTTAAGGTACCTCATCACATGCTTTGCAACAATCAAGTGAACATGTCTCATCTCAACCATATACTGATTAAATGGGTTCACTACAAAGCATATATCTATTCTTGTGTTCATTAAGTACATCAAAAAACCAATCATCTGTTGAACTTTGGTTGTCATTGATGTCCCCACTGATGTCAAAGAGGATTCAGTAATCCTGTGCTAGCTTGAAGAAATATATGAAAAACAATTTGTAGAAGTATATGAAAGACACTTTGTAGAATTATATTTCTGTGTCAGTTTAAAGAAGGATATGAAAGATAGTTTGAATAAGTATATGGAAGTCACTTTGAAGAAGTATATGCACAAGCAAGATGAAGAAAGACACATGGAATCCAGTCTAAAGAAGTATATCCAAAGGTACATCAAGCATATCCAGTTTGAAGAAGTAAATGAGGAATACATTCAGTACATATGGTACATGAGCAAGTCTCAAGTCCATCTAATCACAGTCCTTCATGGAAAAAGCTAAAGAGTTGATTGGACAAAGGTTCGGGAATGTGAAAGCAAGTCAAAGAGTTAATTGGACATTGGTTTGGGAGTGCACAAGCAATCCAAAGCATTTATTGGACAAAGTTTGGGAGTGCGCAAGCAGCTTGGGACAAGAAATGGTTGATCAATTATGCAAGTCTCGGAAGCGCGCAAAACTCACCAATCGGAGAAAGCTTTTAGTTGTTGAAGCGCCCATAAGTACCAAGAAGAATGTAGTGGTTGAAGATATCAAGTGCGCAAGTCCTAGAAGCAATGGTAAATAAAGGGCGCAAGACTACACTGCGAGGATAAAATTCCCACTAAGGCAAGGACCATGTATGCGCAATACCCACAACAGATGACACCTCAGTGGCATAGAACATGACAGGTGGCGGAAGCATGAATCGTGAAGCAAAGAAGAAGGAAATCCACAAGCAATTTGTGGACATACAATCTGTGCTTACAAGTATAAATAAGAAGTAAGTTGGAGATTTGAAGGAAGCTTGAGAGAAAGGATGAAGAGCTTGTAAGGGAAAGTTGGAAGACACATATTTATCAAGCTTCTTATACTCAGGGCATTAAGGGCTCGTGGAACCAGAACATGATCTAGCAGAGAGCCGAGTGTGCACAAGCAGAGGAATGGAATAACTGACGATGCGCAGAATGATGTTGTAGATATACTCAGGGCATTAAGGGCTCGTGGAACCAGAACATGATGATCTAGCAGAGAGCCGAGTGTGCACAAGCAGAGGAATGGAATAATTGACGATGTGCAGAATGATGTTGTAGATATGTGATAGATGCATGAAGACATAAAGGCAGAATTACAAAATATGCGCAAGTGTTTCAGGATTGAATGACAGTATCATAGATAACACGCATATAGTCACAGGTGTTCTAAGCTAGAAGCACAAAGACAAATTTGAAGTATATCTTGTGATGCACAATGTGAAGAAGTTTATTTGACACACTCTGACTAAGTTGATGTGTGCAAAGTAAGGCAGTCCATTAGATGCGTAGAGACAAAGTTGCAGCACAGTGAGAGATGCGCATTGTGATGAGGATGATCTGAGACAAGAGCGTTAAACAAAAATGATGTATCATATGATGCATAGAAGGTTGCAGATTATTTGAAGACTATTAAACCATGACAAAACGAACATATCTCTGAAGGTGCATAGTTCCATTTGATACTGATGCGAGAAACCAGAACAACAAATTATGAGTTGAGGCGCAGTTTCAACTAAGATTGCAGATGCACATGAGCAGAATGGGATATTGAACCCTGGTGCAGACTGTAGAAGTTGATGAAGCAACACACAGTATATGAAGTGCGACGTCAGATGAAGTGAAGTGTTTAGTGTGCAGTCAAGTGATGTATGCAACATAGTGACAACAATATAACAACATACACAAGGTGTGCACAATAGAAAGAACATCAAAAGATCTGAAGTGTGCGTGTATCAGAAGTTCAATAGAGCAATATGTTATTCTTATATATCTGGGCGGTAGGATAGGGAAAGAAGCAAGGGGTCTTAGCCTCCTTCTAGTTGGTGTTGGAGAACTCGGAGAGTTGGTGCTTCCTTCAAGTCGGTTCCTATAAATCCAAGGGGTCGGTGCCTCCTTCCAATTGGTGTTGGAGAACTTAGGAAGTTGGTTCTTCCCAAAATGTAATCTTTTCATTATAAAAGAGCATTTTGTGGTTTTCTCTCGCTTGGGTTTCCATGTAAAAATTCTGTGTGTTCTGTGTTTTTGTGCATATGTGGATGGATGTTTTATTTATGATGGATGCATAATTTAAGATCAAGATTAATCAGTTAAGAAGTTAAAAATGGTTCATAACTGCGCTAATATTGATTCACCCTCAGTCTTAGTATTAAATAGATTCCAACATCATTTGTTTGTACATGGTGGCATCCACTGTCTCTGATGGAGTATCAATCAATAATTTCAAGTTTGTCACCATCGGTGTAGGCATGGCCTTACAATCAATCATCCCAAATATCTTTAGGATCTCTACAACATATTTTTCTTGATTCAGGAAGATCTCATTTGGTCTATGCCACACATTTAATCCCAAGAGTCATGCCAAGATTCTCAACTCTGATATCTACTCTCTCCAGTGAGGAGAGACATCTGGTATCACTTTGAGCATATCCCTAAGATACTGAGGCAAACAATCCTTGCCTGGATAGAGGATATGTGATAGTGTCTTGCAATCTATAATGTAGTCACTCTTTCTGAAGTGGAGTTTTTTGCTCCTTCCGTAACTGAGCACTATCTTGCCTCTGCATCTTAACATCTTGTACTCTCTCGCTGAGCACTATCCTCTGCATCTTAACATCTTGATTGTTGATATCTTCCTTGTATGATATCTCATCCTTTGTAATGAATAGGTCTTCTACATATAGAAACCATCTTCAACCTTGTAGCAAAGGTTGAAATCTGCATAAAATAACTTTCTATCTTGGCATACCATGCCTTGGGTTCCTTTTGAGCCTGTACAAAGCCTTCTGGCATACAATGCCTTAGGTGCCTTTTGAGCTTTTACAAATCCTTCTACACATGTGATTCTTTTTAAACATTCTCAAATCCTAGAGGTTGCTTGATATACACTTCTTCTTCGATTACATCATTCAAGGAAGTGATCTTGACATCTATCTGGTGTAATTTGCATCACTGAAGCTATCATAGTTTTGATAGAAATGGGTTTGGCCACTGGAGCAAATGTCTCTTCATAATTGACTCGCTCTTTCTGATAGAAACCATGAACCTTGCTTTGTACTTCTGTGTTTCTTGATTTTGCAAATCTACTTGAAGGTTACTGCTGGATAGTCATCACTTTTTCTTCAGAACAAGTCTCATAATCCTTCTCTTATAGGTCGTAGCACATGATCTTTGCTACAAGTCAAGTTCAGTCATATTATTAGTAACTCTTCATAATCATTAAATCATATTGACATTTTAATGACAAATTCTTATGCATACTGACCTAATTCACACAGTTATGTAACCATCTTAGCCAATACTTTAGCACAACACTCATCCATATCCCTTATACACACGGTAACTATATATATTCCTTCCATCTCTACTACAACATATTATCAATAGTGTGCACTGCTCCCAACATGTTAGCACAGAGGTTGCATTCTAGACAAGTAACAATGGTTCATGGAATGTTGTGCAACAACATAGGCTACTTACCCATCACATTCACATTAGGAGTATACTATTCATTAATCCTAGCCATATTAATGCATTCACTATAATATGCATAATACACTGCCGGAAAAATATCATTTAAACACTTAGAAATTTAAGATATAACTGAAATGACGGTTTAAATACTTATCTTTCATTTGGTCAATACTTGTCCTTTATTATTTGGTGAGGAATAACTATCGTACTGGATATTTCTGCCCATAAGACATGGGTAAATCTTGATCATGGTTCATTGCTTTCACTGCCTTCATACTTTGCTTGTTTGGTTGACTCCCTCTTGATCTATGCTTCCTTGCAGAAATCACTATCACAACATGATGACATCATGATCACTTCTCATTGAACTCTTCAATAGTCTGCACTAGTATCTGATACTGAACCTGATCTTAATCTTGTAAGCATCATACCATTCTCACATGCATCATCACAAGTATTTATTAGTAGCATCAAGATCATAACCATCATAAATATCATAACTTTGAACATGATAATTTTCTATACAATGTACCTTAACACAATTACTTGTGCAACTTATTATAAGAGTTTATAATTCTAGTATGTACACACACTCATTCATGTCCAACATACTTGACATAGGGGTTTAATAGATCATTTCTTCACACATTCACATATTGCTCCATAAAATCCTTAACTTGTCAAACACATATTGTCAATGTTAGCCATAATACAATCAAACTAGAATGCTCATATAAACCCTTGACATGAAAATGAAGAACAAAGTAATCCTACAATCCTTAATCTCCAGAACGATCATGCTAACATAATCACATGAATATAAAATTGCCTAGATCCCAATCATATGATATATTAAGCAGACTTCAAAACATAAGAAGACATACCTGTATCCTTTCTAGTCATACAAGTTGTGCTTGCTAGTTGTACCTTTTACTAGGAGTATCATAAGTTATCTTTTCCTTTGTCTCTTGTTGGTAACTTGCATTCCTCAGAGCTTTCCTTAAATCAAAAGTAAGCAATTTAGATCTAGAATAAATACCTTGAATGAAGGACTGCTTATAGGTTCCTCTTTAGGGACGAAACCCTAATTTTAAACTTCCTTCTTTCTAGAACGTTGTGATGGGAGATTAATTTCTATGATGAGAGGATTCCAAATTCATTTTTAGAATTCCCAATGTTGCATCAGAAGTCTCCAATGCGTATCAATGTCCTTACAGGCCTATAGGGTCAGAAACCGTAAAAGAATATTTCCTCCTCCTAATCTCCAATTTCTTCTACTCAGCCTGTTCCATTGTCTGGTCTTACTTCTATTGTAAATCTGAAATTTATTATCCTCTAGGTATGGAACTTGTGGCTGAGGCAGCCTCATTCGTCCTTTGCCCAACCCCACAAATTAGAGCAAGATTGGATTCACCAAGAGGAATTTATGCTAAGTTTCCCAAGGTGACCTATTTATGGACTAGTTTTGTATAGCTAACTTGTACAAACTTCCACGTGTCATGTTTTCCACTCTGGGTTTTTAAACTCGCACGGAGAAACTACCGTCCGTTGTCTTTCTGGAACATTTTACAAAATTCAATTTGGAGCTTTCTAGCTCGATATATGACATTTTTCCCTTGGTCACCTTTTTAAAATTGAATTCTGGAAGAGGCTAGAACCCTGTTTTGCATGGATCATAACTCATAAAGTATAATGAACCTGAGGCTAAAAGTCGTACACAAGTTAAATCAATATCTCAGCTTCGACATGTCCTAGTTTTAGCTCCCGAAACTTTACCAAAAGCAAGTTATAGTGAAAATTCGTAGATGACTAGATTCTGCCTTCTAGGGTTTCAAGCATGAAGCCCTAATCTCCGACAGTTGCAGCTGTTGCAATGAATTCTTTCAGCACGGCTCTGATACCATGTTAGAATTTTGACTTTCAAGAAATTATGTTAGACTTTTAATAATTTATCATATCATATCACAATAATTACATACATTAGGATCACTGAAAGAAAGACATTCAACAATAGATACAAAGACACAAAGATTTATCTTGGGAAAACCCTTTCACGGGAAAAACCCAGTAGAACTTCATTCAATATTAGATACAAAGACACAAAGATTTATCCTGAGAAAACCCTTTCACGAGAAAAACCCAACATAACTTCTAATATAGATTCATCAACCAAGTACAATGTCACAGTATCAACAAGAAGAATAGATCAAACCCTAGATCAATATATAGATGTCCTCCAAGTCTTCTACAACCCAAAACAGTCATCTTCTTCTTTCCTTGAGCGAATTTGCTTGTTGTGAGTGTGTGTTACAAATGAGCCAACTTGACTTCTATTTATATAAGTGAATTCACTTTTCTTTTAACTTGGATTACTTTACTAGGTCGGCTTGTTCTTTAACTTATTCATATTAATTCTAATATTCTTTTCTTGTCGGCTTACTCTGGATAACTTGTAATGACTTCTTGGATTTTTCTAGAAGATTCTCTATGATCTTCTCTTCTTCTAGTAGTTCCAATCACACCCAACCACTTCACATAGTGTGTGTGACTACCACCATAGTGTGGGTAAGATTACCACCATAGTCTGGGTACACCTTACCATAGTCCCAACCTTTTTCTTTTCACTTCCATTTTCTTTGGTTGACTTATTGCTGACTTTCAAAATCTTTTGGGCTGACATAAGAATATATTTTTAGGGTTTTACCCGGAAAATACAAGAAAAATACAATAAGAATATCTTCTGAAGCGACGTCTTAATTCAACAAGCGTATAGGGGGATTTGAGGCTTCCTACAACTATTGGATGAGTTGAAAAAATTGGCATTAACCAACTATTCCTAAGGAACCTTGACAATCCAATTTGGCATTGGTAAGGATAAGGTAAAGAAAGACCCTTCCTCATATTTCTATGAGAAGGTGTTGACCACAACATTCTCATTTCCCTTCTTGTAGATGTTCTCATAATCATAGCCAAATAACTTGGTGGTTCACTTGTGCATTCTATATGAAAAAATGAAATAGAACTACCAAGATGTGGAACCATTTTGAATCAATGGAATAGGTGAGTGGCCGCCAATATCTAGCTGGATTAGTCTTTTGGCCTTTGGAAGTCAACTCCTAGGGAGCCACTTGCTCTAGTGAAGAAGATGACCTACTTTGGCTAATTGAATGAGTTGGTTGTTTTGTTGGTGGTTTCCCTTCCACTTGGTATCCTTGATTTTATGGACTTTTTCTAGCTCATTGTGGTCAAGGTTGAGTTCTATAGGGGCCAACTACGCGACCACTTTTTGGGCATCGAAGAGGGGGAAATATGGTGGAAGAATTTCTACATTAAATACTTAGTCTAAGCAAAGGAAAGGAAGAATATCTAATCCAAAAGCATTATCACCCACAACTTTGGTGATAGTGTAAGGCCCATCAGAGGGTGGAGGTTTCGATGGGGTTGTATGATGTGATATTTTTGAAAATGAAACCATACCTTATCTCCCACTTCAAAATTGTTTGAAAATCGATGTTGATCATGGCATTGGATTTGTACAAAATGTTATGAACTTATTGTTGGATGTGCTAAATATGTTCGACAAATTTGGTTGTTGATCAACCTTTATATGAGCAGGAGAGGATTATTTTGGTGTAGATGCAATGGACAACTCTACGTCAATTGGGGATAATGGTTGGAAGCCCAAGAACACCTAAAAGGCGTTGTGGGCATTAAATCTACGAAGGGTTGTGTTGTAGTTGTGTTGAATACAAGGAAGGATCTCATCCCATCTATGTGGATGTTTGGAGTTGTACATTCTTAATATTGGCACAATCATTCTGTTGACTAGTTCTATGTGTCCATTAGTTTGGGGTGGAAGTTAGTGGATTTGGTTAGCTTGGTGGTCCTCATTGATCACATAGTAGAATATAAAGTACTTAGGAACCTATTATTTTGATCTAAAATAATTGTTGATTGGACCCCAAAATGAGCCCGAAGGTGCTTGAAGAAGATTTTACCAATGGCCTATTTTGTGATGCGTTTCTTACTATGTGTCAAATTGGTCATCATAGAGAACCAGTCAACAACCACAAATACATAGTTGTTTCCATGTTGAGTTGAAGGTAGGTTGACATGTAGTTCAAGAAGATAGATTCCCAAGGTCTATCTAGGGTAGGTAGAAGAGTGTACAACTCCTTCTTCAGTGATAGGTTCAGAGGTGGCATAGGAAATGTATGATCTAATATACTCATGTAAATCATGTTGGAGATTTGTTTACTGGAAGTACTTTTACAACACAACCATTTTCTTCTCCATGTTAAAGTGCCCTACCATTTAATTGTAATGCGTCCCCCCATATCAACTTCTCAAGCTCACATGAAGGAATAGATAGATGACCTAGATGGAATAAGAGTTCTTGAAGATGAAGTTCTGAGATTGTTTTTCCTATATTGCAGTGTTTGATAGGCAACAACAAAATCAGGGTTGTCATACAATTGGGGCCACCCAAAGGTCACGTGTCCACTAGAGTTGATTACTATAGTTAGTGTCGCAACCATAGATTGGTTGAGGTAGTATGCAATGCAATTTGTGCCATCCTTTGTATGAACTATTACATGTACATGGACCACTTTTGATGGCATTTGTTTTGTAAGTTTCTATGCATCTGCATGAACTATGAGGGCTTGTGATCAGTGTGGATGATCGTCTCCTTCCACGGGATGTAGCTTTTCCATTGACGATAGGCGTACACAATGGATTACATCTCTCCTTGTCATAAGTGGGGTGCCTTTGAACTAGATTAGAGAGTATCTCACTGGGATAGGCCATTGGACAAGTGAGGACTACAGTAACATCATAATCAGAAACATTTATCTCAATATTGAAGGGTTTTTGCAAGTATGATAGAGTGAGTACTGGTGCAAAACAAAGGCAATGATTCAAATCCTCGAATTCTTTATGTTGTGACTTGGACCAAATGAACATGGCTTTGACCCCATTCTTAGTTACTTGGTTTAGCATCCAACTGATATTAGAGAACCCCAACATGAACATGCGATAGAAGTTGGCAAGGCTCGAGAAATTACAAAGATTTGTTAGAGTTGTCTGGGTTGGCCAACCACAAAAGACTTGGTTCTTGGTTGGATCCACATGCACAACATGTTCATCCACAATGTATCTTTGATATTGAATTCTCTATATGTCAAAGGAGCATTTCTCCATATTGAGATATAACTTGTCTTGCCATTGGATGGTTGGGATCCCTTGAATGTGATACAAATGTTATACCCAAGTTTTATTGAAAATGAGGATATCATTTGAATATACAACCACAAAAGAATTTGTTATTGGTCATAAGATATCTTTTTTTTGTAAATTAGCTTCTTACATTACATTGTCACAAAATTTTCATAGATATATAGAGGATGACGATCCCGGGCCTTCAACCAGAAGTATCTTCCCAAACCATAGACTAGAGAAAGGCTTTGAGCCACCTTCACAATCATAACATATATTGCCGCTATTGGGCTACACAGTTTTACAATGAAACTACTCACGACCAAAATTCTGACAAAGATCCATAAACATAAGCAAGAAACATAAACCAGAAACCAATGTGGAAGACAAAATTTTCGCCCATGATTTGGACTCAGATAGATGCATTGCATACCTGGTTACGACAATATTGCAGAGGCACCGGGTTGAGACGACGACGCTACATGGGTGGCTCTACAAGGGTACTGGGTGTGTCCCAATGGCTTGGATTGTCACTTTGCATTTTGCGCTTTGCACATTTGAGAATTCTATCCACTGTTTTGTATTACACTTTTACTGGTAGGCCCGAAGTTTCACCTTCTTCCTTGACACCCTGCGCTCTTGCATCCGGATGAGTTGAGGTGGAGGGGTGTACAGTCATTGTCGCATCCATGTAAGGAGTGCAGGGTGTACAGTCATTGTTGCTCCATATCTATCTTCGTTCCTTCCACGAGTCTCGGGAGAGGGAGATTAAAAATCTTAGTGATATCGATGCACCAACTCGCCATCTCTTACACTCGACAAGCAATGGCTTGGAGTCTTTACTACGTGTTGTCACCTAGACTTTGCATGTCATTCCAGATGTCAAAGAGTGATTCCGTCATTGCTACTACCTGTCGAGCTAGGGATAGATTATATGTCCCATCCACTCTCGTAAGTGCTCCCTTACCATGTCTGCAACATAAATGCACCAATAAATCTTGTTTTGGATTGTGTAATCTCCATGATCAGTCCCAAGTCTACCCTGCTCTCTTTGCAAATGAAATTAGAATGACTCTGTTGCCTGGAATTTGAAGGCGGTGGTGGTGTTGTCGCCATGATTATGCCGGTTTTAGTCTCCATAAATCACATTTAGTGTTCACGTTGGCTTCGTAGTTTCAAGCATTCGGATGGGAAGTGTATTAAATTTCCATCCCCCTCGGTCCTTGTTTCGGTGTAAATGCTAGTCCTGTCACTGGCTATCGGCTCGTTTTGCCGCGCTATCACTCCAGGCCATAAGATATCATCCATCGTCTTCATCGTCCTCATGAACATTGTTGGAGTGTTAGTGAATCCAGATGGTATGACCAATCTTCGGAGTGAATCCAAATGGTATGACCAACCACTCAAGAAGGTCTTCTTTAAACTTTAAACTTGAAGATTGTCTTCCATACCTTAGTTTACTTAATGAGTAAGATATGATCCATCGTTCTCATGAACATTGTTGGAGTGTTAGTAAATCTAGATGGCATGACCAACCTTATGAGTGTTAGTGAATTCAAATGGCATGACCAACCACTCAAGAAGGTCTTCTTTAAACTTTAAACTTTAAACTTGAAGATTGTCGTCCATACATTAGTTTACTCAATGGGTATTTAGTGGTGTAGCCTAACTTTCAATCTTACTGAAAATGTGTCATTCTTGAACTAATCAAGAAGGTCATTAATTTAAGGGTTTGGATATTGGTTCTTTATTGCCATCATTTTCAGAGATCTATAATCAATACAAAGTCTCCATGTCCCATCCTTCTTCTGTACCAACACAATTGGGTTCCCACAAGGTCATGAGCTTTGGTTAAATGAGAGCCTTAATTTTGGATGAGCTCTTAAATTTTACATTTGAGTTCTTGATTATCTAGAAGAGAGCATCTAGATACTAGGCCCTTATGCAAAGGAGCTCTAGATATCAAATCAATTGAATAATTGACTTGGCAATGTAGAGGCACCCCTATAGGTGAATTGAACATCTATTTGTATTCTTCCACTATCGTGACCACCAAATTATGTTGTTTAGAGAGACACCGTGTAGATTTCATGGTGGTTGTAGTGATATTCATTCACATTCTGATTGTATCATGAAGAGGACAAATGTGTCAGTCTGAATGATAATCTTTTTCATTGTTTTGCTAATATGAAAAAAACTATGGTACTCAAAACTACATTTGGTACCCTGTAGAGTTGAGCCCCCAGAATAACAATGATGCTATAAGGCCTAGAACCGTAAATAACATGATATTTCCACATATAGGTTTCTCCCAAATGGCTTCAAAATCTTGGTTTCTCCGTGTAATATTCATTTATTGTGATATGATAAGATATAGTATTTAACCTGGAACTTATGATTTGTTTGAGGATGATCTTGTACTTCTCTTAACGTCTTCCCAATTTCTCTTGCACTTTCTGATGAATTTGTTTGACTTTGTGAAAGAACTTGTTTTCTCTACTTACCTCATCGTGCATCTATTGTGCCTTTTCCACATGCTACCCATAAACAACATCAAAAGGTCATGGTGACAAATAATTGAAACAAGCTTCAAAAGGAAATTTTTGGGTAGAAGAATTTACTATCTTATTATAAGCATGCTATATATAAACCAATTTCTCATTCCAAGTCTTCAAATGATTGTGATTATAGGCTCTTAATAGTTGCACCATAGTTCTAGTCACAAATTTTGTCTTCATTCCCATGATGTTACCTAAACATGTCCAAAAAGTTGGAGTCTCGAATAATTCAATTGATGTAGGTTGTACAAAAGGTACTCATACATTACATAAGAATAATTTGGTCGTTGCATGACCTTTAATAACGGTATCTTGCATGGAATAAGAGCATACATTTTGTTTGATCTATCCACAACTAAAAATCAGTAATCATGTCCTCTCTTATCATTGACACTCCAATGAAGTCACTAGAGATACTCTCCCATTGTCTATGAGGAACTAAAACACACATATTAATCTCAAGTTTCATATTGCTAGGTTTGTTGGTATTGAATAAGACAAAGATCAATATAAACTTAGAAACTTGTGCTTGCATCTTCAGCCAATAAACAAGCCTTTGTAAATTTGTTAAAGTTTTTGTAACCAACATTTTTTGAAATATGATCTTACTTGATGAGTTGAGTCCTTCCACTCTTTGGGAGTTTGAAACTTTCCTACTTTGTATAAAAATATGTCTTGGAGATGGTATTGATTCTCTTTAAGCTCAATGATTTTTTATATTTTTCCATTGTGGGTACAAACCTCCAACATCAACATCACCCGTGTAATCATCTTCATAAACCTCATGTTAAAATTATTAAATATTTCTTATTGTGCCCACAACTAAAATATTCTACATGGGTAGTCTAGACAACATATCTTTCTTGTTAAGATTCAATATGTTAAGATAGATAATATCAATATTACATTCCATTTCACAACAATAGCATATACAAGATCACTGAAAGAACAACAAGCACAACATAAACACAAGAGACACAGTTTTATCCTGGGAAACCCTCATGGGGTAGAAAACCCAGCAAAGCTTCCTCAATATAGATGACCAACAAATACAAAGATGTAATCCCCAAACATGAGCTCCTTCTCCTCCATAACAGATCTCTATCTCACCTATGCGGCAATCACAAATGAGTGAAAATGAGTGTTAAATGAGGAACACACCTCATCTATTTATACACAACTCCGACTTAACTTTTACACTAACTAGGTCGGCCCCAACTTAACCACTTAACATAATGTGACTGGGCCAACCCCACTAGGGTAGTCTAATAACCCTTTAACCCACATGACTCATATAGAGCCGACCCCACTAGGGAAGTCTAATAACCCAAGTTACCACATTCTCCACGGAGGAATAAAACATCTCCGGATATACAATAGGGTCTCCATGGAGGAATGAAACATCTCAGGAATAATAAAGTACAAATATAATATTCTTAGAAGTTACAATATCTCAACACTCCCCCTGAACGAGAAGGATATCATAACAACCTCTGCAGGAGCAAGGAGTCATGAACTACATGATACATGATACATCTATAAATCATTGGAATCTTTCTTCATACATCATCAGTAACTCAAATAGTTACTGGAACATCTTCAAAATATTCAATACTGGAACATCAACATCTTCAGTACTGAGTCTTCATCTTCTACAACACTCGAACAGCTACAGTAACATCATCATCTGGATCTCTCGATCAACATCATCAACATCTGGATCCTCTCGATCAACAACATCAACATCTTGATCTCTTGATGAATAGTATCAACATCTGTATCCTCTCGATCAACAGCGCCAACATCTGGATCCTCTCGATCAACAACATCAACATCTGGATCCTTTCGATCAACAACATCAACTGGATCTCTCGATCAACAACATCATCTGGATCTCTAGATCAACAGCATCATAGCAGCATACCCTGCAACACACATGATCCAATTACGGGATGATCAATCCCTCTCTCTTTAGGACATAAGTCCAAGGATGATACAATCCTGATCCACTTACGGGATGATCAATCCCTCTCAATTTTAAGACACCTCTCGTGTCTATGGATGATGTAATCCAGATCTTACTTACAGGATGATCAATCCTAATCAATTTAAGACATCTCTCATGTCTAGGGACGATGCAATCCCAATCTACTTATAGGATTATTAATCCTTATTACTTTAAGACATCTCTCATGTCTAGGGACGATGCAATCCCAATCTACTTACAGGATGATTAATCCTTATCACTTTAGGACATAAGTCCAAGGACGATGCAATCCCGATCCACTTACGGGATGATCAATACCTATCACTTTAGGACATAGGTCCAAGGACGATGCAATACTGATCCACTTACAGGATGATCAATCCCTATCACTTTAGGACATAAGTCCAGGGACGATGCAATCCCACTAGTCCTCTTAGACAAAGTCTAAGTACCACTTCATCGACCTCATCGTCGGAACATGTAACCTCATCATCGATACAAGTATCCTCATCATCGACACAAGTATCCTCATCATCAACACAAGTATCCATATCATCGATACAAGTATCCTCATCATTGACCTTACCGTCAATATAGGCAATCTCATCATCGATACAGGTATCCACATCGATACCAGTATCCAAATATCATAATCGACCATATCACTTCCTTTCGAGGAGGGTCCTTCTGAACGACACCAAGCTTGTCTCGGAAATACTCAAACTTTACTCGAGACAGAGGTTTGGTCAATATATCAGCAACTTGTTCGTCAGTGCTCACATACTCGAGCTTGATAGCTCCTTTCTGCACCATATCCCGTATATAAAAATATCGGATCTCTATGTGCTTTGACTTATCATGGAACACTGGATTTTCTGTCATCTTGATATAAATCTAGTTGTCACACAGGATCACAGTGGGTTCCATCTCTAAGTCAAACAATCTTGATAACAACTTTCGAAGCCATATCGCTTCACAACTAGTAGAGCAAGAAGCTATATATTCTGCTTCAGCTGTACTGAGAGCCACATTAGACCGCTTCCTGCTAAACCATGAGATCATGGCAGATCTTAGACAATAACATTCGCTCGATGTGCTCTTCCTGTTTGATACACTTCCTGCCCAATCAACATCTGTCTAGCCATACAATCTGAAGTCATGATCTCCAAGATATCATTTACCAAAGTCTATCGTACCCTTTAGGTACCTCATCACATGCTTTGCAGCAATCAGGTGAACACGCCTAGGTTCCACAAGATACTGACTCAAGGTGTTCATAGCAAAGCATATATCTGACCTGGTATTCGTCAAATACATCAATGACCCAATAATATGTCTGTACAGATTCACATCCACTAACTCTGATGAGTCATCAGCTAACAGCTTCAAGTTGGAATCCATAGGAGTGGCCATGGCTTTTGCATTCCAACATATCAAATTCTTTCCCTGGTTGAGAAAGATTCCTTTTGGGCCTTGCTATACTTCCAATCCTAGGAAGTAATGCATCAATCTGAGATCTTTCATCTCAAATTCTGTAGTTAGCTTCTTCTTGCTTTCCATGATCTGTTTCTCATTCCTTGTCAGAAAGAGATCATCCACATATAGTAGTAGTATGACAGGTTCAACATTCATAACCTTAACATAAAGGTTAGGATCAGCTTTACTCTTGGTAAAGCCCAAGCTTGTCAAGACGCTATCAATTCTCTCTCTGTGACTGAACATCATTCACACTCTGCATTGAGTGATCTTCTGCATATCTATCCATGTCATTTCTCGTCAGATGGGTCTACTGATATGAGCCTCAAGATCATTCGAACTCTGTGGTGAGTTCCTTCATGCATCCATCTAAGGGAAGAATGTCATCTGTATATAGACACCATATTCAACCTTGTAGCAAAGGTTGAAATCCGCATCACCCATGGTGATCATTAAGCTCATCAAATGACTATTGATCCTGGGCACCCATACAGAGCTTTCTTCAATTACACCATTAGGAGAATGGTCTTTTCTAGCCACTTGGAGCAAACATCTCATCATAATCCTCTTCCTCTTTTTAAGATAATCTTCTAGCCATGAGCCTTCTATATACGTTTGATTTGTAAGTCTTCTTGTTGAACATCCATCACTTGTTCGGTGTTCATCATCCTTCTTTTGTAGATCATATCACATGATCTTTCCTACAAATCAAAGTTAATTACATGATTAGTAATACTTCATAATCATCAAATCATGTTGACATGATAACCTATAATGCATACGGATATGATTCGCATAGTTATGCAACTATCTTGACCAATACTTTGGCACAACACTTTTCCATATCCTGTATGCATACAGTGGTTATCTAGATGCCTTCCATCTCTAGCAGAACATGCTATCAAGAGTGTGCACAGCTTTCAGCATGTCAGCAAAGAGGTTTCATTCTAGACAAGCAATAATGGAATGTTTTTCCAACTTGCCCATCATATGTATATTAGTAGTATACTGTTCAATGCTATACTGTAATATCCCTATTTTGACCCCGTTACATTCAAATGTAAATTATGTAATATTGTTATAAAATAATGGCGAGGAGCTCAAGGCCAAGGCCTCGCCATCGATTTATTGATGCATATGGTTTACGTGCTAGCCAGGCACAATGGAATTGCGAATATCATGTAAATATGTATTTTAATAAAAATACCCACAACTAGCTATGCAATGCAACAATAGATGGGTGCATGATTTTACAAGGAATTGGGAGGGAAATATTCAAACGCTTGGAGCCAATCAAGTCAAGCCAAGTGTCAATGAGAGAACCCATCAAATCCTCAACTACCCATGTTGACTTTTGTACCCAATCATTGATTTCTCCCTAGAGTTGGTTGAGGTAGTTAATGCCTTGGGGAAATGAGAGGTATGGCTGTCCAAATTTGGGTATGGGCAAGCCACCCTGCATGGAAAATTGCGTTTTGCTTCTTGGGCAAGAAAAGAGCCATGAATTGCTCCCCAAGTAATGATCCATCAACCAGTTTCTCTCCCTCACGAGTTGGGAGCTACTTGGGCATTTTCTGGCGATATTTGTTTGTGTTTTCCTTCACTCTCAGCTGGGAGAAGGGCGTTTTTGTGTTGTATACCAGTGGGGAAGAAAGGGAATGGAATTGGGGTTCCATAGAGATAGCTTTGGTTGTTGAATGACTAGTGAGTTGGGAGAGAATTCGTTTTCCTCCCTTTGAATGTTTTTCCCCATCCCACAATTCGTTTTTGGTTGGAAACAATTTGGGAAAAGCCCATGGCCATCCTGTTTGTAAATCCCATTGTTAAACATGTGTATCCATGCCCAATGATTGTGCTTGTTGTGTGTAGATAGAGTATGTTGGGTATGGGCTATGGGAATCCATTGTTTTGGCTTGAGCTTGAGTGCAAGTATCCAGGGTTCAAATGTAGCCTGATAAACCCAGTTGTGGACTGGCTTGGCTCAGACAAGATGATTAATTGGGCTGTGCATGAGCTTGAATGTCCCCCTTTCCTTGTAAGAATCATGCCCAGGTCGGGGGTGGCAGTTGTGTTGAGATAACTGATGAACACAACTGGTTTATGGTTGGGTGGAACGTTGCAGCGACAGAGCTAGTTGCTTGGGACGATTGCACAATGAAGATAAGTAATCTCTATGTGTATTTACGTTTGCAATGTTTAATTTGATGGTTGTTTTGATATTCTGGATGAGCATAAATTGTGTGTGGATGTTGTTTTTTTAAATTCCGCTGTGCATACTTGCTTGATTTGCATCTGCACACTCTTGTTTCTATTCATATGATTCTAATGAATTTGGATGAGATTATGTGAAAGCCCAGAGAATGGCATCATGTTTCCTCCCTTGCATTGGGTCCACAGGAGGTTCCATTACATATACTATGCATGATATATTCTAGAAATACAAATATGCATACTACTATTACGAGAAATATCATTAACTATTCAGAGATTCAAATAACAACTCAAATACTTATCTTTTATGTTTGTGTGGTTGCCTCCCGCTTGATCTTTATGATAGCATCATGATTATAAGTCTTTGAACTTCTATCCATCCTGGACCACTATGCATGCTCAAGTGTGCACTAGTGTCATCCTCATGATCTCATGCATAAGCATACATTCATTAGTATAGTCTCAATACTATCAAAACATTATGATTCTAAATAATCTTAAGTATGTATGGTCATGATCATTTCATCGATTAGTCCTCTCTATAAGGGTAAAACCCTAACCATCCAAGACAGATCACTTGTAAACATATTATGTATGTTCATGGTGCTAGGATGATAGGATATCAGTGCCATTTAAACATTCTTTATCGTTGCCCTATGAGTCTCCCAACTTTGCTAGGGTTTCTTCTTACTTGGAAACCCTAATTTTCAATCTCCTTCCTCCCATAACATTTTGGTGGAGGATTAATATCTATGATGAATGGATTCCAAATCCATTATCAAAGCTTCCAATGTTGTATTAGGTGTCTCCAACATTGTATCGGGTCCTTCCAAACCTAAACACTGAAAACCCTAAGTGAGAGCTTCTTTCTCCTCTTCTTAGATTTCCATCATTGAGCCAATTCAGATGTGCTGTATTTTTTGTGGTGTATCTTTGCAATTTAGGATTTGCAGGGTCTGAAACTTCAGCTTGTGGTAGCCTTACCTGTCAAATTTCCAACCCCACAGGTCTGAGCTTTAATGGATTCTCTAAGAGAGAGTTATGCCAAATGTCGCAACAGGACCTGTTTATGGGATGAAACAGCATAGCGAACTTGTACGGAGTGCCCCGTGTCACTGTTTCAACTGCTACCTCTGAAACGCGGACCTGCAAAACTATAGTCCGTGCCCTACCTGTCACTTTTTACGAAATTTCATTTGGAGCTTCCTATCCTGAGATATGACCTTTTTTCCCAGGTCACCTGTTTAGGACTGGATTCTGGAAGAGGCAGAAACCCTTACTTGTACCAATCATATCTCACATAGTACAACGAATCTGAGGCTTTCCTTTAGAAACAAGGTACAGGGGGATGTTATATTCGGACTGTAAAAGTTTCAGATCCTGAACCTTCGCCAAAATGGATTTATTGCGAAAGTGCCACGATGACTAGTTTTTGCTATATAAAACCCTAACTTTCAAATTGTCGCAAGTGAGACAAGTGTCGTAAGTGCCATGCATTGCGTTCCTTCAGGCTAGATCTGATACCATGTTAAGATTCAATATGCTCAGATAGATAATCTCAGTATTACATTCCATTTCACAACAATAGCATATATAGGATCACTGAAAGAACAACAAGCACAACATAAACACAAGAGACGCAGATTTATCCTGGGAAACCCTCATGGGGTAGAAAACCCAGCAAAGATTCCTTAATATAGATGACTAGCAAATACAAAGATTTAATCCCCAAACATGAGCTCCTTCTCCTCAATGGCAGATCTCTATCTCACCTATGCACTAATCACAAGTGAGTGAAAATGAGTGTTAAATGAGGAACACACCTCCTCTATTTATACACAACTCCGACTTGACTTTTACACTAACTAGGTCGGCCCCAACTTAACCACTTAACATAATGTGATTGGGCCGACCCCACTAGGGTAGTCTAATAACCCTTTAACCCACATGACTCATACAGGGCCAACCCCACTAGGGAAGTCTAATAACCCAAGTTACCACATTCTCCATGGAGGAATAAAACATCTCCGGATATACAATAGGGTCTCCACGGAGGAATGAAACATCTCCGGAATAATAAAGTACAAATATAATATTCTTAGAAGTTACAATATCTCAACACTTCTACCTTCCGAAATGTGCCCTTACTTGATCGAAAGATGGAATTAATGTAGGAATCATATTCACTTGCGATGGCTTGCCTACTACAAATTGATCAACTTTGCATATACTAAAGATGCTAATGGTTAGTATGAATCACAGTTTCGTTACCAAGTAGGTAACGTTTCCATATGTCCAAAGTCTACCCTAATGCATAAAGCTCTTGATCATATACATATTTAAAAATAACTCTGTGAAATAATTCATATTGATAACTAATGGGTCTTCCTCTTCATGTAAAGACATCACCCATGACATATCCACTTGCATCAATTGCAATTTTGTCGGAGTCTAATTTTCGGTGTGAGGAATATCAATGTGAAAGGGAGTCTGTCGGGAGTCCAAGAGTCCACTTGGGAATATGAAACCCAAGGGACAATTCTCATTGTATATATTTGTACATTTGGTTAATGAGAAATACATTGAGAATTCACGCTTATTCTGTTTGTGCAGCTTCTTGTATTTAACTTTTTAGCTTTGCTCCAACCAATTTTCCTATTTTCCCAATAGGGCAACCTAACATGGTATCAGAGCTTATTAGGTGATTCCAGAGCTTATTGTTCTTAGGCCTAGAGCAAAGCTATGGCTGTCTCTCCCATACTAGCATTTGATTAAGTTTTTAGTGTGAATTGAAAGATTGAAATGCTGGTTATTGAAAAGATTGTTCTCCCTCGTCGCTACATATCCAAACACATGCACGTTGGACTGGTTATCTGCATGGAGGATGGCACACTTCAGACTGATTGGTACTGCATTAGTTCTAGCCCTCGTATCATTTTTTGAATACCAGCTGAGCGACCATTGATACTACTGCATATCAATATATATGCATTGTTGATATATATTGCACTAAATCTTGACTGCGATTTTGAGCCCACTCAATCAATTTTATTCATATTGTGATACTCTTATTCATTTGTAGCTTCCTACCTCTATCTGTGGACTTTAATCTCTCCTCTCTCCACTATTTCATGCTATCTAAATACGCTCCAGGTTTTCCATGTTGTTCGTTGATTTACCTCACTCCAAAACCCTAAATTTCTCTCTATGAATAATGTGAATAACTCCATGAGTCCATCCAGGTGCTTCTACTACATTTTTCATATTTTGATGTTGCTCCAAATCCACCACTGTACTGAAATGATGGGAGACAGATGGTAGCAGCCTTCACCTCCTCTTTCGCATCATCCCGAGCCATTTCTTACTGCATAAGCCTATTCTTTACATTGGTCGCAATTCTCTCTACGTGAGGCCCTTCTGGAGACTTCTATCAATGGTATTGCAATATTTTATCCATCAGAAGACCATGTAGCGTGGAAATGTGGTGTCCCAAAGATCTCACAAAATGTTTATCTCTTCTTTGATGCGTGAGCTGGGACAGTGAGCATCCAGCTTCCTCCTGTCACTGGTTGGCTGGTGCGTGGTGCTCTTTGCAAGAGTTATCTTCCTGTGATGTGTATTCTTGTCCATGAAGCTAGAGAATAGCATGGACTAGTGTGGTGATCGTTTTCTCACACTTGGGAATTCAAGGGAAACCCTAATCCATTTTGGACTCAGTGGAGTAATGTTTCAACTTCTGGAGTAACATTTCAACCACTGCTTTGATTAATGCATTAAATGCATTGGATCTCCTCTCACGTGAAGGCTCTCCATTCATTGCCACGACTGGAAGAGCCGCGACTTCCATTCATCAGAGTTTTGCAGCCTCCATCTTCTTGCATAAACCGAGAGCCTTCACCTTTTGCACTTGTGAGCCTTCGGCCGCGCCTTCACTTCTGCGTGAGCACTCATCTGAAGGAGTTGCTCGAAGGAGTGGCTTCTTGGAGCTGTGAGAGCTCGACAACCTCTCTTGAGCTGCCATCAATCGTGAAGCTGCAATTTGCGTGCTGCCTATCTTGGAAGACCAGCGTTGAATACTGTGGAAGATGGAAGATTAGAACAGCTACCACCAGCTGAACATTTCCATCTTGAACATCCTTTACTAAGAAAGTTAGCTAGAAGCTTGCACATGCTTTCGCTAAATACAATGGTTCTCTGAAGGGATGGTTTTCAGGCTGACCATCAACCAAAATGGGCTAGCATAAGGTTGAGATCTTCTACTATGTGTGTGGTTCAATGTTGACCACAAACTCTCGAACTTGCTGACCACAAACCAACTGGAGAGCTCATAGTTTTAGGCTGGCCACAAACCAAATGGAGAGCTGTCAGGAAGTGAACAATCGAAATTAGCTGAACATTTCCATTTTGAAAATTGGTGTTTGATTGATATTAGCTCTCACTACCCCAACGGAACTTCTCACTTTTGTTACATGGGTAGGTATGGGCCATTTGGTGATGGATTCAATCTTCATTGGATTAATCTGCATTTCACCTTCATTAATCACATATTCAAGGTAAAATAAGGAATGTTTAAAGAGCTCACATTCCTTTGCTAATCATTGGTGCTTCTTCAATGGTTCAAGTTCTTGTTTCAACTGAGAAAAATGCTCTTACCATGTGGTATTGAAGATCAATATGTCATCAAAGTATACCATTACAAAATAATTGATAAATGGGAAAAGCACATCATTTATTAGATGCATAAAATTGGTTGGTGCATTACATTAACCAAGAGGCATGACTAGGCATTTATAGAGACCTTGTCATGTTTTGAATGCAATATTCCAAGTTTCTTCGTCTTTCATTCATACTTGCATTAACCCAAATTTAGCTCTAACCTAGTGAAGTTCTTTACTTGTAGAAATTGATGAACAAGTCATAAATTTGTGGTAATGGGTATTGGTTTTTTATGGTGAACTTATTCAATATCAGTAGTCAATGTACGTTCTCCAACTACCATCCTTCTTAGGGATCCACAAGACAAAGTGCTTGGGCTTATGACTCTTTTCTCTAATAATTGTTACAATTATTCCATAACTTCATTTGCTTCCAACAATTACCGACAATACAATCCAATGTTAGGGAATGGAGATTTGATTAGCAATTGGATTATGTTTGACCTCTCTCTTTGGTTGTATCCCTTTGGGTTCTCGAAACACTTCCTTGTATGCTTCCAAAACTTATTCCACTTATTATTTCTTCTCCCTATAATATCATTATAAGGATGAGTTGATGTTTATTTTGACTTCATTTTGTTGATGCATAAAAGCGGTTGGTGCATTACATTAACCAAGAGGCATGACTAGGAATTCGTAGAGACCTTGTCATGTTTTAAATGCAATATTCCAAGTTTCTTCTTATTTCATAAATACTTGGAATTAACTCAAATTTACCTCTAACCTAGTGAAGTTCTTTACTTGTAGCAATTGATAAACAATTCATAAAGTTGTGGTAATGGGTATTGGTTTTTTATGGTGATCTTATTCAATATGTAGTAGTCAATGTACGTTCTCCAACTACCATCCTTCTTGGGAAATATGATGATTAGTGATACACAAGACAAAGTGCTTGGGCTTATGACTCTCTTCTCTAATAATTGTTACAACTATTTCATAACTTCATTTGCTTCAAACAATGATTGACATTACAATCCAATGTTAGGGAAAGGAGATTTGATTAGCATTAGGATTATGCTTTTCCTCTCTCTTTGGTTGTATCCCTTTGGGTTCTTGAAACACTTCCTTGTATGCTTCCAAAACTTGTTCCAAGTATTATTTCTTCTCCCTATAATATATATCCTTATAAGGATGATTTTATGTCCATTTTGACTTCATTTTGTTGATTCACTCTGAAGAACAACAATTCAAACTTATTGTTTGTATTTATAAGTGTCCTTACTTGATGTCCATTTATCAATGAGAGCATATATTTTCCTTTGTGATCATTGACAATGAAATTCTTTCATTATTTTTCCAATACATATAGGCTTGATTTTCTTGTGAAGACAACATATTGTAGATACATCTATGAACTTCCAAGTATTTCCCCACATACATAGAGAGGTATTACATAGAAAATCTTAACTTGCACTGCTTGGTGGTTCTCAATTGCATGTATTGACATACCCATGACAAAGGATAAGGTCAGGGATGGTATTGCACCTACAAATGCAAAATTTTCTACTAGCAAGGTTGATACCAAGTTTGATTGTGAATTGGGATCAAAGAGGCAATCAACCTTCATCTTCTAGACGTAAGGTTTTTTATAGAATAATTTGTACAGTTACCTTTCTTATTCAAGGTTAAGAGTACTCAATCTTACCTCTTTGTGAGTGGATTTACATGCTATCTTTCCATCAACATTGGAATTTTCTCAACTGTGATTTCCGGTTTCAATTGTTAATAAAGGCTTATATTTTTGTTGCTTGAAGTGTTTTGGGTGTAGTTCTAGATGAAACTTCCAATTTTTGTTGTATGTAAACCTATCAACATTGCAATGTTTGCAATGGGGTTGGAGTCTAAATTTTGCATGGGAGAAGTTTCCATTTTCTTCCCTTTAATCTTCTTCTTATTTTGAAACCTTGCCTAGACCGCTTGTTGTTTTACCTACTTTGGTGAATTAGAATATGTCTTTAATTTATAATGCTTGAACATAAGGCTCATAGATGGTTTTTGGCTTGAAGAACATCACTTGTATTTAAAGGCTTCTATTCAAAGCCACCCAACTCTTTAATGAGCACTTTTCTACTATTGAGTGAAAAATCTAAAGGAACTATCTTATGAAACTTTGTGGTGTATTTTTACACATTTGTCCTTGTACTTGCTTAAGATAGAGATAGGTTATGTTATGTTGCTTCTCATATCCAATGGGATATAATTTTTACTTAATTATGCCCTTGAAGATTTCCTGAATCCTAATAGTTACTCATGGTTTTGAATTGAGTGTTCTAGATGTCACATCAGTTCTCCACCACTTCAAACCATGCTTTTTTTACTTCAAGTAACAAAAATAATTATCAGTGCTCCACTCACTCCATATATACATAAATAAATTTCAATTATTGCAACCAATAGTAACATTTCCTATGGGCATATGGCAATATTATGCACAGTAAGCATGTGGTATGTTACCACTTGATTAATTTAGAATTGATATAAATAATAATAATATTATAAAAAGATTTGCTAAGGTTATATCTCCCTAGGAGCAACATGGGGCCAATGAACGAACTAATGGGGAGGTAGGGAGAGTCATAAATATTATTTTATTGTGAATGCCATGCATCTTACTCTAAGCCTTCCTATAGTTTGTATTATGTGCCCTTTGTGTCTTATATCCCAACTTTATGGTTGGGCACATATTCCTAATGCAAGATTGGTATTCATGCAAACCTTGGGGATGGTATTGCTAACCTTTGGGGAAATCATTGACTCATTCTATAATGGGTATGATGGTGGTGAAAAGTGCAGGATGTTGTGCATGGTTACTCCCATGATATGATGACAAACCATTATTGAGTTTATGGGTGAGGGTTAAGATAAAGATGAATTAATTTATAGTTTAGTTTTTCCAAACAATAGAGATTTCCTAGCTAGCTTGTATGGAGTACTAGAGGAAAGTGGGATATACCAAGGAACTATTTAGCAAAGAAGGGTACCCATTACTTATGTTGTGCATGTTTGAGGGAGAAAGAGAGGCTACTAAGTGTGATGGATGTAGTAAAAAATGATTGAGATGTGAATTCCTTCTCTATAATACGTAAAAACTGGCCTGACTAAGTAGAGCCATAGACATATTCAGTAAATTTTCCCTTGTTGTTTCATGGGTCTTTTTCTCCATATTCAATATTTATTACACTTGTATTAGTGATGTCAGGAGTGAAGCACACCAATGTATCTCTCTTGTGTTATACTCAGTATTATCTTTGTGGTGTACTCCTCATAATATCAACTCTTTGTCTTGGTGTACTAAGGCTCTTGGATAAGTTCAAGGTAAATTTTGGGGTACTCCTCATAATATCAATTCTAAAGGGATGAAGATAACATTGTATCTTGTTGCTTACATGAGGGAAGAAGATTAGTATTTTTGGAAACCTTAATGTTACTTGTTATGCTTGTTAAGGAGGAGACATTTTGCATGAGCCAAGGATTTTCTTGTGATGATGCTATATTATTGAGGATTTTTTTGTAGAGTGACCAGCTTTGGTAAAGTAATGATTCCTATCTAATAGGAGTTGGAGGCTAGGGTTTTCGTGGTTTCTCAATCTACGATTTGGAGATCTTAAAGTTGTACAAGATTGTGGCAATCTAGGAGTTTGTACATGTACTTCATCTCTTATATCTAATGAAATGTTTCAATTATCCAATAATTATGTACTTGCATATTTGATTTTTGACTTGTGTTGACTTCTTGATGGGGAAATTTCCAACACTTTGTGTTCATGTTGATGTGATGTAACACAAGGATGGAGGTGTTAAGTGATTTGACATATACCTTGAAGATAGGGAGGGATGATGTACTATTGCTAACTCTTGTAATAAATTTATTTAAGATCAATCATATGAATGGAAATGTGTTTCTTAAGGGTTGCAACTTGTTACAATCAAAGTACACATGTTTGGTATCTTTTCTCTCGAGTTGCTTCCTGATTTGGATTCAAGTGAAGTGAGGTATTTGTTTTTGTTCACTACAATAATTAAATACTACAAATGATTCCGAGTGATGAAACCTATAAGGGATTAGATCCTCTTGTAGTTGTACAATTATCATGCATGCCTTTGATCCTCTTGTAGTTGTAGAATTATCTTGCATGCCTTTTGATCATGCTTCCATTCTATACTTACATATTCCATCCAATTAGTTTGTGGAAATAGCACAAAGTAATCCCTCAATGTCTTCTTCTTTTATTGAAAGTGCTTTTTCCACCACATTGTGTTTTCCTTTTTTGTAGATAATTTCAAAGTCATAACCTAGTATCTTTTAACCCATTTTTTATGACTATCATGATATGTTTTTACCTTGAATTGTCTTCGTAAAAGGTAGGGCCAAAATTTAGTATGGCCAAATTTTATTTCCATAAATCGATTTAAGTAAAAAAAATTGGTTTAAGTTGGTGGTTTTCAAAAGCATGCACCCTTCCTTCTTGCAGTAAAATTGCACCAATGCAATTCTTTGAGGCACCACACTCCACAATAAAGGTTTTTGTGAAGTCAACTTTAGCTAGGACATGATTTGTACATGGCATCCTTAAGTATTTTAAAAGCTTTGGTTGCTTCTTGAGACCAAGAAAATGTGTCCTTTTTCCATAACAATGTTATAAGTGTTATTATTTGATCATAATTCTTGACAAACTTGTAGTAATAGCCTATCAATCTTAAGAATCCTAGATTCTTCAATGTTTTTGGAACTGACCATTCCATCATTAGCTTTAATTTTTTTAATGCCCACTTTAGTGCCTTCATAAGATACAATATGACTCAAATATTCCACTTCTTGAACCCCAATGACACACTTAGAAGGCTTTGCATATAGTTGTAGCTTCTCCAATAGTTTTAAGACTATGTTAATATGTTGTACAGGCTTGTCCCATGATTTGTTACATATTAGTATATCATTAAAATATACAAATACTCCACTCTTGAACCCTAATGGCACACTTAGGAGGATTTGCATATAGTTTTAACTTCTCCAATAGTTTTAAGACTATGTCAATATGTTGTAGATTCTCAGACCATGATTTCTTGTATATTGGTTTATCATTTAAAAATACTAACACAAATTTTTTAAGTTTTGAAAATAGAATTCATCAACCTTTGAAATTGGGAAGGTGCATTGGTGTAAGGGCAAAAGGCATCACCAAAACCTCATAATGACTTTCATGTGTTCTAAAGTTTGTTTTCAGGATGGATTATTGCCTCATTCTAATTTGATGATATCCAAAATGGAGATTGTTGTTAATGATATCATCCAACTGATCGGTGTTATCACCAATGTATTGGGTTTCACTCAAATAGACACCCTAGAGTTGAAATACAAGCAAAACAAACTCCTTGAGATAAATTACAAAAAAAATTAATCTAAGAGATTTATGAAGAAGAAGTTAGTGTACCTTATTTATGATGGTTGGTCTTGGCTTTCTTTGCTCCAATTAAGATTTCTACTGATCTCTAACTTGCAAAACAAACATAAAAACCTTCACCAAACATATTGGCTATTATAAATAATGAAATTCAACTTTAACATAAAATTATAGTTAAACACAATCACTGATAAACACTGAATCTAGGAAGGGAAATATGTCCAATCGTTATTCATATAGCATAAAATTACAAGAAACTACAAGATTACCTTAATATACCAGGCACCTTGAAAAACCAAGACTCTAGGTCTCTTGCTTGTCTCCTCCAATAATCCCAACCAATCTCCAAATGTATAAGGGAATGAAACTATCTCAGAGCAATAGTTTCAAAACATAGGGAATGGATATCAATGCACGAGGCAAAAGGGATGAAGATGAGGTAATTCCTTGAGCATAACTTTACTTAGGAAAAAGTCCCCTCCCATGGCCTATATCTCTTGTTTTTATAGTAAGTGGATATAGCTTCCATTGGATAAGAGGAAGTTGTAACTGAGTGGGTAGTTACCAAAACCACCCTAATTCCCCTATTTTCGAATTCTTATATATTTTTGGGAATTATTAGGGGAATTCGCATCCAAATCAAAGGGAACTAATGAATGGCTCGCAAGAAAAGTGAAAGCGTAAGGGGAATTCAATATTTTGTTGAATTCATAGACAAAATGAAGGTAACCAACGAATGGCTCGTTGCCTTCTTAAACATTAGGAGTGAATTAGACTTAACACAAGGTCACAAACTTTTTGGATGCAAGGGAATCAAATGGGTTTACTGAATGTTTAAGGCCGTATGATTTTTCAAATCAAGGCTCTTCCATCCATCGAACAATGAAGTGTCTTCTTTTGAATTGTCGTCACGGACGGAGAAGTGTCAATTTGAGCTATAAAAGAGATCTAGATTTGTAAATATAATTACCCCCTACAATTCATCTAATAGTTTATCAATGATAGGAATAGGAAAGTTATCCTTAATGGCCATCTTCTTGAGTTCTATATAATATGGATACATATGCCACGAACCTTCCTTTCTTGTGAACCATCACCACTAGTAAAGATAAATCACTCTGGATAGGTTGAATGATGCTAGAATCCAACATTTCTTGAACCATATGCTCAATATCATTTTTTTGTGCATATGGGTACCTACAAGGCTTGATGTTTGGTGGATGATCAAGGGATAAGGATAGAGCACTAATCATGAACAACATAGAATCGTTAGATTTGATGACATCTATGGTCAGGAGGTCATACACTCCCATAAAGTGCAAGGGAGATAATATTGATTATTGAAGAGCTAATCAAGCAGAGGGGGTAGCAGATAAACGACGGTGATGAATCGCGCACCGATAAAGTGCTCCCCTCCTAAAAGGGGCCTAAGGGCATATTTTCCTCAAAACCATCCAGGACACATGCCTCCTAATTGATCGCGCCTCCAAATGATTTTTTTACAAAACCACCCACTCTATCTAGCGATACCGCTCAGGGAAACAAGGGTGGTTTTCGCTTGATGGGATGTCTCATAAAGTGTACATCCCAACTATAATCCATTCAGTTGCAACCACGTCAACATCCCTCTGTTAGCCACGTGTCCTAGAGGGACCCACTGTCAATTTTTTCCTCGTCATCAAAAGAGTCAAATTAAATGCCACCATGTGTCATTTTCAAATGGTCTAGTCATTAAATTAGTCTTTTCCCCTTTTCCCAAAAAACATTTGTTTATTTGAAAAAACACTACAACGCCTATTGTTCTAGTGTACCTGACGATCTAGCACAAGCGGTCGAACCAGTCCACTTCGGCATCCAGCAGTCTGAATCCTCCATCAGACACCATCCAGATAATTTATTGTTACTAATCCTAGTCATTTTCTGTTTATACCGTCGTATAAAGAAGTACACTCTTCGCCCTAAATTTCCCTAAATTTACCATCTAAATTTCCAGTCTACTAGTCAGGTAACCTTCAAATATGGCACCCAAAGCCAAGGAAAAGTTGCCCAAACCTAGATTCTGAGGGGGCGAGCATGTGTATGACCATTAATTCGATGTTTTTGACACCATTGTGTCCAATTCAGATTTGAATTCCACTATTAGGGATGCCAAAGCCCTGGCCATGGCATACCTGGATATCTGCAACTTATGGAACTCCAATTTTTCCAAGATCGTATGCCCTAGAATCTTTTTTTTTTTTTTTAATTCCCCGGAATTCGTGACATGGTGTTCCAAACATTATTCTACAATTAAAAGATCAATTATGACCTCTGACATGTCCAAAACCTTATGCTTCATTGTCCCCGACCCCTTGCAGAAAATGGTTTGCATTCCTCAGTTCTTAGCCCTCCATCCCTTCAATGAAAAAGGTCTTTCTAATGCATACCAAGCCCTACAACGTTTTGATCTCCATTAGTTTTTGTATTAACATCTTGAAGCATGGAAGTCCCTATTATGTAACCTCCGTATAATACAACAATATTCTCTAAAATTTCTAGGAAGGCCATCTCAATTATATGCACCATTATAGGCCTAGAAAATGACAACATTATGGTTGTTGTGGTTCTAGGAACTCTACTCAACTTAACCACAGATCCTGGGCATGGCCCCCCTAAACTTTACCTGTGTAGTTACCTGGAAGAGGTTATCCGTGAGCAATTAGAGGAGCTGCAAGCAATAGAGTGGTTTAGGTATCCATCTTTCCTTTTTTATATTTTCTTTTATCAAAACTATGAAAGATTCAAGCACCTCGACTTGAAAATAGCAGATGAGAATGGCATGCATACCCTAGTTTATGAGTGGACTGATTCGTTACTAAGAAGAGCATATAACTCAAACTATGTAGAGTTCACAGATAAAGTGATGAGTGTCACATATAGTTTGATCTTTAACATCTCACCCCCCAGAATGTTCCTTGAGAACTAGAAACACCTACAATTCACACTTGACATGAAATTTGGGGACTGTTTCTTGTTTGAGGACCATACAAGGATCATGGTATATGGGTTTGAAGAAGAGGTTTATAAGATTCCAGCTTTCCTAACCCATAGAATCTTTGCAATTGAATACACAAGGCAAAGATTTATAGTAGATCAGAAGCATTTTAGGCACTTTAGGCAACATAGAACATTGCTACTACCTAAAGAAATATGAACTCTTCAATTTAGAGGCCTAAATGATTTATAATATATGGAAGGATATTTGAACCAATTAAGTCTTGGGAAGGTAGAAAAAACAACTTATGACCCCCATAAAGTCACCACAAACCAAAGGTTGGCAAACAAGAATTCTGCCTACATATGTGAGCCAAGACCTATTTGGGAAAAAAATGCCAATAAAGAGACTTGGGAGGAAGTCCATGAGGTGTTATAGAGAATAGAAGAGCAAGTTGTTGCAGAATAGCTGGCAGGCCAAAAAAGAGGAGCATAACAGATCCAAGCTGAAATGGATATTGATGATCCTGAGCAAGGCCCATAGCGTAAGAAGGCTAGAAAATAAGATCAGGAAGAAAGCCAATTAGTAGTGGAAGGAGAAGAATCTGATGAGGTCCTAAGGGAGATAGCTTAATTAATTGCATCATCATCAGCTAGAATAGGAGGGCCACCTATAAGGTACACTTATTACCCCTCCTTAGAATTCACAGTTCCACAAGGATTGCAAGACTCACCTTCGGGAGGTCATGTACCTGTCAAGACAGATTTCTAGGCAATTTATAGAAACATAGAGAAAAGTGCATGAGGCTAATTAATGGCATTAGGCAACATACTCCTGCAGCTAAAAAGGAGACCTATTACAGTAGTTGACCACTAGCAGGATACTTTCATGTTTTCAATAGTTGAACCAAAGGTACCCAAGCCCTCAAATTTGAGTGATTGGAAAGCTGATGAGAACATAATGTATTTTAAAGAGTTTGGAAAGCTTGATAAACTTGATTTATATAAACAAGCAAGTGACATGATATGCATAGAAGTGGTGAAATCAGTAAAGGAATATAGAAGGCTAAGAGTAGCTTTAGAAAAAATGAACAATTGTGGAAAGCTGAGAAATGGACTACTCGAGCCAAACAAGTAACCATTAATCGATTGGAGCAAAAGGTAATAGCATTGGGAACTAATTATTTTGATGGAACTAAAATCAAATCATTGATTGAGAAGGAGGACAATGAAATAGCTCACTTAAGGAAGAAGTTGAAAATACCTACCACAGAGCCAGTTCAAACAGAAGAATTGAAGCAAGTGCAAGTTGAAAAAGAGCATATCTATGCTAGTATGATCGATTATAAGAAGCTAGCAAATGAGAGGCAAGATAAAATTGATGATCTTTAGTGGTAGATAGCTTCCCTGAAATTACAAAATACAAAGCTATCAACTGAAAAGACTCCTCAAGCAGAAGCACCTACATTTCCATTAGAGAAAGAGATATAGAGGCTATCTATAGGACCTGAGACAATTGATATTGATTTAATGGAGGACAATACAATTCAATAGTCAAATACACAACCAATTCTAGCAGAGGATGATAAATATAAAAATATCCAAGAGATGGAAAATGAGATAAATTAGAAAAATGAAAGAATATTGGAATTGGAAGGCCAAGTCAGCATAGATGATTTGGAAACTGAAATTTCTGATTTGAAGAGTCAAGTCACAAATTTGCAGTTAGATATTGAAGGGGAGCAATTGTTGAGGAGATATAATCAGACATTGTGGGATAAGATATCTTAATGGTTTATAACAAAGTGAGATTACTTTGAAGTTATCCAAGATGAGTTGGACATGGCCACATCAGCTCGAGAAGAAGCTAATTCTGTTGAGAAACAATTAGAAGAAATGCCCAAGCAAACATGCCAAGTAATTGATTATCTTAATAGTAGAACCAAGAAGCAGTTGGTTGATCTTGGAATTGATAATATAACTCACATTATAAAGACAACTACGTTGATGATCATAAAGTAAACCTATCTGTTGAGGATGAAAGATAGCGTTAAGTAACTGACAGAGGAAATTAGTGCTTTAAAAGGACTATTCAAAGTAGTGATGAACCTTGGATTGCCTTCCCCATGGGATGGTAATGGATATATTTATACCAAAGAAACTTATAAATTGCAGTTGACTCAGAAAATGGATGAGATAACTCAAGAAGCCATAGAAGGAGAAGTTAGTGGAGAACAAGCAATGGAAAAGCTAAACATAGGTTTTGAAATTTGTATTGCACTAAAGAATATTGTCAAGAAGTTAGGGCCAATTTCATATGAGAAAACCACAAATGCAGAGATGTCACTTGAAGCCTTAAAATCACATAGATTTATTATCGGGAAAGAATGGCACTCAGTGGTTCAGTATCATAAGTTAGTTTTACCACCTAAAGTGCCATCAATGGGGCAAGTAGTAGGTCAGTCATCTAGACAACCATCAGGAAAACCCTCAGTACAAATTCCAATTCAATTTGTAAATCATCCTAATCCCCTTGCTTTCATGCCACTTGTAGGGCAGGCAAATATACAAATGATGCATCAAATGAGCCAAGCAGATATACCTCAAGTGGGCCAAGCAATAACTCAACAAGCTAGTGAACCATGTGTTTATATGAGATGGTAGACTACATTAGCAGGAGGGAAAAAGAAGACCTCGAATAAGAGAGGTGGTGAAAAAGGCTGAGCTAAAAGACGATTACAAAGTTGTTAGAGCAAACATAATTCAGTTACATTATAATTTATTCTATAAAAGCATCACCGAAATCATTGTAAAAGGTTGGCAATTTTTTTAGATAACCTCTAGGGAGTTGTTGAGTCGATGAACTCTATGTACTTGTAATTGAATTTCCGAGATTAAGATTGCAGATCATTTGCAGAGAATTTTTTCCTCTGTAAATTGTATTTCTCTATGTTTATCCATATCTTCTCAGTCCATGTAAATATCTCATTGCTATATTCCAAGTTTTTAGCAGTATATTTGACCATGTATGTGTTGTAAATGCATGTATTGTTGAGTTTGAAGATGTTATCATATATTTTATGTTTCCATAACCTATGGTCCATTTCTAGAATATGTATGCAGACTATTTGTACTTGAAATGTTCATTTACTGTAGTTTATGCGCATGTTATGATGCCAAATAAATACATACATATTTATGAGATGTTATACATTTTGTCTTAGCTATTGAATTATTTGTTAAAGCTCACTATGCTATCCTGTCATTGAATGTCATATAATTGCCCTACAGGCACCTCTAATTGTTCTAAATTGTTTTTCATCTGCTAAATTCTCCCTCACTTATATGCAACGCACTATTATGCTTTGTGAAATTCCTCTCGAATGATGTTGTTTGTATCTAGTCAGTTGATGTTGTTCCATTCATAGATGTATTCAATAAAAGTTAAATCCATTGTTTAAATTCTTTAAAGATTCATCTCGAAGATCTATAAAAGTTGAGCTGTATCATCCCCTGGTGTTGTACTACTTTCAATCTAGTATGCCTCGGGTAACTAACATAACCATTGGATCCCTAATACAACATCAACCCCAACCCATTTGGAGTGCAATCATTGAACTACCCAATAAATATTCCCTTGTAGTAAGCTTAATATTATGTCCCTTGTTTGAACAAGTTATGGTACCTCCATCTACAATCATTACTTGAAACTCTCAGTTACGGTATATATAAAGCAATTGAGAAGTTTGGCTAATTTGCAATTATTGATGTTATGGGTACCGCCAGGATCAATCAACACTATTATGTTTCTATTTTTGATATATCCTTCTACCTTGAGAGTTTGAGGAGTGCTAATGCCAACCAATGCATGAAAAGATATGGTTGGAGTAGTATCCACTAGTCCTAGAGCTTGAGATTGTTCTTGACCTTCTTCCTCTTCACAATCTATGTGGAATAATTTCTTCGCATATCTCTCATGTCCCTTACTGTACCCGATGACATTTATGCAACATGGTCCCTTTGCTCTTCTTTTTTCCAATTGTTGATGTGTCAACCTTTTAGGTTGAGTGAGGTTAGGAATAGGAATATTTCCCTCTTTATAGTCATTAGTGGCAATCCTTATAGTAGCCATATTTTTACTTTCCACTTTCATTACCAAAATAAAATCATTCTCCAATGGTTTAGGTTTAAAGAGATGTACCTCATGTTGAATGCTCTCCTATAAAATGCCCATAAAGAGATCCAAAAAATTATCCTCTGGAATGTTCTTTGCTCTGGGACTCAACTTTTGAATGTGCTTAATTTGCATTATAACTAGAGCTCTTTGCTTGTGATTTATCAATTGGATATAGAAGGTGTTTCTCTTAATATCCCCATAAGGTGTTTCCATTCATCCATAAATACATACCAAGAGACAATATAATACTTTTCACAATCACAAAACCATTGGTACCACACAAATTTATTAGGTTCTAAATACAATGATATAATACTCATATTTTGTAGAGTTGATATTTGGTGTAGATCAAATAGTTGCTCCATATGGAATATCCATGTTATTGGATCATTACCATCAAACTTTATCATATCAGTCTTGGGGGACTGAAGTAGTTCCTTGGTCTCGAGTTAAACTGAGGATGATGTGGATTTTGGAGTGATGAATGATCAAGTGTCCATAACTCAAAACTCTTGGTCTTCAATTGTGTTGCAATCATCTCAATATTTAATTGGGACTTTAACCCTCTTGTTCTTCTTATCCTCTTCTTGAAGAGTGGAATTAAATGTAAGGAGGAATCTTAGTTCATTCAAAATTCATTCCTTCATATCTTTGAGATCATTTTTTATATTTTATTTGAGATTCTTTCTCAACTCTTCCAATTGTCCTTGTCTTACCATATCCATGATGTCAACCTTTTGTACCATGTTTTATGTTTTCTCTTACATAGTGGACATCTTAAAATTCATCTCTTGATTTTACTTTGTTGTTGATGATGAAATCCTAGGAGGTTTCATGCATAGAATTTTTTGTAGAACCGTTTTCCACATGAGCCAAAAATATTATCTAAGTATAATTCTCCTTTTCCTTTTTATAACACCTTTTGAATCACCCAAAATGGCTTTTCCAATCAAAATTTATGCAAATTTCAAGTGAACATAACTTTAAAACTTTGGTTTGTAGATTTTGTCTTGCTATCCAACTTGTCTACTAAAGTATATTTGAAATTTCATCCCCTTTGAGTCTAAAGTTTTCTTTGTAGTAGATTAGTATTTCTTTTTTCTATTTAAAAGGTCTGGCCAAACTCTGTTGATCCAAGAGAAATTTATGGTAATTTCCTTGAACTTCTTTTTTCTATCCCTTTTAAGAGAATGAACTTGTATGGCTTGTAGTTGTCCGTCTTCTCTTTAGACAACCAATGGTACTCAATTTGGAGCTCATAAGCCTTAGATATATCAATTTTACCTAGAACACATATTTGAGATTTGGACTAGTATAAAACCCTTATTTCCATAGACTATGATTCAAAACCTATAGCCAACAAAAACTTGAAAGTTTTACTAGAGGTATCTCACTATGTCTCAAGATGCCCCCAAAAATTTTGCTATTTGAAACTTCAATAAAAAATAGTAGAGAAAAAATGGTAAAATGAATCGTTTTGAAGGATCCAAGCTAACGACTGCATGCTCTAATACCAAATGTTATGGACTAAATTCCAAAAAGAACATACGTAGAAAGAATAAGTAACTTCACACTTTCAAAATGAAATAAAGAGAATGAATACGAAGTCTCTTCAAGGGGAAAACCTCCTTTTACAATATATCAAATGCACACGATGATATGATCTCTAAAATGAGGTCTCCTGGGTATATATAGGAGACAATAGGTACAATTACAATTAAAGCATCTATATGACCAATAATGACAACACTAATATAATAATAGAAGTGTAATATCTCAATATCTAAGGCTTAACATGTTGGATTATATGGATTACAACATGAGATAAGTCACGTGTTTCCATCATATAACTATGAGTGCTCATGGATCCCAAGAATAAAGAGGTGATCGAGGAATAAATCCAATGTTGGCTTGGACCTCAACTTGTGGGTGTAGAAACCACTTGGATGATGGAGGGAAGGTGGGATTTCCAATCATTGGAAGGGTTTATGGAAGGGTGGAGAATAGACTTTCCTTGGACAACAATGTCCTAGTTTGAGTTGTGGGAACTGTCTCCTTATTCCATGGAATTAGGGGATTGTCCCTCTTCTTGGTTAGCAGGAGGATGGGGATTACACTAGTAAATGGGGATGTGAGGCCATAAATGATAACCTTGGGAATGGGTGATACCTTCATGGAATCCTATTTTGGCACCATGCATGCATTCCAAATGATGAGTTTGGAAAGGGGGGTCATGAAAAGAGAACATAATTGAACATGCCAATAGTGCTAGCTAGGGTGCCTTCCATCTAGAGAGAGGATTGGGGATGGGTGTTGCTTAAGGAAGTATCCTTGAAAAGAGTGATATGCATAGAAAAGAGACCTTCCTTGCCTTATAAGACAAGTATAGAATACCCCTTATGGTGGGAGTGGGGACTAAAGTTAAAAAAAAAAAACATAGGGAGATTTTGTCCAAGAGAGGGAAGTATTTTTGGGAAGTCTCTAGTGGAGTTACCAAAATGTAGAAAATGAATGGATTTGTTTTACCATATGAAGCATGAGTGTATGGATGGGAGACCACCCAAGCACACACCCTACTAAAAGGTTGTTATTTAACAAATACATAAAATAAAGTAATATACCAAACTATACAAAGATGCAAGTGTGGAGCACAACTCAAAAAGAGGTATAAGAGATGAGTTACACAATAACACCTTAAATAATATGAGAGACTCCTCCAAATATCTCAATATATTTATATATCTGAATCACATCTTACCCCAGTAATGACTACATGAATTCTATATATACATATTCCAAATTATTGCAGATCTGGCCCCTTTATTAGGTTGATCCTATTTCTTATACATTTACATACATTTTTCCCCATATACACCCCCTTGGGTTGATATCATCTAAGGTCACTCTCATATATGCCACCCTTGTCTTATAAAATTGGGAAAGAGGAGAGTGGAATCACCATTCAATTTTATGGTAAACTAAGGAATCCTAAGGTAAGGAAAAATAAGATGAAGACAAGAGGATAAATCAATAGATTAGTTAGGGCCTTATGATCTTGTTAATGATAACCTAGGGTTATAAGTGATTAGGGTAATTTGAATAATGTTTTTATAAGGTTTTACTAGTGAATTAATTAAGAAAATAGAGCTAACTAACTATGGTTAATCAATTGACAAATATTTTAATTAGTTAGAAACCATAATCCTAGAAATGAAAGAGAAGTAGGGAGAGAACTCACACTATAATAGTTAGTGTAGATGATGAAGCTTTGTAGGTTGAAGTGAAGAGTTTTGACTATCCTCCAAGAATGATGCACATCCCATAATGACCCACCCACTAAAATCTGAATACTTGCAATATAAGGCTTACCTTAATCTCCAATACAAAGATATAGGTACCCAATATAAGTATATACACTAGATCTACTTCTATAAAGCTTAATCATTGAAATATGCAAATTAGAGAGACGGGTTCCCCTTAGAGGGGGTGATACTTTCCTTACCTTATATGTGATGGAACTTTTGTTGAGTTTGTAGCATTGAATATTCCATGGTATGGGCGTATCTATGCCAAGAAAAATATCCTAGGAGGAATCAATCAAACATACAAGTTTGGAGCGAAGATAACCAAAGGATTCATTGAAGAGGAGTTGGAGATGATAGGTTCCAGTAGCATTAGGGGATTGAGAGTGGTGGAAGGATATCTAGCACTAAATTGAGTGTCTAATTGCAAATTAGTATTTTCAAAAGTAGAGGAGTTCAAGAGAATGTAGGAGGATTTACAAAGAGGAATCGAGGGGTATAAATAGGTAAAGGAGAGACATATATAATAATTAAAGTGACACTTGAAAAACTACTAAAGGAGACATAAACATTTGTGTTTATACAAGCATTTGAGGAGCTTGAATTCTCAACGGAGAAGATGAGAAACATGTCGATAATGGCATTTTTGGACTAGTTTGTGGAGTTTCCATGTTCATTTGGATGGGTGGAGTTATGCTTAAATCCATTTTAGCAGAACCAAGAGTAGGAGAATTAGACCATCCTATTAACCACACAAGTATACAATTGTTAACAACTAAAAGTAATTGCATGACAATTGATCAAGAATGTTTGGATATGATAGTCATCCTATAAAGATTTTGATGTTCCTAGTGGGAGATGAATTTAAATTCTACATTGATCAGTCAACGTTGAAGTATTTGGTGAACAACAAATTTCTAGTGTCACGTGTGCATATGGTTGTTGTTGTTTCAATAAGTTGGATTTGAATTCATCATGAAGTACAAGAAGGACAATGTTCGGCTGGGTTATGTGTCACGTAGTGTCAAGGGAGTTAGGAGGATCAGACGATGACCAATTACCAAATCAAGACTTGTTATAGATTGAGGATATTCTATACCACCTCTAGTATATTTGATGTTCTTGACATTAGTCCACATGCCATAAGGGATATCATATCCCAAAAAAATAACTTGCCATAACCACAACAATTGAGGATAGATTAATTGTAGGATAATTTTACAAGTTGGGCGTAGATAGAATTATTAGGTATTGTATCTTGGATCAATACTGCATAGATATTTTGTAGGAGTAGCACAGTGGGATTTTAGGAGTTCGTAATGATGGAAAAAGGAAAGCATGCAAGGGATTGTATATAAGACTATTGTGGCTTGCAATTTTCCTATATGCGAAGGGGTGTGATATGAGTTTAATTTTTTACTAGAGACCTAGGTGATCATTGTACCATGATGCAAATTTGTTGCACCTAGAACTCACACTAGAACCCTTTAAGAAATGATACTTGTAGATTTCATTAAGCTTGCTACTTAATATCTACTTTTTTATGTAGTACTCAAGGGACTACAATAAGAGTCACATAATAGAAGAACTCGCAGATACACCAAATCCATAAGGACATTAAATTCAAACATACATTCCACGCACATTGTATTATCCAATTGAAACCATAGGAAAGAGATTCAATAATAACCTCTAGAACTTTATTAAATTGATGGCTATATCTCGAGAATTATTACATCCACAGAGACAATGCACAAGTCTGTGGATCAAGTTATTAATTTATGATTCAAATAGTATACCGAAGTATAGTATTTTAGGAGATTATTTTGGATGGAAAAAAATCGTACATATAGGTAGGAAGGCGAATATTAAATAAGAAACGTACAATTTACTATTAAAATTGTAAATTTTGGTGAATATTATTTAAAAAGAATATTTTATGTAAATATAGGCAATTTTTAAGGTCAAATGACCAATTAGCGAATTCATTTTTTGAAAAATTGGCCCCAAAAAAGCAATTGGCTATTTTTTGCCCCTAAAAAATACCCTACTTTATATCACACAATAGTAACATTAGCTATAGAAGACCTAAACAATAGAGAGTCAAAGACCATCATTACATCAATCTCTCAAATATTTAAACTATGAGGGGATGACCGTTAATAACCAAGTCATTTCATTTCTGAGGGTAGCCAAAACATTTATTTAACTAATAACATATATTCATATATAATGATCACTTCCTTAACTTTCGAATACAACCCATGCTTTGAGTATTAAATTGCCAAAATTAACTTGGAAAAAATGAACATGCAAAAAATTAATGCAAATTTTTAAAGGCCCATTGGTCAAAGCAAACACTAATCACCTAGTATTGTAGACATATGGAAATTTATGTGTTGGTTATGAACATATGCATGGCACCAAAAATCAATATTTTTTATTAAATTTGGTGGGAGAGTAAAGGAAGGTCACTTGATCTGTAACATCTCTAAATATTAGAGTTTGAATCCAAGCAATGAGAATACTTTGATCAAAATACTAGACCTTTGTCATTGTTGAAAATCACAAAAACTGTGAAATAAAACCAAAACCAAACTAAAAATATTTTGCGGTGTGTAGAATTGCCAAAAATTTAAGGATGCTCCCACATCACCCTCCAACATGTTAATCATGTAGTACATAACTAGTTGAATAGGTTACCATTCAGTTTTGTAGGGTTAAGGAAGATAACTTTTGTGTTAAGTATGGGTGCAGGTGTTATAAGAGCATCTAGACAAATTAACAACAAAGGGACACGTTGAGGCTATCACAGGTAGAGGAATTGTGAAATAAATCCTACTAAAGAGTGTCTCATGCAAAGTTGGACATTTGTCAGGGCACATGATGTAGGAATGCTAGAATGTGTGCAAATATGCCCTCGGTCATGGTCATCGAACAAATCCAATTACTCGTAAAAAAAATTTCACCTTTGCAAGAGAATATACTCCTGCAATTTTTTGCATGGGATCAAAAGGATGTGCGAACCCAAGCACAATGGGAACAAGTATTTGGTATTAGTGAGCAGGTGGAAGAAGACAAAAAAAAGTATGAGAAGTTACAAAATAGTTACAGACCATTTTTTAAACTCTCTACTAGTGGATTTAGATCATGAGGATTGGATAGCAAGTAATGGGATGTAATGTACCTATCTGATCTGGAGTACAAAAATTTAAGACTTTTAAAAACTTCAAGCAAGCAGGGAAGACTTGGGCACAAGACTAGTTAAAACTTTGACTAGTTTTAGGAAGACAATACATGCACACACTGAACTCTTCAGAACCCTTTCCAAAAGGTGAAATGAGGTCTTCTAAGGCTGTAATTCAAGTTGAAAGCAGTTCAATACTTCGACAACAACACTTTTAGGGGTACATCACACTGGGGTAGACCGCTTGGGCTAAACCCAAGGGTACAAGGCAATTGTCCATGGTACTTTTGTGGAAACCCAAGGCTTCTGGTGCTTACTAGAATTAATCCAAGCCGGGGTAACTATTTGGAGTATCCCCAACTAGATGCAATAGTCAAACATAGATTTAAGAACAATTAGACAAGGTTTTGGCGGCTAAATAGAAAAGTACGCTACCTAGGGATGCTCAACCACTTTATCTTCAGATTATTGCAAACACACTTAAAGGGTCTCGAATATCAAAGTCGGAGTGATAGAGGGGTTTATCAGACTCTCAGGGACCTATAGCAACTTACAGAGAGTTACATGAGCCCATATAACATATTTTATAAAAGATATTGTAAAACTAGTCGAATTTCAATGCAAGGAGAGCTATTCTAGGAAAATAGGAGTTCAAACCAATTCAAAACCTTTCAAATTTCCTTGAAGAAATGAGATATGAACTTAATAACAGATCATGGAACACCATCAAGCTTAAACAACATGAAATAACAACATTTGGAAGATTTATTAACCTAGAATTACAACCACTCACTGTCTTCAATGAATCTTACATGAAAGAGCAGTATTATTCAATAGAATGAAAAAAGGAAAAGAAGAGACAACTGGATTAGAGTTATGAATAGAAGAAGAGAAGGTTGGATGCTCATGCAATACTTTAGAACCTCATATCTCACTCACAGGAGCGCATCCCTCACAGAAGCTAATCATTGGACGGATCTCTTCACATATGAATCCTCTAGCTTGTACAATTCTCTTCATCACCCTGGAAGTTCGAATTCCTCTTGGAAAATGATGGATCAAAATTGCAACTCGAGCTCTAATGGCTACTATATCACTCAATAATTGATTGTAACAAATGTGCAATGGGACACATCTCCCAAAGCATGGCTAGAGGCACATCTCCCAGGCCTCTAAGAAGCTAGCTCTCGAGACAAATCGCTAGACTTGCAAAAGATATGAAAGTGATGCGCTTTCCTTCTTTTATAAGCTCAGTGATGAATTAGATGCATTGAATGTGGTCACATCCTTTGCTCATGCGCCGTACTTGACTGGATCTAGCATGTCTGATTTTACTTGCTTTTACCCTTGCTTTCTTTCCATTTTGCTTTGGACTGCTTTCTTGTTTTTGGAAACATCCTTCTTTTCCTAGCTTTCCTCTGCTTTTCCTATCTTTTCTCTGCTTTTCCTATTCTTTTGACTGTTTTTATGCTCCTTCCTGCTTTGTGGACTTTCCTGCTTTTCCTGCCTGCTTTGTGCATTTTAGAACTGGCTTCTTTTGGACCGCTTTCTATCTTTTGGCTTGATTTCTATCTTTTGTGCTTTGTAGAATTTTCTTAATTTTTCTTTCTAGTTGCCCTTCGATATGACAACTCATTGGTTCCACGAGACCTCATGCACCCTCCTTGGACACCTATCATATCCACTAATTACAAAAATTAAATATTATCAAAAGTATTTACAATTTTAACATAGTACATTAATCCTAAGTCTAAAAATTAAGTACTTGATAATTAATGCCTCAAAACTTAACCCCTATTTAATTAATTAGTGCCAACTTTCACTAGGACCCATGGGGTTGAATGGGTAGTGGAGGACCATGGTGTTATCAAAGAAAATGGGGACATTACATGGGAGCACTACAACAAGGGATTAGAAAGCTCCAAAACCAAATATTTTCCACTATAGGTAAAGAACTAAAGGTACGATACAATGTGCAATTGGAATGAGTGGACAAGGAAGTAGTCAAGATTTTTTACGAGAACAAATCAAGGAGGCCATCCAAGGGTTTTGACCTCACATTACAAAGATCTACCAAAACCTTTTGGAGCTTGCCAAAAATACTAAGACGACATTGCAGTGTCAGTTGTTTGAGCGATTAGAAAAAAGTGATAACTGAAACCATATTAGCCTCAATTTTAACCTTGATGGAAGCTTGGAAAGCTTAGTTCACCATTGTTAAAGAATTCAAACAATTGCATTAGTTAGTGCACTAGAAGTGGGATCTCCACTTCAAGAAACTTAAACAAAACTAGTAGAGAAGAGAGGCAATAATGAGAAACCCAATGCCCGGTACTGTATTTGAATTTGGATAAGTCAAAAAATGTGGTTGGGGATTATTGTGGGCCTTGCTCACATTTTGGAGTTTTGGGGAGTTGCAACACAAAATTAAAGGAGTTGCAGCACAAAAGTAAACAAAAAAGTTAATGTTCGGACCCTAGTGTCGGATATAGTTGCGAGTAGACCAAAGGTTAGGCCAATATTTTGGGTTCACACAAGCATATATATATGTGTGTGTGTGTGTGTGTGTGCAAGGCTTATACATATTATGATACATGTAAGAAGAATTAATGGATATAATTGTACTTGTACTGTGTATATTATTTGTGTATAGCCCTGGATATGCACTAAAGTATTAATATAATAATGTGATGACCATTTCAAATTTGATGATGCATATGGATGAATGACATGATGTATAGTTTTTCTTTTGGTTTCTATCATATGTTTTGATGTATGATATGTTTTGTTCATGGATATGACGGGTAGTATGTTTTCCAATATCATCATAGGTCTATCCTTGCATGTCTTGAGTGATACCTTCCCTTCCAAGGGATTGCTACCTATTTTTTCTTGCATAACTTGTCAGATTAATGCTAGAATACAATGGTAGTTTATTAGTCAATATGTGTGAACCCTTGTCTCTGAGATTGTGCCAACAAACACAAGCACGATGGACAATATTGTTGGGTGTCTAAATGGATGAAATCTACTCATCCAATAAACCAAACATCAACAAATTGTTTTTATAGAGCCAATGGACATGGATAATTATTTCATGTGCATGAGCCCTTTCAAACATTTTAACAATAAAAAATCAATTTTGTCATGTTATGGGTATACATATAACTCGATTCATGTGGATACAAAATTTATCGGACTTGCTTGTAAATTTCAATGTCACGTGAGACCTGATCAACAAAATATCCTAGAATGGTTTGTAAAGAACATAATATATATGTAAATATTAAATAAAAAATAATAATAATTAGTAAAGCAAGATCCTAATTAAAAGTTATGACCTAATGAAGGGACATGACTTATTAACCATGGTCACCGGACCATGGTCACGGATCAATGCATACAAATATATTGTTCCACAACTGTTTGTAATTTTATAATCATTCATCTATTCGTTCATACATTAATTATTGCTAATATTTTCTATTCTATATGGATTTATTTTGTTTGTCCTTTTTATGTTGGATAGTTGTTAGTAGATTATCATTTATTCATTTCATTTAGTATCAAAGCCAGTTCTTATCCTAGCCTTTGGTCATGTTCTTGTTTGATTCAGCCTTTAGTCACCCCCAATTTTTCAAAGTTTCTCTAACCTTCTGGTGTTTGACCAAAATCAGTTCTTTGAGCATTTTCAAAATTCTATTGAGTTATGAGATAATTTAGATAATAAAAAAATGTTAAGAAAAATGTCCATTGCAAATTCGAAGGGAACCATAAATTAAGTTGTTGACAATTAAATATTTAGGAGGATAAATTTAAAAAAAATGCACAATCAATCATAGTAATCATTGGTCAATGTTTGATATAGTAGAAGTAACATGAATCAGAAAAGAAAGTATATTGTGGCCACCAAAACATAAAAGGCTTTCAATTGCACATCAAAAAGGGTAAATCACCTTTTGAGTTGAGCCACCATATCCACAAAAGAAAGGTATCATGCTAGTTGTTCGTAGCACAACACAATCATATAACAACATCTTAATCACAAGAGGCAATACCTTAACCAATCAATATATTAACTTCAACAAAAGTAGTTGACTTATAGCCTTACGAATATTATAGCCATATTATTGCCAATATCGTTGAGTCTAAAAAAAATGTATCACCATAGGTACCCAATAAAGACACAAATCCATAAAGGATCAAATTTGGGTGGTCGAACCATTTTACTATTTGCAATTTCATTCAACACTTAGAAGATCATATTGTTTTGTATCATCATTTATCATAGCCATAAGAATAAATAATTATGAGAATAAACACTCTTTTAGAGTGATGATGATCTATGTAATTTTGTACTCGAAAGATGAAATAAAATTACGTTTTTCTTCTTGGAAATAAAAATCATAAAAAGGCATTACAAAGCCTATAAAGCAATAAAGTTTTTCCACAAATATACATGAAGGAGAAGAGAATGTAATGAACATTATTAATTATATATATATATATATATATATAATAAGAAGAATATGTATATAAACATTAAATAAATAATAAGAAGAATTAACAAAATAATATATTCTAAGTAAATCTAAGTAAAAATTATGACCTAATGAAAGAACATGACCTATCATAGGTCAACCATAATGTCTTGTCAATGCATACAAGTATAATGTTCAATAATATTGTATTCATTCATATTTTATGACTAATCTTTTTATTATTTTCCTTTATATTGAATATTTGCTCGTAAAAAACAATTTGTTCATTAGGTGTCTTGGTAAAAGTTACCATACAAACTTGATCTTAAAATCTCCAATATTAATATAGTTTTTTTTAAATAAAAAATACTTTTGTTATAGATTGACACAAACTTTTATCCATTTTCTGCTTTTATTCTCATATATATAACTTTTTGAGTTGTGACTAGGATTTGTATTTTTATTTTAGTGTTTCTTACCATATAAATTCATAAGTTAAATAAAGTGTCGTAAGGCACAATTTGGAAGAAAATTAGAAAGATAAGTAAACATATTAGGCTATGTACTCATGTGGATGAAAATCGAGGAAAAATAAGGGATTGGTTAACATGGTAATAAATATTTTTATGACTTTTGATTCTTTATAATTTTAATTTTAATTTATATGTTGTGTAATATTTTAGGAATGTATCTTAAAAGAGGAGAATACGTTCCTTCGTAAAAAGGTGAGATGAAATTTAAATAATTTTTTTTTAAATTTTCATGTTAAATTTTTATATTTAAATTTTTATTACTTTAATTATTTTCCAATATATTGATTCTCATTATGTGAATGTTTAGGTTTTAACCATGGATGCAATTGTATTTGGAAGCGTCGAGCACATCGATGTCGATACTCAACTGAACATAAGACCTCCCACTTGATAATCTCCATTGAGATACAACTAGTTTATTGATGTTATTTCTAACTTCAAGCATACTCTTATTGTGTCATGCAATATTGTTTACATGATTCATCATATGTAAAGGCACTTTTTAGGTCAAGCCTTATTACTTACAAAACTTTGGAAATCCTTAACCCAAAGATTACATTTGGTCTTTCAGAAGAATATATCTATTGTAATAGTTCTGCAATCTTGTATAATAAACATATTCTTAACTAATATTTAAATTTTCCATCTAATTTATTATAAAAATAAATTTTATTTTTCAATATATAAATAATTATTCTAACTATACGTCTTCTATTAAATATAATGTAAACTAATGCAATAATCCAATGATATTCCTATAAGTTTATTTTTTCTATTAAAGAAATTTAATGTATATAGTTATGCTTGATATTTTAATTTTTTTTTAAAGAATTATGATTTCATGTAAACGTAAATTTTTTTATGTTTTAAGAATTAATGTAATATTATGCTTAGATTTGTATACTATTTGTAATTCTGTGTATTCAATTGTGATTTTATATTTTTGAAAATTTTAATGGGTGGTAAGGTTGGATGTATATAATGAACAAGAAAAAAAATCCATAAAAAGATAAAAACAAATTGAATGGAGTTAAATATAAAAGGCAAGAAATAGAATTCATAAAGAAATAAAAATGTGTAATAGATAGGTATACATAAATTAAATTGTTACGGAGAAAAACTTCGTATGGATTGGGGTAGACCACAACAGACATAATGATACCAGAAATCAATTCAATTCTAAAGTATGCTATATAAATGTAAAATGCGAACAACAAAGAGAAAATTCTTACCTCAACCGGATGTTCGAAGAAGGCCATCGTTGAGCTTGCAATCCAATGCTCTGTACCTACAACTTGTCTTCAACAACAAATATATACTAGCATATGGAATATAGATATAAATTGTTAACATATAAACTAGCATAATCCATTAACATGTTCAACAAATATACCCAAGGAAATTAACATGAACATTTGTAACATGTATTGGATGAGAAAAGAGTATTTCTTTTAATGAAATGAACAAAAGTACATAGTGACAACGTTCTGTAGGAAATTCTTCGGAATCGAGAAACTAAGTTCTTCCACCTAGGCCTCCACGACTCCAATCCTCCATGCAATGATAAGCTCACAAGTTCAAGGAGTAATTAGGTTCCTCCTTCACAAGATATGGAAGAGCTTGGGAGATGAACATAAAAGAGTTCAAACAACAAGGATAAAGGGATATAGACTCGAGGCAATGGCAATGGGGCAAAATTTCTCTAGAGTTCCCTTTCTCTCTAATTTCTCCTCCCTCGAATGCTCCATAATGGCTCAATATATAACCCTCAAAAGAGGTTGAAGGTCGAATCAGAGTGTTTTCCAACATATGAAAGGCCAAGGATCAAAATGGTCATTACTTGGGAAGGAAAAACTGAAATATTTTTAATTTTGAGCATGAAACCCAATGTACGCAAGCAGTAAGGGAGCAGCCTGCGTATACGCATGTTGTAGTGCTGGTAGGTCGCGTACATCAACAAGAATGTGATTTTTAGGGGTTTCTCTGAGCAAGAGGGATAATATGAGTCCGCAAAGGGACATGGTAGGCCATCAAGGCATGTTACATAAGGTGTGGCGGATCATGCTATAACATAAGTGGACTATTATTATACTATTAGAGCCATATAATAGAGTAGCATCTATGTGTATGTTTTTGGTGTTTATGGTATGGATATATCTTTGGTGATTCTTAAAAATTTGAATTTAAAATGGTAGTGACTTTAGTCACTATAAAGGTTATAGATTCTAACAAAGCTAGACTTATTGGTCCCAACACAACTTTGCTGGTAAAATCAATATACCAGAGGTTGGCATAACATAAAGTGCAAAATCATAATTCTCAATTGATGTAGCATAGAGAAAATAATATTCGTTGAGAAGGAAAGTCATTGATGCATGCATCCCCAAAAGGGAATCCAAACCACCTTTTAAGTTTTTGGAGCCTCTTTGGGAATGTATGTATTCGCTTTAATGAGTGCGAAATCGTTCTTGGATTTAGCACAACCTACAAAATCCGAGTAGCATGGCTCCATCACCCCTACTCGCTCCCAGTGTTTTGCTTGGTCCTCTTCGCCATGGACATGCGTGGGAAAGCCTATATGGACCCACACCCATTTTTAATTGTATTCTCTAGTGACCTCTTAGTATCATTTGGTCTTTGTTCTACCAATTCCCTTTCCAAATTTCAATTGATGTTGCTTCTAAAGGATTTTTTTGTTTTTGTTAAGTTACTCAAGGCTTTTCATTATCATAAATTTACATATATTACAAAAAAAATTATGTGATTAACCTGCCACTAGGGAAACCAGTCAACGAATAGATCATGATCACTCTGGTTCAAGAGACCAAATAGTTTCATGGGTCATAAAGAGTTTCAGAACCTGATCATTATTAGAAAGCTTATAGGTTTGTCTCTGTGCTAACCAAAACTGATAGAAATTTCTCGTGACATACAAAAAGAAGAGCTTCATCCAGTTCAGTTCCCTCTATGCTTGTTTATAACAGCAAAGCTTATAGGTTTGTCTCTATGCTAACCAAAACTGATAGAAATGTCTAGTGACATACAAAAAAAAGAGCTTCATCCAGTTCAGTTACCTCTCTGCTTGTTTATAACAGCAAAACTTATAGGTTTGTCTCTATGCTAACCAAAACTGATAGAAATGTCTAGTGATATACAAAAAGAAGAGCTTCATCCAGTTCAGTTCCCTCTCTGCTTGTTTATAACAGCAAAAATTAAGAAACTCAATTTTGCGTTCCTAATGATTCCTATTTGATGAAATAGAGATGTGGGTTGCTTCTGAATTTTCTGGGCCTAGCTGTTAACTGGAATGGTGTGTTGGCGGCTTGCGCAAAGGCGTCTAGCTGCTTTTCCAGCTTGCATGACCTAACCAATAGGGGCTACTTCCAACGTAAGCGTCTTGCTCTCTGTCACTCTCGTCCATCCAAGGCCACAGCTTCCATGGCTTCGATCAACCGCTCGATGTAGCAAGGGATGTCCTCATTAAAGGTTTGGAGCTGGTCAATTTCTAGTGTCTTGAGAGTGCTAACACCGAACCTCCTCTCCACCTTCGCTTCCTCTTCTCGACTCTTCTTCTCGTTGGTAGCTCGAATTTCCCTCTGCGCAGGCGTTGGCTGAATGTTAACCACCATGATAACTAATCCACACATCCCTGGGATTGCCATTATCTCTCTGTGAGGCCTCAAGTGATCTTGTCTAGCCTGCAATTCCCTACATGCCGTGGATTAAACTTGCGTGGACCTTGCATTAAACCTGTTTTGACACCTTGCTTGTTCTCCTCGCCGTCTATCAATTTGATGCTTGTCATGCATAGTTATGTAGGCTCCATGTTTAAAGAAGTGCACAAGAGGATAAACAGGGGTTTCCCTATGTTAGACATAAGTCAGTTATTCAAAAGGAAACCAAATGTCTTGTTATAAATCCTTGACAAGAGGAACAATTACTTCACATGCAACACTCGTTACTTCCTCTAGTTGTGATGACATGAGCTAATGGAGGATAAAATGAATGGGCGACCTTTCCTACGTGGGTTTAATATCAATCTAGTTTTGAAAGGGTGCTCCATGGTTATGTTTTTTCTCTGTGTTTAGCTCTTTTAGTGTAGGCATTGGAGGCTTCATTCTTGGCGTTGCTTGTATCCTTGACTTAGACATGATGACACCACTCCACGTTGCTTTTCACTCTATGTTCTTTATGGCTCCTTCTCATCTTCTTGGGTGTATTTTTGTTATTTTCTTGTTTGTTTCTATTGACAAGGAAGAACCTACATTTAGCTTGGAGATAGTCTTGATGTTTCTATTCTAGAGCCGATCTGGGATCATAATCAAGAGGATTTAAGCTCAAAAGAATAGCTACCCAACATTCCAATAAATAATAGAAACCCAAACATATTGAGCTAAAGTTAGAATGAAGCTGACCTACGTAACTACATAGTTGGATTAATATTGTTGATATTTTGCAACACATGCTTCCATGCTTCATTTAATTTCAAACCCTCGCCCCTTTTTAGGTTATTTCAGTTAAGTTCAATCTCGATGGCCTCCCATATATTTCCTTTTCCGTAATGATTGATTTTTGCGATGATTTTTGTTTGTTCTATGCAAATGCGGTGATCGGTGTTTTGCAAATGCTCAACTAGGGATGAGCTTTTTACTCGATTATGTCTAATGTCTGCACAATGCTCGCTCAACTGCACCTAAAATGGTCTCCTTGTTTCGTCAATATATTTTACCACGGGAGCAAGGGATTGCACACACACCTTTATGGTGCCTTGAGTTGGTAGTGTCTTCTGCATGTTCCAACATGTTTTTCATGGTGTTAGGTGGGGAGAAGGAGACCTTGATATTACCCTTCTTAAGGATCTTAGCAATCTTATACGTGGTACATTTTATCTAAGGAAGGCATATGTTTTTTCCTTGTTATCATTATTTTTCATGGTATGGGCTCTTCTCTTGGCTCTGCCAATAACCCTATTAATTTGTTCTCCATTATAACCATTCAATTTAAACTCTTTTTTTATATGCTCCATTAATTCTTGCTCAGTGTGTTCATCATCAGAAATTCTAATAGCCCTAGTGACCAATGTGTTGATGGCACCTACTTTCTGTGTTGGGTGGTAGTGAGAATATACGTGCAAATATTGATTTGTGTGAGTTTTCTTCCTATAAACATGATTTGATAGAGCCATTGCTATTTTTGGAAATGAGGACAATTAAGAACGATAAGATATTAGTTTTTATTGATGTTTTATGTGTAGGTATTAGATTCACAATGAGAAATTGTCGTGGTACATAAAAACATGTTGTGTATTATGTGAATTAAAGGAAATCTAGAGGTTACCCTAGAAGTGTGAGAGGTATGTGGTCGAAGTCTAATGTAGCATCAAAAACTTTGGGAAATCAAACAATGGGTTGAGAATTTAAGATTAGAGATGATTATGCCATGGACATTGCTTCTTAATTGTTTGCACTAAAGGAATCTAATAAGTGAGAAATTTTAAGATTATTATTTCTTAGAAATACCTTAAGTTGGAATCCTAGCTTGGCTCCTTAAGTAACACAAAGATGAAATAACACACCAAGAACATAATAAAAAACAAGAAAAAGTTAAAACAATATATTAACAATAAATGTAAATTATACAATACAATAGGTAGTGTTCATTGCATTGAAATAACAACAGATACCTAATTGAGAAGATTACTACGATAATATAAGATACATTCATTTATATCATACATATGATATTCATTGCATCCTAAGGTACAAATCAAGGGGTCAAGCACTTAGGATATTCACTACATCCTAAGGTACAAATCAAGGGGTCAAGAACTTGATGATTAGAAGTGGCATATATTCCACAAAGACCCTGTGTTAAGCATAAGTTCTTCAAAAGAAACCAACTAAACTATTAAGAATCAATAAGTAAGAAGAATGTCTTTCCTAGTAGACTTGTTTAAAGAAATGGTGGTTTGATCGTCATGAGTATTGATGATGACAATTATACCTTTGGAAAATATCAAAAACATAAACGAGTGAGAAAATTGTAGATGTTTACTCCAAATGTGAACTATGGAATGAGAGGAAAACCGTGTAGTAAAGAAGTGAATCAAGGGAGAAACCTTGACATATGGAACTTTCAATCAAAGAAGTGAATTGACGATGAATATAGCATATGTCTAGAACCCACTGAGATACTTGAAAACCATGTGCTAGCTTGAGACATTTGCCAAGAAAAAATGCAAACCAAACTATATATCCAAATGGTATCTCTGAAGTCCAAATACTAACCTTGTAAATTGTGAAGTGAATTTTCGAAGACTATCAATGTGGATAGAAGAATATACCAGAATTATCCTAAGAAATTGGACATATCAAAAGTCTGTATAAAAAATCTTGGCACATTAACATTGTGCTAAAAAACATATGACTAATGAGATAAAAAATAGCTACAAAAGGATAAACCATTCAACAATCCAAAAAAACTTGTAGAGAAATAAATGATTCAACTACAAACATGAACCATCTTGTAATCTCTTAAAACCAACTAAGATGAAATATAGGTAACTCTAGTACTACTCATGATTAAATCTAAATTAAATTTTGTTTCAAGAAAAGGTTTTGGAACCATCATCCAATCTAGAAAGTAAACTCTAGAAATTGTCTAGAAAATCTAAACTAATTCATTGAAAGTTGAACAATCAAGTGGCAATCAAAGCTTAAAGTGTTGAAAAATAAATTAATGTCACAAAATCTACCTAAAAGTAAATTATGAAACCAAAAAACCTATAAAAAGCGTATTCCCAATCACCAATATTCAACTCTAATTGTCTAATCTTTGTAAGTGATCAAAATTCTAAGCAACAACTTGAACTTGAAGCTCTAACTTTCATAACATATCTTCCCCTAATTAGAGAAGATGTGAAAATCACAGTGTGATGTATGAATAACATACCATCATTTGAAGATAAAAAAAAATAGTCTCATACTTATGCAAACTCAAAGGCCTAATCTTCACCTCAAAATATACAAAATCAACAAATTGCCTACCATGCCCCCTACCCCCAAACGAAATCAATTAGTCCAAGTGTCAACAGCCAACTCCATATCACATATAAGTTGAAATAATAACCATTTTTATCTCTAAAATATCATATTAAACTTGATCATAAATGTGGCTAAACCTTTTGTTTCTTATATATATATATATATATTGTTTGCCTTCCCAAAACAAAGGCAAGGATGGAGTTCAAAACATTTTTTCTCCATGTGAGCATCTTGATCACAATGTTCACACAAGTATGAGACATGTCAACCTTATCTCCATGAAATTCATTGACTTCATCATATCAATCCAATCTTTTCATCTTTTCAAAATTCTTTTTCTTATTCATATCCCCAACATCATCATTAAAGTGTATATTATATTGAAATGACTAGAAAATCAAAATGAAAATTGAAATCATTAGCAAGAAAACAAACAATCACAAACATGATCGATTTGGAGTAGTCAACTATAATAAAATTGAACTCTACTTATTTAAATCATTAACAAGAAAACCGACAATCACAAACATAATCAATTTAGAGTAGTCAAGTGTAAGAAAATTGAAGTACTATTTATACCTTTTAAAAAAGTTGATTCTATACTAGTGTCTTTCACCCCATTAACTCATTTTTACATGTGTACCCTACATTGCTCTTGAAATCCACTTTGATGAAGATCACATTCAAACCAAGGATTGTTATAAAAAAGAACAAGATCAAAATAATTAACCACCTATAACTTCAAAATGACTTTGATTCAACAAGTAGCAATTGATTTTGAGATTTAAGAATACCATTCTTTCGATTCATTACTTTTAAACATGTCTAAGAGATTATGTGTTTACTTCTATTGTGTTGCCTTGTGTTGTATTTATGAGAAATTGTAGAATATCGTTTTTTTACAATTCTAACCACCTTGATTAAAATGATAAGTAAGATACCAAGTCCGCTCGAGAAAACCACTCCAAGGTATAAACAAGCTAAAAAAAGTAAGTATCTCAATGTTACCTCCAAGTGTAGTAAGATAATTCCTACCAATTGCAACAAGTGTAGTAAGATAATTCCTACCAATTGCAACAAGTGTTGTATAATGACATTATTAAACAATTATAGCCTACAAGTGCAACAATATCTAAATTGAAGTGCCGTGAATGAAAAAGTGTCTAAAAATGACCCAAATGTTGAAAACGAAGCAAAACAATATGTCTTGAAAGTACAAAGTAACAATCAATGCATGTGTTGTAAATGAAATGATCAATATTGAAATTGCCAAAAACATTGTAAAATAACTTTCAAAAATATGTCAACTCAAAGGAATTTTATTAAAAATACTTTCAAAAATATGTCAACTCAATTGGAATTTTATTAAGCCTTGACACTTGAACTTCAAGTAAATCCTTATTATAACAACAAATTTAGCACCCTATGCTGGTAAAATAAAGACTTTGATCAACAACTTGAACCGCTCCAAAAGATTATCTAAAAAATTGTAATAAAACAATTTTAAAACAACTACTAGATGACCAAAAACATATTCCAAAAAATAAAAATAATCCAATTCGAAAACATTTACAATACATGGCTCAAGCCAACCATTTAAAATAATCCAAAATATTCTCCAAAATATGACAATATACTCCAACATTTCAATATATCCAAATGTTATTAACCCCAACCATTTAAATCAATCAAAAAGGTTATCCCAAAAGTAACAATATACTCCACTTGCCCAATCCAAAAGGTTATCCCAAAAGTAACAATATACTTCATTTTAAGGTTACCCAAGAAATGATAATATACTCCATCTTATTATGTCCAGATATTTTTAACCTGATCAACTTCTTTACCAATCCAAAAAAAATATCCAAGTGACAATATACCCCATCTTTGTGATGTCCAAATGTTTTGAACCTCATGAATTTAAACATTATTCTATTTTCATGGGCATCTCTACGATATACCTAGTTTCATTGATGATTGAAGTGATGGCCTCGTGGTCATATTTAATGGCTACTCATTATTATTTTAACATTTTATTATGTCCTTGTGTTGTTAATAACAAATTGAACCAATCTAAAAAGATATCCAAAATTTTGTAAATGTGGCTTAATCTGAAACCAATACAAAAGATTTTCCTAAAAATGACAATATACCCCATCTTTTTAATATATCCCATCTTTTTAATAGGTTTAAATGTTATTAACCATAACAAACATCTAAACATATATCCTAAAAATGACAATATACCCCTCTTTTTAATATATCCAATCTTTTTAATAGGTTTACATATATCCTAAAAATGATAATATACCCCATCTTTTTAATATAACCAATCTTTTAAATAAGTTTAAATGTTATTAACCATTAAAAACATCTAAACATAAAACTTATGTACCAATCCAAAATATGATTGTAAAAGTGATAATATAGTCTATCTTTTTAATATATCTAATTGTTTTTTTCCCATCAAAGTTTCAACTTCCATAATCACTTTACTTAATATATTTAATTGTTTTTTTCTCATCAAAGTTTCAACTTCCATAATCACTTTACTTTAGTCCCGGGGATAGTGATAAATAATTTGGGGTGGTAATATTTCTCATCCAATAAAAGACATATCATAATGAGGTTGGAGCAGATCATAATTTCTTTGGTAGTACATAAGGTACTTATTGTGGCTAATAATGGATTTTGAATATGCAATCTATTAAAGTTGAGGATATGTTTTACATAGTTGTAGTTGTAGATAAAATTGATATTAAAAGAAATTTGAGGTTAAAATAAGTTTTTTATAAAAAAAAAGTCACATGACACTAAAAATATGCTATGCCATACTAAGTTAAATATGTTATCTAGTGAAGATCAATCTATAATATCTCAATAATGGTAGTTGACAAGTATGTTGGGTTAGTGTAAAGTTAAGAGATGCATGTTAAAAATATTAATGAAAGGTTTAGATTATGATGCGCATACAATAAATGATATAGTAGTAAATTTTTTAAATTTATATTATAATTTTTAATTTTTTTTTATAAATATACCACCACTTTTTATGTTTTTAATAATTTATATCAAACATTAAAAAAAACTAAAATTATATTGAAAAATATAATTACGATAATATTAAAAATAAACAATCATTTTTTATTTTATTTTATATTATCATTAATTCCAAATCCTTTAAAATATAAATATCACATTAATTACCATGAAAATGAAGTAATTTTGAAATAATAAAAACATTTATATATTAATCTTTTAAAATAAAAATAAATAGTATTTAAAAAATATCATAAATAAGAAAATAGGAGAGAGAAAAAAACATTTAGCTATTTTTGTTATAAATTTCTCTCCCAAACACTTGGGCTCTCTTGGTACCATTGGAAAGGTCCACCCTGGAAAATCGACGTAGAATCTCGAAAAACTCAAAACACAAAAGTTGTATCCTTCATCGAGACCTTTCCAATGGTACCAAGGGATCTCAGTTCCAAGTCTGGGAGATAAATTTATCATAAAAATAATAAAATATTATTTTTTCTCTTATTTTCTCATTTAGGATACATTTTTAAATATTATATATATTTATTTATTTTTAAATAATTACATAAATATTTTTATTTTATTATTTCAAAATTACTCCACTATTATGGTAATTAATGTGAGATTTATATTTTAATGTACTTTGAAGTAGTGATAATATAAAATACTATATTTATTATTTCATGTATATTTATCATATTTCGAGATGAACTTTTCAAGATCTTAACCAAGGTGAGGTTTATATGAAGTTAGCTATTGTCAAATAAAAATATGATACATAAGCATCATTGACTTATATATGTCCAACTCAATCATAATGCTTGACCAAAGTTATTGAAATTATATTGGTTTGGGAAAATTTTAGGGGCAAAGTTTAGCCCATGGGCCATTTTTAAATACAGTGTTAATTTTTTCAAACGGAAAAATCACCTTCCTGCTATTCCGAAGAATCAAGGAAAGCTTGAAATACAATCATTACAATAGGGCTCAACAAGAGCATCATGTCATTTACAAGAATTGAACCTGGGTGGGGAGGACAACAATCTTTCTTCCCAACCACCCAAACTACAACCAATGGACAAATACAGTGTTAATTTATTAACATTTTTCATATTTTTTTTTAATATGTTTGAATATTTTAATTTAATCAACATAAACGTTTTTTCATATAAAAATAAAAAAATTAAATATCATATATTATTAACCTACTTTATTATAACTTTTTAATACATCTAAATCTTGTTAACCTAATCAACACAAATACATTAAACATTTTAACATTTAATATCTCCATATATGGTTAGCCTCATCAACTTAAAGCGTGACCTTTACCTTTTATTATATGTATAAATGTTATTAACCTAATCAACTTAAATATGAGACTTATTTTTAAGCATGTTTGAGTGATGATTGACTTTGCCATCGTGGCATTGATTCATGATGGACTCTATCATTATGTGGTAAGTATATTTAATCTAATAATCATGGCATCATCGAAATCATAGTTAAGAATATTTTGAGTGGACTCAAATGTTAAGGATATGTGTTTTTTTTAAAAGATGTCATAAGTTCAAATTTGGATTGGATAGAATTTGTATATTTTCATAAATATTATAGTCAAAAGAAGGTTTGTGTCAAGTTTTATATTCTAAATTAATGTTTAGTTAGACTATAATCTTAAAAATTTATTATTATTGTTATTGTTATTATTATTATTATCATTATCATTATCATTATCATTATCTTTATTTTTATTTTTATTTTTATTATTATTGTTGTTGTTGTTAAATACATGAATATATTATTAATTTAATAAAATTAATCATAAAATAATATATTATACTTTTAAATATTTAATATATTTAAATGGTGTTAAACTTATACATATACATCAGATTTGTTTTAATATTTAATATCTAAAAATTATTAGCTTAATCAATTTAAACCTTCAATAAATTTTTTTGTATATAAAAATATTATCATCCAAATCAACTTTCAAGGTTTATGTTGTTAACAGGTAATCAACTTTCACATGAGACTAGCATGTGTGAGTGATGATGGAGCCATGAAATCAATGATATCTTCCTCTCTCCAAGTGAATGATCATTATGAGTGTTTTGTGTTTTCTCTTATATCATCAAACTGACGTGAAGTTAGAATCAGATAGTCACTCTCCCTTTTCCATTTTCCATGTACAAATGAAGGTCCTTTTTTAGAGCATGATAATGATATCAGAAAACCTTCATAATGATATATGAAGGTCCCTTTTCCATGCACAAATGAAGGTCCTTTTTTGAGATCGAATTGATGGATAAGTTTTTAGCATCCTTTTGCGGCTCTACCAATGCATATCATGACAACAAACATTAATAATCAATAACTTCTAGTTGGGAGAAGGGAAAAAATCAATATAAGGATTTTGGATTTTGAAGAGATACAAGTTAAAGATTAATTAAGCATTAATTTTTGCATTGCTTAATTTGTATATAAGTCTTCTAATGGGGACACAGACACAGATGTAAGTCAACATGTTATGGGAGTAGTCTTCATGTCAAGAGGTGACGTAGCATGTTATTATCATGAATTGTATTATGGAGCAGTTTTCAACTACCTCACATATGACAACGAGATTTAAGTTTTGGTGAAAACTATTAAGAAATTGAATCGCTACTTTTGTGGGACATTGATTATCAATGCTCTAATATTTACATCTACTCCCAATGTAAGCTTCAACAAGCAAGACACTACAAGTGGGTGGGATTTCCACAACAATTTCATCTTATCATAAAGTATAAGAAGGGCGTACAAATAAGTTGGTAAATGTGCTCTAAAGGCCCACCCACATCTAAGATCACAATCTTTGGCGCTCATATGCACATGGAACATTTCACCCATAATTCATAGAAAGATGAATACATAGAAGATTTTAAGGAGATATTTAAGGCACTGCCAAGCTAACTTTGTGAAGAAGGATGTGATAGCATGGGTGACTACCATGTATAGGTTGGCTTGTGCAAAAATTTGTTGAAGCTTCGTGTGAAAAAAGGAGAGAAAGATTGCATCTTGTCGTAGAGGCTCACACCTCCGAAGTTGTAGGCCATATTTGCATTGGCAAAATAGTAGCCAACTTGTAGAGGCATGTGTACTAGACTAGAATGCAAGAAGATGTCATTAGATTTATTAGATGATGCATATTTTGTTGTGCTCACAAAAAAAGTAATAGGAATGAAGGTCTATAACATCCATTAGCACTACTTACTATATCGTGCATGAGCATCTCCATTGATATTTGGGGTAGTTTGCCTAGAACTAGGTGGGGACATCGATATATGTTTGTGATACTCGGTAAATTTTGTAATGTGTGCATTTTGATGCCTTGTTAAAAGACCATGACGGGACACGATGTTCAATCAAATTCTTTCAAAAAAAGGATCTAGGTGCACTCTAGGATATCAAAGAGAATCGTGTTGGATAAAAATACTAGAGTTCTTAGTGCTTTTTATGGACTACACATTGGGGGAAGATGGATAGCAAGTTATAGAGATCTTCATCATTCTATCCAAAAATGAATGGGAAGACAAAAGTGGTGAACATGAAAATGGTTCAAATTTTGAGGGCTTACAATCAAAAGTATTCATGAACTAGCTAGAATGCAAGTATGATCTAGATTCAACGCTCTTATAACAAAGCATCCCATACAAATAAATCTCATTTTAAAATTTGCTTTGAATATTATCCACCTTTTCCTCCTGATGTTTTATATGGAGAACACAGAGGAGAGAAGGAAGACAACACATGAGAGACATTGGAGGCTCAAAGATTCATTGGCATGATCAAGAAGATCCATTTGAGGTACATGACATAGTGAATAAGTCATAGGAAAATCATAATACCAAGCATGACCAACAAAAAAATTGAGTAGAAATTCATAGTAGGAGATGGAGTATGGTTGTACCTGAAAAAAGAAAGGTTACAAGGTTTTGGTAAGAAGATCAAGGCTCTATAGATGGTCCTTTTGAAGTGTTGGAACATGTGGGCGATAAATCCTCTAGACTTATTCCACTTCCATAGATGCGTATTTACTCAATAGTGAATGTGGAAAATCATAAACTCTATGATATTTACGTGCTACTAAAATAAATGGGGGGGGGACTTGCATAGATGAGTTAGCACTAGAAAAGTAGGAAAAATTACCGAATGATACAATTTTGAAAAAGAATTTTAGGAAAGCTAGATGGGTTAGCAAGGCTCTCATAGGTTCGGTTAAATGGAAAAATTTTAGGCATACTAGATGGTACTCTAGAGAAAAGATTGAAGGAATTTCTCCTCGTATCCTTCATTAAAATATTTTGAGAGCCATAAACCTCCAAGAATGGGGAGATATGATTTGAAATGGATCACTATAATATTTGTTATCTAGTTTGGTACATTTTTTGTGGAAAGATTGAGCATGGACTTGTATGGTCTATTTCAGGGACAAATCCTATTTTTTTGGTTTGGATTCCTCAAACTTCCAAAGCTCATTTTGGGCATCCAATGGCCAAGGTTTTTGCTCAAGATTGTGGTCATTAATAATAGTGATCATTAATAATGGTAAAATATGGAGATTAAATGTGAATAAGGGTTTTTGATGTAAGTGAAAAGGATTGAGCATTTATTTCCCATATCCATTCCTATGGTATAAATATAGGGTTTGAGGGAGTCCTTAAGCATGTCTTATTATGGTTTTGTCTTGTCACTTATAAAAATTGAACCCAGGGAGGAAAACAATCATTACTCCCAACCACCCAAACTACAACCAATGAACAGATATGTTATCTTGTCTTATGTTATGTGATCACATCTCCAATGTCATATTTATGGTTTTACAGTTTATAAGAATTTTGATTAGGGTTTGTTTCCAAAACAAGTTGGCATTAGAATAAGAGAGCCAACATTTTGTACCAATAGGGAAGGGAATCTGTGTTATTCCTCCATGGACGGGTGGCAACAGTGTCATGGAGAGGAGATCGCCATAAAAACCTGGAGTCAAGGGATTTGTCTACCTCTGTTGGTGTTGGGATGGTGCACAACATTCTAGTGGATGGTTCGTTAAATTTCTTCGCTTCACAATCCAGATCTATATTCTTGTAATGAAGAAGATGTTATCTTCGAAGGCACAGTGATTCTCGGCTTTTTCAGGTTGCATAGGGAGGATTCGCATGTTATTGACTGAGATCGGATAGGTCACTAGCAAATTTTGGAAGCTAATATCCTTTATGGCATTTATATTCATCAAAAAGAAGAGCGATGGCCCTTTGGATTTTATTTGAAGACTTGCACCCCTGCGACGATAGGATTTTGTGCATAGACCAGTCTTAGGATGATCATGAGAGTGATGAATACGTCGGAGAGGGGGCAGAAGAGATGCGCACTTGGTGGTTATTGAATCTGAGTACACCTAGAGTTGCGAACAGTCTAGAAGAACCGATGATGGAGGTTCGTGCTCCACTGGGAATGAAATGTTTTGCAAAAATAAAATATGTTTGGGTTATTGACGTTGACGAGCAACTCGGGGTTGAAGTTTTTGCTCAGTGAAAGCAATGATGGCAATAGTTGTGGATAGATCTCTGGATCTCTATTCATTTTTTGTCCCTGTCGTCTCAGAGGTTGAGTTTCGATGCTTCGTTGGAGGTCTTGCATGATCCACTGATTACTATCATCGACGATGGAAAATTGATAGATCTCATGTGTTCAGATTCAAGCAGTCAATGAAGAGATATCATCGATGCAATGCATGGAAAGATACATGGATCACCGGTAATCTGGCCTAGTCGAGACGATATGGTGGTGGTGGTTATGAGGCGATGGAATTCTGATTTGGCCCTGGCTTGTAATTGTATCATGAAGAAAAGTTGTTGTGTTGTATGGTCTTCTTTGGGGATCTGTTATGCTACACGCATATTGCAACTACGAGTCCTGGTTTGAAGAATTGCCGACTTGTGTATATGGTTATTGAATCGTCATGCAAAGTTGTGGAAGCTTATTATACCTTTGGTTTTGGGATTTATGGGTACAGGAGCCAATGCAGAGTGATGGTCCATGGATTGTATGTGGTGTATTCTTATGTGAAAGAACAGGAATGCTTCTTTCCCATTGCAAAAGATTGTAAAATAACTATGGAGAGTTGGTCAAGCATTTTCTTTAACATATGCATAAATAGAGAGTTTCATGGAGTCTTTAGGTATGTTTTATTATGGTTTTGTCTTGTAAAACCCCTCATATTTGTGGTTTTATAGTTTATGGGAATTTTAATTAGGGTTTGTTTTCAAAATAAAATAAAATTATATTTGTGGTTTTATAGTTTATGGAGAGTTGGTCAAGCATTTTCTTTAACATATGCATAAATAGAGAGTTTCATGGAGTTTTTAGGTATGTTTTATTATGGTTTTGTCTTGTAAAACCCCTCATATTTGTGGTTTTATAGTTTATGGGAATTTTAATTAGGGTTTGTTTTCAAAATAAAATAAAATTATATTTGTGGTTTTATAGTTTATGGGAATTTTAATTAGGGTTTGTTTAAAATAAAATAAAATGGCATTAAAGTAAATGAGTCAACAATATACACATGTGGAGCTAATTATGTATGAGCTTTCAAGAATATTTTGGAGGGTCCAAAACCCTAACCCTAAACCCTAATAAGGAGCTGATGTATGCAAACATCTTAACCCTAACATTGGATGGTTATTGCTACATGTTAAATTTTAAGCTACAAGAAAAGGATGGATTACAATCCAATTGTAATGATTTATTGTTCCAAAGATTACCATAGCAAAGGAAAGGGATATTATGAACTAAACAAAGCAAATAGATGACCCTATAACAACTTTCAATAAGTGCATATTGCAACTCTATAATGTGTTCATCTTTCTTTATATTTGCATTTTATATATGAGAAGAAAAGAGCAAGGGATAGTCCTCACCTTTCCATTGGGTTTCTCAAGCTACATCTTATTTTCATTGTGTGGACGGTGTGACAATTTTATTGTTGTAGTTTTTTTTAATTCCTAGTTTCGAGGATATCCTTGCAATATTTTCTGGTGACTTGTAAGATCTTTTGTGATGAATTATATAGTGGAATATCCAAAACAGTTTATGAATCAATATAGTATAATGGACCATCATGATCATTTCAACGGTATATTGTCACATAATTGATCATCATTTTATATGTTAATGTTATTTTGAAAGTTAATTGCAATAAGTCAATTAAAATTTACTTTTGTGATGCACTACAAGTATTTTGTTTTATTATCGTGTGTGTGTGTGTGTGTGTAATACTCTTTTACTTGAAAAAAAAAAACCATTTCATATGATTCTTGTTGTCACAACATGTTGAACCTTTTTTTCAAGAAAAAAATCCTAGGGAAACCCAAGGGATGCTTCATTTGATTCGTGGATGGAATCCCACTAAAGTCAATGACGTAGACTATTGATATTAACACGAGATGATTCAAACCTAGCACATATTGGCATGGAACAATCCACATGCCCATCAACATTGGAAACAACTAGTTAACCTAACCCCATTGATCTCACCACATTATGTTAGTTTTTACCTCTTAAAATCAAATCAACAACTTGGTTATGTTGCTTTATATTTAGAAAACAATGTCAAGTCAATTGAAGTAGATAAGAAAGATCTAAGACAAATAGAGAGGAAAGAACCCTTATATAAACCCTTCAAATAGGTGGAAGTATGACAAAGATAATAAATCCCAACATTACCGAAAGTATGGAAGGTGAAAGGAGATCAAGTGGTAGGTAATAATTTTCCAGAGTTTTGAGATATCCAAATTAGGAGCCCATAATAATGAGATATGGAGTGACTTAAATAGTTTTGGAATGGTTGAGTAGGTGGTCCTTTCAACAAAGTCAAACCTATAATTTAGAGTCATCATATCAATGGTGGATGAACCAAATTGTAGTTATTTTTCCAAAATATTATTCTTATTATCACAAGAAATAGTAATCCATGAAAAACATGTGAAACATGTAGCCTTTTCCCTGATTTGAATAATAATAATGATAAAAGTTCATTGGAAACATGTATGATATGGTTAAGTAGTGATTTATTTTCCATACTAAGAACTCAATCTAGTGTAGACTTTGATTACATAAAACCCCAAAAGGATATTCCCTTACAAATTAATGTTGTTTTTAGACCCAAGGGTAGCTCCATAATAAATCAAGACACCAAATAGTTCACGAGGCCCAATAGATATTCAAATTCGAAAAGGATGAACCATAAAGTGGTGCCTAAAACACATACCATAATCAAACATATGACAACTGATGACAACACTGAAAAGAAAAACCCTTGGCACTAGACATCAAAATGTAAAACCACAAATTGGCCTCTACGACATTATAAGGATTTGGAAAGAAGTGGCTGCAACACACTACAAGAAATCGTTAGGATAAATGGGATCTTAGTGTCCTATTAAAATAGGTGATGTATGATGAATGAATCATCAAATATCTTACGATGATGAGATAAGTGTATCGCTAATAGAAAGCATACTTACGATGATGAGATAAGTGTATCGTTAATAGAAAGTATACAATATGTTTTTATTACATGGTTAAAGCTATAATTTCTATAGTAGGAAATGAATGAGTTTCCATAAAAAGGTTAAAGTGAAACTAGTAAAAGATAATTAAGAATAAATGCTATAATTCTTATAATAGGAAATGAATGAGTTATAGTAGGAAATGAATGAGTAACTAGTAGAAGATAATTAAGAATAAATGAGGTGGAAAAATATGCAAAGCAATGATGCATAAGGGATCATGAGGGTGCCCATTTGCAAAGGTACGATGAAAAAATGACTTGAAATATGTATGGAATTCTATATGTGATAAGGCTTTTCCTGAGAACCATCATGGGAAATGATGGCCTTTGTATCGATGTAAACATATAACTTGACATATATAACCCATGGCCTTATGCTAGAGAGCAGGGAAAACAAAGAGAAAATAAATACATTAGGATTGTTGGAGGAACCCTTCGGGCCGTCATGTATGTCATCCTGTAAATTAATGTAATGTATAAATGTAATGTCATGGGAATCTCTTGGAGTGGGCGTAACCATCCAACTAACTTCACTTTGTACAAATATGAATTCAATATGAATGCCAAGTAGTTTAAAGTTCAACTCATTCTTTTCTTCTTGATGGATATATAACTAACTTCACTTTGTACAAATATGAATTGAATATGAATGCCAAGTAGTTTAAATTAAAGTCAGTATATGTCTAGTCGACCATCATACTCTGTGATCCATTCAGCAGTTGGCATTGTCGAATGCTAACATCAACTGCGACAAGTCATTGACTTGACACAACTTCGACAAGTTCAGAACTCTATACGACTTTGACAAACTCAACAACTTCGACAAGTTCACGACCTCAACAGTCTCGCCAGGTCGATATGCAGCATCGACGTGCTACTTGCAACTGTGGAACTTCGACAATTGTCTCTTTCTCTGTCTTCGCATACCTGCATATTGTCTGTGTGTAGCTGTTCATGTGTGTAGTGTATTCCTGCTTTGCTTATTCTCTTTCTTGTACTTCTGCCATAATAAAGCCAACTCATTCAGTCAACTGTTGTCCCCCTCGTGCTTCCTGGGTGTCAGTTGTCCACCTCGTGCTTCCTGGGTGCATACAGATCACTCTGCTGAATACTACCAGTGAATGAAATTGTGTTGCAGTCACGTCATTGTCGACCAGAGCAGTTGTCCACTAGTGAAGGAAACTGATCCTCAAAGGAATGATGTCGAATGGCTGATTGGTAACTGGACCAGAGTCGCTCACCAAAAGTGACTTTTTTCAACTGCTGGACATGATCGCATGATATTTGCAAAGCCAGTAAGTAATTTTATTGCTACCAAAGCCATGGAAAATATTCATCAAGTAATGTATTATGTTCATCGGTTTAACTTACCATTGGTCACGATCCATTGATGCATTCGTATCTTTTATCTAAATATTATACTGTGCACAACGGTGACCGGATCATGAAAATATGTTTGACTGTAATCGACCGAAAGAATGTTGTTCGCTTCTTCCTTCATCGACCAAGCATGTCGACCAATGTTCAAAACTAGCAGTCAGTCGACTATGAGTTTTCTTTCTTCGCCGTCCAGATTGCGGCAACCTATCGACCAGAGTGCCTAGTCGACCACCAATGAGAGTAAAACAGCAAACGACCAGTTAGCATCCCTTTAACCAGTTAGAGGATGGAGAATTCGACCAAAAGCCCAGTCACCCAGCAGCCGACCAGATCAGTATCTCAGTGACCAAATAATGTCTCGTCGTATAAAGTTCAGTTATGTCGATCATGCAAAGGTGACTCTATTTGTTGCTTTTATTTTGTACTGCCGAAAGTCCGTTGGTAAAGCAAAGGTCAAGAAATTATATTGGTTGTCCACTACTAATTATTTAACTCGAGAAGACTTGATTAGCTATCTACATGTCCTCCGTTCATCGACCACCAGCCGTCCAACAAAATTTAAGTGATGTTCGTGGAATTATTTAAATCATTTACATACTTAATTTGTGGTTGGTAAACATTGATAGGTCAAGTTAAATGTCACAAATAAGTAATAAGTTATCTATTACTTGGTGTCTGCCATGAAGCCCCTTATCCATGCATCACCTAAAAATTATCCATGCAATAGCTACCCGTTATCCATGCATCAACTACTAGTTAAATTTTATATTCTTTTTTCTTTTATAATTATTTATTTCGAATTTTGAATGATTGCCATAAAATTAATTTGGACAATACACTTGTCTCATCCTCTAGGAAAAGCATAGATGCTAGTCCACCCCAAATTTTAAAATATAAACACCTATCGATGTAATTATGAAAACATCCATGTTCTTTGACATTGGTCATGTATTTAAAACTTAGTCTACCTTTTATAAATTGGAAAAAGGAAAAAAAGATTATGTGGTCGATATATTCTTTCCATAATGCGTCAATGTAATTGTAAGGTCGATCTTGTTGACCACACAGTTGGTCGTCAAAACACTAATGTGGTCGAGTCACTATTCTAAGTCACATTATGTTAAAAATTTGGTCAGCTCAATGTCAAAAGTATGATTGATACTTTATATGTATTCTGGTTAATCCTCAATTATGTAACTAAAGTCGATTGAGTCATTATCTTATGAAGTGACTCTGCTGTAAATTTTTTAAGTTGAAGGAGGATATGAAACGTGAGTCTTTTTAAGGTAGGAAATTCCCTTTATCTTTGTAATTAAAGTTGGTCTCTAGCCAACTTTTGTCAGTCGAGTCGAGTCTAAAAGCAATCGACCATGACCAACATAACAATGAGCAGGAAGTCCAATGAAACTTGCAGGCATTTTAACTCCTCACGACAGAAGAACATGACAAAGACAACATTCAAGCAGAATACATATAACACCGTACAGAAAGAGATTAGTGATAAAAATGATGATGCAAGAACACTTGGATCGATTAAACCCTCTGGTGCAGAAATGCAAAAGCAGTTCTTGATTTTTGACCTTGGAATTTGAAGCTAGAGAATGGTACAGAAAGAAGAGCCAAAAGAGTTCAGTTCTGATCCATTGACGATGAATGTCGGGAAGATGATTAAAGGGTGAGGCTTCGACAAACTACTACTAGATTGAAGACAGAGACTAAAGAATCACAAGTCAGGTCTATTTCTACATACTTGTTCTATCCGGGATTAAGAAGATTTTTGTGGTGGGGGAGATGTTGGAGGGACCCTACGGACCCTCATGTATGTCATCATGTAATTAATGTAATGTATTAACTGTGTTAAGGGAATCTATTGGAGCGGGTGTAACTACACAACCAACTTCACTTTGTACAAATCCAATTCAAGATGAATGCTAAGTAGTTGAACGTTCGACTCATTCCTTTCTTCGTGATGGATATATGTGCATGATTGTCACTCTATGCTTGAATTCTTGTTCAAATCCTCAACTTCTAACAAGGATTATGATTGTTAAAATAATGAAAGAGAGGAAGAAAGAAACTAGAATACCATACTTACCTAAGTGTTGATGTTTCCATGTGAGAGACTATTACGGCATGTTAGAAATTATATGTAAGAACATCGGAAAAAATGTTGGCCACTACTGTAATTATTTAATGGTAAGAGATAGTAAAAGGAGACATAAGCTTAGGCCAAGGGGTAGCTTAGTTGGTTGGTGCTTCTAAGTCCAAGATCGAAGTATTTGAGGTCGAAGGTTCAATTCTCTGGGTCCTTCGGGGTTATGCTCCCAAAATTAGAGTCGACAAGGTGAGGCCCCTTCGGGTGGCCCCCCTGAGAATTATTACCATGGACGTAGTGTGTTCCTTCAAAGTTATGGAGTAGTGAACCACATGAAAAAAAAGATACATAAGAAAAATTCTAAGAGATCTAACATCACCTTATATATTATTGCACCACCTCCTATGACTAATAGCACTTAAAGATAACATGATCGATGACATGTTTATTTTTAAAACAAATGATAGATCACGGGAGCATCATGTAAATAATTGGTGAGGATTTCATTCCTTTAAAAGGATGACAAAGTTTAAGATTGAAGTTAGCAACAAGAGATCACTAGATGGTCAAACTATTATTGAGATCACAACATTGTTGTGTGTGTATGCATATTATTCTCAAGACTCTTCTAAAAAAATCGAGAGATCTAAAGGGATCTCAAGGAAAGGAAGGTTGAGATAAAGAGAGACATGAAACCTTTGAATTGTTGATTTTCTCTTAAAACTATGAATAAAGAAAAATCTCAATGAACAAATCTACAAATGTTTGAAGGACTCATTTTATTGGTAGAATAGTTCTTATTTTGATCCAAAACAATAAAATCAGTTCAAGGTAGATTAGGATTTGTGTGGACTTTCACAATTTTAAGACCACCTTCATGCATGAAACATTCCCCCCCTCTCCATTTAGTTATGAAATATTAGATAATGTTGCATGACATGATGCATACTCATTCACCAGTTGATTCTTAGGTTATTGCCAAGTATAGATTGTAGAAGAAGAGAGTAAAATGACAATGTTTTCCACAAAGTGGTGGTCATATGCCTACAATGTGATGCCTTTTGGATTGAAGAATGTCCCTATTGTGTTTGTAAGGATAATGATTGATGCATTTAAATAGCTCATCCATAAGTTCCTAGAAGTGTATCTAGATGATTGGACGATGTAAAACATGTTTAAAGACCATGTTTCCATGTCTCCTCGTGCTTAAGTTGTACACATGTATTCAGTTGTCACTAAATTTAAAGAAATGTATATTTTTCACCCTTGTGGGAGTGCTCCTAGGACATGTGATCTATCACAATGGTGTACTCATGGGATACTGCAGCATTAATAGTGATTGTAATTCTACTAGATTTGAAGGATGTTCACAACTTACATTCTATGATATTTCATAGAAGGTATTATCATAGGTTTATTAAAGGATATACTAGATAAGACAAATGAATTAGTGCTACCACATATATCATGAGAAAATATATGGGAGACAACCCAAGCACACACACTACTAAAAGGGTAATTTAATAGGAGAGTGGAGTAGCCACTCACTTTTAGGGTGAAAATAATGAACCTTAGGTTAACATAAAAGAGGGTGAAAATAAGAAGGAAAACAACTAGATTAATTATAACCTTATGATCTTGTTAATGATAACCTATATTTATAGGTGATTATGGTATTTTAATTAGGATTTATATTAGGTATTACCAATAGTTTAAATCAGGAAAGGGGGTAAATAAGGGTTGATTAATTGGCAATTCCTTTAATGAGCTAGAAACCTTACATTTGGAAATAAAAGAGAAAGATGAGATAAATCACCTAGAATCTAGTTGTAGATAAGACCTACCTCAATATGAGAGAGAGAGAGAGAACTAGTAAACACTATATTTATTTTGTGTGTGTGTGTGTGTGAGAGAGAGAGAGAGAGAGAGAGAGAGAGAGAGAGAGAACCAGTAAACACTATATTTATTGTTGGCACCTTTGTTTTGGAGCAAGCATCACAGAAGGAAAGTAGTAGTTAAGAAGAGCCTCCATATCAGTGAAAAAGATGCGGCATCAACACAAAGAAGACAAGGGATGAGTCAAATGCTAATTGATAAGAAGATAGAATGCACTCAATGCACTAACTAAGGTCATGGATTGACCTAGTCATCCTTACCTCTTTTGTGACTGTCTTGACAGGGTCAATATTAGCAACTTCTCTTGTATAAAAACCCATGGAAATTAAGAAGGGGGGTTAGATGGATGGATCCACACCCACATAAAGATGTATGGCAATAATATAGTATAGATTTATCCTTCTAGTGCATCATGAATGTAATAGAAGTTGTGGGACTCCTACAATGAGCAGGGTTTTTCGAAGCTCTAATATTGTAATGTGGTTGTTTGTCCATGGAGGTTACGAATAAACGAGAGATATTTGGGCCCCTACCAAAAACATTCTTATGCATAACTTATCTGCATGTCATATATGGTTTACTATTTATATAATGATCTAGTTATGATCTAACTCATAATTATACTAGTTCTTGTGTTAATGATATGGCTAAGAAGTTCCAATATCCTTCTCTTAGATTTTTCCCACATATTTCCATGATCTTGGTTGTGCTTCAGGTGAGACATTCTTCCCTCAAGGAGGATTCACAATTCCTACACATATAGACTATAGTGGACCTTTGTTGGCCTTTACATGAGAACCCTAGTCTCAACTTGACAGAAACGAATGGTTCCATTGTCATGACCTTGCCTAGACAGAGAATAATAGTTAGATGGATAGGGGAATCTATAAGTACAAAATCCAAGGTTGGTGGGAGAAAATATTTGAAGATTTCATTTTACAAGAAGCGGAGTTGCAGGAATGGAACCCGACCATGAGTAGAGAATTTGTGTTATACAATGGACCTTCCCTAGATTAGTATGATTTTTTCTAATATGAGTTATTTTTAAGCATCTATAAGTGGTTAAAAAGACTTTTGGAAGCCTCGGGATATCAAAACCGACAAAGGAAAACTATTCATTGGACCTGTGATAACCTTAGATATTTGCATTGGTTTGATTACCAAATCTCAAGGGTGATAGATTTTTGGGTGGATGATGTTGTTTTTTTGTGCTAGAAATTGTCCCTAGACTACAAAGGGTACAAGCTAGAAAAATCTCAAGAAAATTAAAGGAAAATGAATTTGTTTTTATAGTTTTATTTAGAAGGTTTCATTCACAAGAAAGGAGTAATTGATAACCAAACATATACAACACTAAATCATAAAGAAATTCTGAAGAATTGAGATATAAAGATATAAAACACATAGATAAACCATAAGCATCCATTAAACATGAAACTGGCTATGTCCACAAATTCATAAGCATTCACATGAATAATACCTTAATCAAGAAATGAAATCACAAATTAGGTGGTCAAACAGGCCATAAACATAACTAGCAAAAAGAGTCAATAAGTGGCTTATATAATGTATTCAAGTCAGTCTCCAGTCTTCAAAAAAGAATTTACATGAGAGTGTATAGCATAAATCTGAGTGTAACATAGTATTCTTAGCCCTAATGCCTTTCTCCCAAACAAAAACCAACCTCCACAATGATTCTTGTTCTTTCTTTTATAATTACAAAATGAAGTAGTTTCCTCAACCACTTCTTTAGGTCAAGTTTCGAAACTATTTAGCAGTTACATTTAGTAGTCATCAAATCCGGAATTCTAGGGTCAAATATGCCCAAAATAGCAAAATCTGGCGAATTTATGAAAAATGGGTCTTAAAGAACCCTCCATATATCTCGATCGGGGACACCTGTGCGAAAACTGAGAGAGGTGTTTGTGAATGAGTTCATGATGAACAAAAACCTCTCTTTGTTTTTAAAAAATGTCCTCCAATTGATCGGAATATGCACCGCAAGATGATGACTAAAACATTAAAATATTAAATATTTTTTTAAACCCTGAAAAATAGGCCATAAATATCAATTCGAATCTTTCCAACCATGAAACCTGTTGCAAAAGTGAGAGAGGGTTTTGTGAATGAGTCCATTATGAACAAAAACCTCTCTTGGTTTTTAATAATTCTCTTCCATATCCTCGTAATCCGTGCTCAATGATCATGACTAAAACAATTAAAAACAAACTATGACCATGCATCTTTCATCATCTTTATGCATTCTATTATGATAGATGGCACTTTGTCTGTCAGTCCCCTTCCAAGGATTATAGCATGGAGCCTAAAAAATGTTCACACTTTCAATATCATTTGCAAAATCCTGTCTTAGTATCCTCTGAACCATGCGCGTGGCTTCCCTTGTCTTTAGCTCCTTCGTTGATGAATCATCATGAACTTGAAAAATGTTATGATATAGCAAACAGCTCCCTCGAGGTCTTCGATCATCATAAAAAAAATGTGCCAACACTTACTATGAATTAACCATGATCTTCCATCATTTCGGATTCTAGCAGCGCTTATGCATATGTAATATGGTAACTATGCTGCGGGAATGTTTTTATATGAAAATTCTTCCAAACTCTTAACATAGGAGTTAAGTTTTCAACATAGGAATTAGGCCAAATATTAATAAGTGTTTGAAGACTTACAAAGAAATGAAATATTTAATAAGCCAACACCTATAACATGAAATAAGAGTGGGATAAAATAATAAATCAATTCTCATGTAATAATAAAAAATAAAAAACCCAAGATAACTTAAGATAAAAACAAAAGATAAAAAGCAATAAGAAATGAAAAATTAAGAAAAGACCAAAAAGGGACTAGGTACAATTCCAGTCCTAACATTGTTAATGGGCATATAGTGGAATTCATGAGAAAACCATCAGTCTTTTTCCAAAGAAAAGGTTGGTGTTGAGAAAGGAGATATAAAATGATTGATTCAGTAAATCCCACTTTGGATCAATATTTGGTTTGTGGAAGAGTGTTTTTTTTTTCCATCTAGTCACATCTCCATGGTTGAGTAGATACCTTATTCCATGGGGGACTGGTTGGAGAAGGTGTCAATGAGTTGTAGAATATGAAATAACTATCATATGGGGGCAGATGGAGAATAATGAAAAGGTTGAACAAGTTATAAGGAGGTCATCCATTACATAATGGAAATCGATAAATTAGGTGCAAGTTACTAGAAAGAGAATTTATCAATTATAGAAAGATAAGTGAGCCTAGGGAGTGATGAAGGAAGGTTGAACAAGCTACAAAAGTGCGTAGGAATGGAGATCCATCCATTTCCTAGTTGAAAGAGAGAGGGATAATGATGGAAGGAGCCCAAGAAAGGGAAGATAAGGAGAGGGAGTTTCTATAGAGTCTAAAGAAAGAGAGAATGAGGTATAAATTAGAGATGTTGTTGTCTAGACCATTGATGTAGAAACAACTTTAGAAGAGAATGTGGAATGACTCGAACCAAGTGATCCAACTAAGACTAAAGATCAAGATGGTACTAATGATGTCCTGGAATATGTATGGAGGATATTTCAAGAACTTGAACACCCACTTCCCCTCAAGTTGTGAAAATGATACTTGAAATCACTATAATTGGCCAAATTTCAACCATTCCTCTAGTTCCCTTGAATCATACAATATTTCCTTTATCTAATTTTGTGTTGAATTTCTTACTATAATCATTGTAGCAGTGGTAGTGATTTTCAAGATGGAGAAATGGTATCTGGATTTTGTATAACACCATTTTGTTGTTGCAACTCTTACTTTCAAGGAGATAAAGCTACAATTTCTTTCAGAATCCCAACTACCTAATGTAATGTCCCCATTTTGACCCCTATATCTTATTGGCTTGATATGTAAATATTGTAAATATGTAATGTATGATTCCTAGTGTGGAGCTCAAGGCCAAGACCTCGCTAGTGAATGCCTAGAGTTATAAAGGCATGTATTTTTATACATGGGAAAAAAATGTAATAGCATGTAAATGTTTATAGTGCAAATAAAATGTCCAAGATTTGCCTATGGAAGCAACACAAATGAGGGGGCTATGTGTATCCTCTTAGGAGAGGTGAGGGGTGTGTGGGATCCAATCCTTTATTTCCAAGTGAAATCCTGAGAACCCCTTGTGCCATAAATGGTCAGCAACTACCTAAGTGGACTTCCATGATGATATTTATTTATGTTGTAAGAAGGCAATTGAGAAATCATCTTATGAATTTAATGGAGCATGGGATGACTGCAGAAATTCGTATGGCAGGTTATAGACTTAGTTTACTTGGCCGAGAAGTCAATCATCCTCATGGGAATTCATTTCCTTCCATTCCTAATCCATTGTTGGGAAACCGAACACCAATTAGGAACATGTTATGCATTCTTGACAAGAGCATTTGTAGAAATCGCAACCTGAGAAGAAGCCACGTTTAAAAGTGTCAAAAACTACCAGAGACTCGTGTTAGTTGTGAAATACAGTGGGGGGTCTATAGACTTGAACCCTAGGGAGAAATTGAGTGTCAAACGTACAAAAATTTGTGGGAGAACCCAAATACGAGAGCCCAAAAGTTGAATTTCATGGTTGTAAATTAGTGTTTCTAGGAATTAGAAAATCCAAGATACCATTGGAATCTGAGAGAGATGAGAGGCTGTAATGGCTTGATAAACCCATTTTAGGTAAATATATCTAAAGGTTTAAAAGCTTGGACCCTTTTATGCCCACCTTAAATAAAACTAGAGGGAAGGGGCGATTGAGGGACTGTGTAGTAGATATGGGGACCTTCCTTGTGTTAAGTGTGGTAGGTATTATGGGTTCCAAGGCTGTGTTAACACCCCAATTGACCCTCAAGGTTGTGGGAGAAGGCGAGTTCAGGGTAACCACAAAACCACTTGAGATTGCACTTCTGACCCAGTACAATCAGAGAGGGATCTCTCTTAAATTTATAGAAGACTGAAAGTAATCAATGAGAAACGCACAGCCTTCTTACTCAAGTTATTCAATCAAAACATACTCAGAAGGTCATACTTTCTGTAACATCCCGAAATTTCATAAAAATTTAAAATTTTTGATAACAGCATTAATTATGATAATAATAATTGCGGAAATAATAATTGAGATTACGATAGCATTAATTGTAAAGTTGTTAGTACTAAACATGATTTAATTTCTGTTTAGCAGCAATATGACAATGACAGTTTTAATAAAGTAATTAATGAACATGATAATGATGACAATGAAATAAACAGATTGGGAATATGATGCGACACTTTTTCTTTTGCAATGATACTGACAATTTGACTTTGTTGCATAAGGGTGTCTTACGAGGTACCCCGGAGCTTACTTAGCTGCAACGCTAAAGTTCATTGAATGTCCTATGTGCAGACGACAGGTAAGAAGTTTCATGGCTACGTGTAAAGTTCAAATTCAACGTCGTAATTAATAAAATGTTATAATTCTGTTGCGATCCACCATAAGTATGCATGTATGGATTTCATTGCTATAATTATAGTTTTTTAGATGCTGTCTTACTACTCGACAATGTTTAAAACATAGTTATCTATGACGTCTTCAAGCTGATAGGTTTGTCGCTATGATCTTCAATGTTATAGTAGCTGGCTTGTTGTCATCTTGAGATAATTAATTACCTTCATCTTTCTAATGTAATTGATATATTGCAATTGTTAAAGTTTGTAGTGAGAGGATAAGGTAAGCACACATAGCATTTGGTTAACTTTATGTTAATCTTTTGCCAATGGATTCATTGAAATGTCTATCCTAGTGACTATCTATACTTACGATAATGGAATTTATATGAATGCCAATAATGTCACTAAGTTAGTGTTATAGTCTCTTGTGTATGGACTACACCAATTATAATTCTATAATGTTTGAACTATACGTGATACTTATAAGCTTTTAAGGCTTATGTGAAGTATCGTTTAAAGTATGAGTTTCCTATGAATTAAAATCTATGTCAACCTTGTGACTATAGCTATCCTAAAAACTATTAAATAAACCAAATAATTAAATATTAAAAAGAAACTACAAGGCTTACCTTTGGAAGAATAAACTTCTATGTAATAATATAAATCTAGAAGCAACCTAGACTTTTGAAACTTTGTGGACCACTATAACATCGTGGGTCAACACAACACATTAATATGTTTGTATAACATAGCTTACAACCATACGAACATGAATTCGAATTAACGTAACATATCATGTTATTTTGTTATGTATCGAAAATGAAATTATAGCTTTGGAAAGAGAGCTCTGACAAGTATTAAACTTTGATGGACAGGTTGGAGGTTTGCGTGTGATACGAATCGTTGTGAGTGATTGTGTTATGGGTCTGTAATAATGGCCATCCATCATGTGCTATATGATGAGGAATCTTCAAACTCCACGTGAATGTACCTAATGCAAATGGTGAACGTGAACGCTGCCATGTAACTCATCTCGTTGATAGTTCTTCGAGTTGGCTGAAAGATTGTCCATCATGTACATGGGTTGGTAAGGTCGTGCTAAGACATTGAATGAGAAATAAATGGGTTTGTTGGTCACTCCACAGCAAGGAGAGTTGGCATGTTTACAACCGTCGATCATCATTGATCCTATTCATTGGATCTAACCCTAGCGTTGCATCAAGTGTTGGGTTGATAAAATTTATTGTGTTCTGTGTTATTACTATTATTTCGGTCTGTTAGGGCCAACAGGCTACCGAAATGTTGGTTTAGAAAAATGTATGAGGTTTCAACCTCGAGACCTGCTGGTTTGGAAAGTTGCAGGTTCCTTCTGTCTCTAATGGCGTCATGTTAACAGCTTAGGTCTCTAGTTTGAAGCGTCAAAGGTTTTATAGTTCTTTTGAGCTTTATAGTTTGAGTGAAAGTCACACCCTGGTGCGAAATGACAGGGGGTTTTCTGTCCCGTCTATAGTGAGGAATTTATCGTTAAACTGGTGAAAGTGGAAGCTCGGTCGCTTACAGCAAGGTAAACTTTCCTGTAACGAATAGTGATTCCTTTGTTGCATTTCATCTTTCAGTTTGAAAAGGTGTCAGTCGTCTAAATCTAAGCCATCGTGTTTGTCAGTTGCAGGTTCTGGATAATGATTCAAGCAAGGGATTTGGAAAAGAAAGCATGCTTCCAAACGGGTAAGCTCCGGGTCTTCCAAAACCCTTGTAGGTGCTCTCCATCTATGGTTGATGTGGTGTCAAAGAATGAGTAACTGGTTTTGGCCATGATTTGTCATTGTTTGTTGGATTGAAGAATTTCAAAGCACATCGTGTAAATCAAATGATATCTACTTTCGTTGGTGTAACTTTCGTTTGTTTATGCGCTATTTGGTTTTCTACCTTGATACCTATCTTCGTCGAACTGGGAGTTGTGAAACTCGTCTGTACAGTGGGTTTTATGGACTCGTTCAAATGTTGGACTTGGGAAAATAACCCTATACAAATTTTGTTTTGGCAAACATGTTGTAACTTTTGTTTCTGAGCATAACGTCTTCGTTTTCTTGAAGTTGGAACTTTGTAATGATTTTAAATTGTGAATCACGATTTGTAGGTTTATGATTTGAGAAAAGAGAAAAAGAGAAAAAAGAGCCGAGGTTCGTTTATTGTAGATATTAACTTACCTTTTGGAAAATGAACACGATATGTGCTAATTAAATTTGTGTTCATCGTTTGTGTTAAACGATTTAATACTATGGATGGATATCGTGATTTTTGAGCTATACCATGTTTTTAATAAACTTGTTGTAGATGATGACTCTATCAAATGAAATTTCGAAATGGTTTTCTTTTCGTTTGTAGATGAAGTGAACAAGACTATACCCTAGTTCGAGCTTTTCGTTTGAGTAGAAATATAAATGTTTAAAATATGAGTTTTCAAAAGGACTTGGGTTCGATCTGTAATCTGTGTAAATTGAATTTGTTTTTGTTGTAAAATAATGATAATAGGAAATCGAAACCTAACTAGGGTTTGATATGAAACTTAGTTTTGAAATCGACATTTAAAGTTCAGGATATCTATTGAATAAAATGCCTGATAAAAATGATTATAATATTTTCATTATCTGTTTGAACTATAAAAATATAGGGAAAGATTATAGTAAGAAATGAAAACAGTGTGTGTATGTGCAATGTGAAAGACTATGTGAGGACTGTTATGTACAGCCTTGATATAATGAACACATACTTATTTATTTGTAGCTATGATATTATATTGCAAACATAATATGATAGATAGAAATATGAATTCTGTCTATTTCCTATACACATAGTAATGATAAGAATATTGCAATGTAACTATATAGGAAATAATCGATATTTGTTTAAAATGGAAATAATAAAATATACTTTAATATTTAAATATTGTACAGAACTTTCTACTATTATTAATTATAGGGCAGAAAACAATAAACATATAAATTGTATTTATCTATCGAATCAAAATGGCAATTTGCCTATCTTTTAATCTATTCTTAATTTGCGTATCTATACTAGAGTACGATGCACAAAAAAACATGTGGAAAAATATAGATATTGGTTTATCAATTCCAATTCATCATTAAACTTTAACATTCAGACTTTAAACAAATTTAGAATTAGATTCTTTTTTGAAATAGAAAACATAAAATACTAACTATACAGAACATAATTACTAACTGAGAATAAGTAGAAAATTTGTAGAACCTGGGTAAATCTGTAGGGCAACAAACAGCCCAAGAAGACTGTTCCACCCAACCAATTCCTGAAAACAATCAAGTACTACCTTAGGACCCCTAAGCCTGTTCACTGAACCACCAGGAGGAAGAAACTTAGGAAATAGGATCTCCACTTGTAGTAGCACTAACTGTCAAATCTTCAATAACTAGCAGTCCGATAGACCTACACCAGCATCTCTGGTTCTTCTAAGCAATATGCAGACTTATGATTGCACTCACAACTAGCCTCCCTATTCGAATATCTCAGTGATCACCTCATGCACATGAGGAAATATTTCTGCAGAAAATATTGTGTAAGAGTTGCTTGCTCAATTCGAATTTGCCTTTTGTAGGCTGCCTAGGCCTTTTCAGATGTTACTGGGTCATTAAATGAGCTGCTTGCTCACTCCCTCCACCTGGGGGATAATGCCACATTTTTAGGGGTAGTTGTCCCATAACCAACATCTAGTGGTGTGATGCAATTGCTGCCACTTGTCCCATACTTTCCAATAGCTTCCATTCCTCCTAGTGGGTCAGTGAACACTCATTTAACAGTCCCCTTGGGTGTTTGTCTCCTAATTAATTTATTTAAATAGTAATATTCAGTAATTACATTCATCCTTGATCAAAACTGATCATAATTACAAAACTTTGTAATTAAATTTAACATAAAGTATTTTGCAAATAAAATAATAATTTTCAGAATTTTGGGTAGGTGACACTTTCTGACAGGACAATTGTTTAAGGGTTTGGTGAGATAATCAGGAGATAAAACATTGGGCAATGGAGTCAAAACATAACACATAAATCAAATAACAGTGCTGTTGCATGGAATATCAAAACAGAGGCAAGATAGCCACTCATTTACAATCAAAAGGATGTTGTCTGGTGATAAAGGAAGAAGAAATGAACAATCCATTGACATTAGCATCAAACAGGGATGAATTCAATGTCAATTTTAGAGGAAATAGTTGTTGAATATTTGAAAACAATAGCCAGAGCTTGTGAGCAAGAATTCTACACTATTATACACTAATTCCAGATATGAAAAGAATTTATAATGGAAGTAAATTTACAGGATGCACATGCACATGAGAAGAGGAAATACAGACTGTAAAAGCAAATGACACATTAATCTCTGCCATAAACCAGCTTCAATCACTGTGATTCTATTAAGGATTACATCCCAAAAACAGAGTTCAGCTCTCCCAGGCCTCAGCCCACTGATTTTTCAACCCTTTGCTCTTCTATTACAATGCTTATATAGATCTTATCATCCCTCAGGCTCGCGCTTCCTCAATAGGAAGTTGTTATAGCTGCATTGACATCTACACAGAAGGTTTAACAACTTTTAGCATTGGTTACAACAAATTCTCTTCAATTCAGGATGCAGACTATTGAAACTGGGCTTCGAAGCCCCAGTTGTATATCTCAAATGGTGATAGCTCTGCAAATTCTGAAAAAGGTTTTTGTATTTGGGCATGTTCCCTACAAAACCTAGGTCTCCATTTCCTCATATTCCCCTCTAGCTCATTGGGATCTACTTCGGAAGTTGATGACTTAGGGAGTAAATGGAAATTCTGGAAATTTACCTTGCAGAGATCTCTTCAATTATCCTAAACTGTGACACTTGTGTAAAAACTGAGAGAGGTTATTGTAGATTGGCCCATGCTGGAGACAAACCTACGTCGGTTTCCCAAAATTACTCCTGGTTTGGTGGAGACAACTAGTTTAAAAAGATGACTAAAACAGTTATTTTCACTAAAAACCCACCATGCCTTTCATATAAAATTTCATTGAGTTTAAAATTAGCTTTCTCCTTGCAATTTGAAATTTCGGGACTTTGGAAGTTTGTTTTCTTATAAATTTGACTTGAATGTTGATATGGCAGGTGTATGAATTTTGATATGTAAACCTCTTGGTGGTGGGTTCGAACTTAGCACAAATATGGTGCTAACAATTGGCTCCAATTGGGGATGCTATCCTCCCTATGAGGTAGCAAAGAACATCGTAGACTAGTGCCTGATCCATTGGGATGCTCCTTCACTGAAAACCAACATGCTTTGCTACTGCATTTGATATCTGACACTTTGTTCAAAACAAAAAATTGGAGTTCACATGGAAGCATGCAAACAACCCTCAGATCTCTTCATTATGCTATGCCATAGTCATTCAACAATCAAAATGAAACATTATCCTTGACCAAATCATGTGCAGAAGCAATTTTCTCAATGCATCATCCCTTTGGCCACAACAGCCCCAAGCTCCAGTTGAGTTCCATATGCAACAATGATAATCACCAGGTCATGGGGGATCATAGCCCTTCAATTGATGTGGGTGCAAGGGATTCTAGGTGCAGTTGCCAATTGGATGAGATCACAACTCACACTCCTAATGGAGAAAATATTCATGCACCAGTGGGCTTCTCCATGTGCTCAAGTTGGTCTCAGCCCCACTCATACACTCTGTGCACTTTCACTCCATGCAGGTTTAAGAATGCAACAAGATGCAGCACTAGCTAGCTCAGATAGTCTTGAATGCATATCAAATGAAGGAAACAATGCTACACTATCTCAAAACCCCTCAATGGCTTCATGAAGTAGATTCTAAGATGATCAAATGCATAATATTCTACCAAGTGAAAGAAACAACAATTAGGGTCTTTTGCTCCCCATCAAACTCGCTCGTCATCCCAAGATGCAGGAAACCCATTCACAACAAAGGTATTGAGCATCAGACAACCGCTACCCACCTTAAGATCTTACAAATTTATCCAGCCAATGACTCACACTCTGTCAACCAACTTCAGGAAAACAGAGGCATTGTAGCATTATAGTTGTCAAACTCCGCTGCTTCTGCACCTGTCAATCTAACTTCTCCTTTATCAACAAAATCATGAAACAACTCTATTGCATTTTAACCACCTCCAACGCAGGCAACCAATATATCAGGCTTTCCACCCCATTTTCCATGGCCTGTTTACATGTTTCTTTACCATTCACTGCATGAAACTCTCCTACCAGCATTGGGTATGGATGTGGAGCTGCAATTGATCCCCATACATAATGTGTGGTGTCTACATTTGTGACCCAATCACGAATTGCCTCTGTAGTGGCGTTCTTCAGCTGCTACCACGTGAATTGGGGCATTTTCCAACCCCAAAATACCATCTTGCGACTTCATTAGATTAAGTGATGTAAGCTTGCGATGAGGAACTACAATCGAAACTCATTTGGAAAAATTGCACCCGATCCTGGAGACGGAACACATCACATGTGCATTCACTCGACTTGTTCAGCTACATTATCAAAAATGCATACTGCAATTCGTCCCTCTTCCGTGGCTTTATTTTTCCCCAACGTGAGTGCTATGTAAGATGAGATCTCAGCAAAGAATGGCGAGGATGCAAACTTGAAAATCTTAATGAGTGTTCCTACACATTTATCAACCTGATCGAAAATTTCTTCCTCATGTTCATTCGCCTCTCGAAGTATTTCCTTTAGAATACTTTGTACAGGCTTAAGCTCACCAGTACGCGTAATTTCCATTCTCTCATTCGAATTTCCAGAGCCAAACCATGTATTCAATCTTCCCAAGCAGCAACTCGGCCCTCCTTCCAATAGACTCTGGATTGCAAGTCATTCCTAAACCAACAAGAATCCGAGGCACATCGTCAGCAGCATTCACAAATGTGAACATTCTCCTACCAAGTTCCACGTATTCTGACATAACCGCTTGGAATCACGGTCACAGAAATAAAAGGAGTCAAACTGTTGGCCGGATTTTATGACCTGGCCAACTAAGGAGAATCAGTTACACAGAGCGCTTAAAACAACCTTCTGTGTGTTTTGGATGACTAAATCTCGCAGATTATGGTCCTGCTACCATCTGTGTTTTCACCCTTCTTAGGAAAGATACAATCACTTAAACTCAGAAAAAGTAAATCCTAAATTAAATGCTAATCTAAATTAATCTATCTATAAACTATGAAATTTACCTAACTGTTTCTAGTTGTTTTAAAATGCTAACTTAATTATGCTCTCTTTATGAGAGAGTCTCTGTTTTGTTTTGGGTTTTAAAATAAGAGTTTTATCCAATAACTTAAACATCTAATTTAAATATGCCTAATTTAACAACTGCTAAAATTAACTAAGAAATGTAAACTAAAATAAATCTAAGTGCAAATTAACTTTACCTAATATATCCTGCGCCCAGGAGCATGTTTCAAAAGTTTTGATGTGTAAAAGGATAATTTCAGTTTACTGATTTATTTAAAACAAAGTTTAAACAAACATATAAACATATAGAGCACATCAATATCATAAGATTAAACAATAACCTCATACATATTGTTTACACATCAAGTTTGTAGTCATATAGCATAATCAATTAAATAAGGAATGTTTGACCTTCCAAAAGAGTAACAACTCTTATCAGACTTGTATTCAAATATATTAAAAATATAAAATCTTACAAATAGATTGACTATGAGGATGATTGCAATGGCAGTGATCTGTGGTTCCGATTAAGCCCGACTTGAAACAGTACAAGACTTCATTTGGTATCCAAACACACACTAGCAGAGAGGATCGCTGATTCTTTCTCTGAATACAAAGATCACAAAGAAAAGAACTACAGAATTTCCTCTCCCCTCTAGGTAATGTCTCCTCCACTCTGCAAACAGCAATTTTACAAAATAGAAAACAGAAAAATGAAAACAAAGTTTCACTTATTCTGCAGAGACCTCCCCTTTAGCAGAGAAACTTGCAGAAAAATGAAAACGAAAACAATTTCGTCCAGTTTCCTGGAGCCTCCCCCCCTGTCCAGCTGAATCTCTTCTCATTTCATAGGTGATTAAATCCCCAACTGCAACCTCGAATATTTCCAGAAACTCTGCAAGATAATCTGAGACTTTTAACGGCAATATTTAACACCTCATTCATCGTGAAGTTATGGGAACCAACGAACAATCTTGATGGATGGACAGGATTCTGGCAATTTGGTGATATCATGATGGACTTCTTCCATTCGATCTGATAAGAACTAGCCCGTGATTCGAAAGGTTAAACTCGGACATTAGACCGTCCACGTAATCCTCTACGCTGGAGAATATAAGGGTATCAAGTCTTCACTTCTTCCTTCTGCGAAATCCATGCATAAAAAGATAATTAGCAATTAAGAAGAAGAGAAAAAAATGAAAATAGAAAACATAGAGACAGTAACAAACAAAGAATCCTCCCTTCGTGGTAGATTATTTTCCATAGCGATGTGAAATCGCCCAGACTCAGCAATCTGATGTAATCTTGTGCATTTGCTGAGGCCGCAACTAAGTTTAACAACCAATAAACTTTACATTTGATAACCCAGCGTGGTAATTTTCATGAGTTTCTAGCTGTGTAACCTGTTGACACGTCCTTGTTGAAGGCATTGATCAGATAATAAATTGATAAATAAGCTCGACCTCCTTTCTAGCTAATCGATTGAGCTATTATGGTTTAATTACTGACGGTTTGGTGAGATCTTTCATCCTTATTTTCAGCAGTCTGGCGAGAATTATTATATTCATCAATGCTATCAGGTGCGTGGCTCTTTCTCCATTGGAATGGCATCTTGTTTGTTGATATTGAACTTTTGGAGTGATATAGTAGTGACTTGTGGCATTTTGCGTGAAACAACAACTCATTAAAATTTATGGGAATCATAGCAGCGAATCTCTACACTCCTGTAATAAATGGCTGTTGCTTAATCTCATTCAAAAAACTCAACTATCCCCTCATTGAGTGGAAAACCTGTGAAACGTCCTCCATATCTTGCGTGACCCATGCTTATTCTATGCGCTGCCACTGGTGTTATATTCTTCAGAATTTCTGGGCCTTGAATCTTTCCACGTGATAGAGATTCTGGCAATTGCATGTTATGAAAGCTTTGGCGTCTTTGTGTTCGGTGATCTGCATATAGCACATTTCATAATTCTTTTACAGTTGCGTCCTTCTCAAACCTTGAATAGATCGTTTCCTTCAATACAATCTTTCTCTTAACAACAATATATAAAATAAAACCTCGCTCCAATATTGAGAATAACGTGGCAATCTATGCATAAATCTTGCATAGTCAACACAATTTTAAAAAAGGTGAGGGTGAAAACTCAGTGTAAAGGCATTATCATAATATTCCATTTGTAAAAAAAAAGAGAAGCATAAAAAGATAATTGTTAAATTGTGGAGAACTATTCATGTAAAAAGGGAGAAACCAAATGTACGCTTTAGGAAAAGTAAAAGAACATAGAACATTTTTTAATAAAAAATGATAATTTGATGAAGAAATATTTATATAAAATTGATATTATATAAGAATTAAAATAATCAATAAAAAAAAGCTTCATCAAATCATAAAATGAAAAAGGATTAAAAAGTGAATGAAATAACATTAAAAAGATAATCTTCTCCTTGTAAATATATTTATATGCCCAAAAGGAAATGTTCTCAAAAACTTAATACTAAAAATTAATATAATGATCATTTATGAAAGAATGTTTTTTATCCTTTAATGACCAATAATTTGGGCATACAAATCAAGCTATATCAAAAGATGTGATTAGCTCAGATAAGCTCAGATAAACTCAAATTCAAATATCATCAAGGACAGAGGAAGAGAAGGCTCCCGCGACCAAAATGAATCATACCACCAAATTCTTATTTCATAAATACCAAGCCAAAGGGAAACAATTCAAACAGTCAAGGATCCAAAAAGGAGACTATGAAATCACCTACCAAATCAAGCAAGATAAAATAAAAGAAAACTGAGAGCTAATTATGTACAAATTTACATGGGGCCCTTTGATTTTTGGAAAAAAAATCAAGGGGAATTGTTGGGGTGCCAACAAATGGCAACATACTGGGCGAACCAGTTATCTCTGCTTATTCATCACAAAAATTGTAATAAAACAAAATCTTAAAATTCAATTGAAACAAATCAGAAAGTCTTAATCTAACAAGAACCAGTACTAAATTCACATCTGCGAATACTTTCAGAATTATCTTCATTTCTGTTGATAAAGATTTGGTTAAAGACAAGCTGAAAATTTCCTTATCAAAACAAAGTACTCAGTATAAATGTAACCTGCATCATCAATATAAAGATAAATCTATTCACTTCCCTGAAAAACTTTCAAGACCTGCTCCAATTATAAAAGATTTATTGATTTTCCATTAAACTTTAACTAAAGACTACTGTCCAAGCGTGGTAACTTGATATTAACAGCATCATTCACGAGTTTTATCAAAGATAAACAGGTCGGCTTGTGATGAGACCTCCTGTATCCTGATCATATGATCAAGAGCCATCACCCTGGTAATCAGAAATGATGTTATACCTAATAAAACTGATGATCATGATAGGTCGGCTCGTGATGGGACCTCCTATTCTCCAATCAAACTCCAATGTATTACAGATAATTATGCATGGAGCAGACTTTTAGAATCTTTGTAGATGATAAATAGACTTTTAATAGATGACTAATAATATAAATTGATAGAGGTTTTCCCAAGTACTGAGTTTTGAAAAGGAAATCTGTCGGCAATCCTAACATATAAAGAAACAGATGGCTGAAGATTAATCCTAATCATAAACATAGACAATCATCAAATTATAGGTTCCTATCAGATTTGAGAAGGACTGATCAGTCTAATCAAATCTTGAAGATCTTTCTTTATCACAACTAATCGAGATAAAGGAATAAACTGGATTTAAGCCTCATGGTTTATTTATTTACACTAACCCCTTTTCAAAAAACAAGCAAATGAGTCAAAAGCAAATCCTATTTACATAAAGAAAACCAAGATGAAAAAAACCAATGCTAAACTCTGTAGTTTATGGTGATAATTACAACATGAGTGGGCTATGTTCATTAAGTTCTTTATGTCAATTGAGGTTTAAAAAAATATGAATGCATTCTTTATAATTTACTCCCCTAAAAATTTGTGTTTGCTTTAAAACTTCACATGACCATATGTAAGCATTTTGTCGTTAAGTCTTAATAGTTATTGATGGAAAATAAGACTAAGACGATGTGATTAACATATGAAAGCATGAGCAAAATAATAAAACAATTGGAAAAGGAGTAGAGTAATGTGTACTCCCCTGAACAGTAGCTTGTCCTCTTGTACTCATCCCAAAATTGATACATCACTTGATAACTACACTCTATTGAAATGAAAGCAACCTACTTGTGACAAATAAACTAATTAAGTTAAATCTAAAAGTACCTCTAAAACTACACATATACACATGTACAATGAAATTAGATATACAAAAATCAAGTAAAATGATATATCCAATGAAACCACCGAAGCATTTGTAATCCTGCAAAAATGACAAGATTTTGAATTAGCAACCATAAATGATATGTCAATAAGAGAAAACAAAAAAGAAATCTATCATCCTTACCATTTAAAATTCTATTTATATGTAATGATAAGATAAATTTACCAATCTCTGGAAACCTTTTGAGATAAGAGTTTTCGAGCCATTCTGCAATCCTGTCATGAAACTTAGAATGCAAAGTATGATCTAACAACATGAAGTCCATAGGTAGCAAATATATCTTAGGAGAATCAACTTGAAGAATCAAATTACTAGCGCTAGTCACACTAATAATTGGAAGAATTGGTTTCAAACACAAAGAAGGATCATGAGATGGTGTAATAGGTGAGTGAATCGGTAGTGGACTAAAATCGAAAGAGGTAATCTTGTTAAAAGAGTCAAGAGCTAAAGGTGAATCAATTGAAAAAGATGCAAGTTTTTGGTGATCACAAGTCATAGGAAACTTTTCGACAAAGATTTTATCATCACCAATAAAATTGGATCCCTCATATAAGTGATTCTTATGAGAACAAACAGTTTTAGTTTCAACAAAAATTGGTGTGTTGATTTCATAAAGAATTGGTTGACTATAACTATCTTGCGATGAACTCTTTTTCTCTTTAAAATATTGTATGGGATAATGATCTAATAATGAAACATGTTCCAATCCCTCAACTTCATGCTTAACAGGTGAATCATCAATGTTAGATATCTCATAAAAATGTAATTTTGAAGGCATAAAGTTAGGTAAATTGAATGGAATTTTATGCATATCAAAATCAGAAAATAAATCAGGATAAATAGAAAAATAAGAATTAGAAGTAAGGAAATTAAAAGAGTCTCTCGACTTAGAAAGATTATTAAAATTTTCAAAAGATTTCTCTTTTATTATGTGATCATTTTCACTACAATTTGGTGATGTTTTGAGATCAAGATCAATTGACAATCCTTCATGCAAATCAAAACTTGTATTAACATGCTCTTGAAGAATATCACTCCCTTTTCCTGAACAACATCTAGTCGAAAGATTAAGATTCATGTCATCTTCTCTCACTTGTTCTATTGAAGTATCATAACACATACAATTATTATTAACATATTTGTGTTCATTGATAATTGAATTGAAAGAAGAATTAGTACAAAAATCAGAAAATGATGAACATTTAGTTTGCTTTATAATTAGTTCATCTTTATCTTTTTTTCGTAATAATAGAATTCAAAAAATGTTGTTCGTTAAGATAATCATCTTCCTTATCTCTACAAATATATTCATCATGGTTATGTTCTTCCCCATTTGTTTCCCTAATAGGGTCAAGATTTTGAATAAAAGAAGTGTGTTTATCTCCTTCGAGTGGTAATGATAGAGGATAATAATCGGAAGGAGAAGACACTTGTTCTACTACAATCTTCTCATCTTGGGGTTGGGAAGAACTTATAGAATTATTTGGATAATTATAGAGGAGGAAGTTTCTTGAAGGGTTGGTAAATGATCTGTTAGAACATCCTTGTGACAAAGGTCTTGATTTTCTTGAATAGGAAAAACATAAAACTCAAAAACAAGATTTAAAAGGTCATGTTCAGAAGGTAAATCAACAATATGGAATTTGCAAAGAATATGAGAAAGTCTTACCGAAAAGTCTTCTGAAGACTCATATTTCTTCCTTCGAAGAGCTTGCAACTCACTGCATAGTTTATTAGAATCATAATCCCTGAAAGTATCTAAAAATTCATATGCGAATTGAAACCATGTAAAAAGAAATTAGGTGGAAATGTTTCCAACCAACATTTGATTCGACCTTTGAGAGTAAGAGCAAATAACCTGCAAGTAGCACTGAGATTAACAATATTATATTTGTTACATTTAGATAAAAATTTCTTGAGGTGTTTTCTTGCAGGTATATCGCCTTCACGATCAAATTCGAGCTTTGACAAGAGGTTGATTGTCTCATTGGGAATATCAACTAATGTAAAATGAAAAACTGATTCCCAAACAGGAATTTGGGCTTGAGCCATGGATGATAAACAATAAAAATTAATTGACTCTTTAAATTGGTTAGCTTGTCATCTAACCAGCCCTTAAGCATATATGTACTGACGTAGAAAATCAAAATATAAAAGCTGAAAATCAAAGAGCCAAAGGATAAATAGTTTTTAAAAATAATCGAAACAATAAAACCAATTGTTTTATCTCAACCCTCCTTCTAGCGCCATTTGTTGGCCAGATTTTATGACCTGGCCAACTAAGGAGAATCAGTCCACACAGAGTGCTTAAAACAACCCTCGGTGTGTTTTGGATGACTAAATCTCGCAGATTATGGTCCTGCTACCATCTGAGTTTTCACCCTTCTTAGGAAGGATACAATCACTTAAACTCAGAAAAAGTAAATCCTAAATCAAATGCTAATCTAAATTAATAAACTATGAAATTTACCTAACTATTTCTAGTTGTTTTAAAATGCTAACTTAATTATGCTCTCTTTATGAGAGAGTCTCTGTTTTGTTTTGGGTTTTAAAATAAGAGTTTTATCCACTAACTTAAACATCTAATTTAAATATGCCTAATTTAACAACTGCTAAAATTAACTAAGAAATGTAAGCTAAAATAAATCTAAGTGCTACCTAATCTATCGTGCGCCCACGAGCATGTTTCAAAAGTTTTGATGTGTAAAAGGATAATTTCAGTTTACTAGTTTATTTAAAACAAAATTTAAACAAACATATAAACATCTAGATATCAATATCATAAGATTAAACAATAACCTCATACATATTGTTTACACATTGTTTACACATCAAGTTTGTAGTCATCTAGCATAATCAATTAAATAAGGAATGTTTGACCTTCCAAGAGAGTAACATCTCTTATCAGACGTGTATTCAAATATATTAAAAATATAAAATCTTACAAATCAGATTGACTATGAGGATGATTGCAATGGCAGTGATCTGTGGTTCCGATCGACTTGAAACAGTACAAGACTTCATTCGGTATCCAAAAACATACTAGCAGAGAGGATCGCTGATTCTTTCTCTGAATACAAAGATCACAAAGAAAAGAACTACAGAATTTCCTCTCCCCTCTAGGTAATGTCTCCTCCACTGTGCAAACAACAATTTTACAAAATAGAAAACAGAAAAATGAAAACAAAGTTTCACTTATTCTGCCGAGACCTCCCCTTTAGCAGAGAAACTTGCAGAAAAATGAAAACGAAAACAATTTCGTCGAGTTTCCTGGAGCCTTCCCCCCCTGTCCAGCTGAATCGCTTCTCATTTTATAGGCGATTAAATCCCCAACTGCAACCTCGAATATCTCCAGAAACTCTGCATGAGACTTTTAACGGCAATATTTATCACCTCATCCATCGTGAAGTTATGGGAACCAACGAACAATCTTGATGGATGGATAGGATTCTGGCAATTTGGTGATATCATGATGGACTTCTTCCATTCGATCTGATAAGAACTAGCCCGTGATTCGAAAGGTTAAACTCGGACATTAGACCATCCACGTAATCCTCTACGCTGGAGAATATAAGGGTATCAAGTCTTCACTTCTTCCTTCTGCGAAATCCATGCATAAAAAGATAATTAGCAATTAAGAAGAAGAGAAAAAAATGAAAATAGAAAACATATAGACAGTAACAAACAAAGAATCCTCCCTTCGTGGTAGATTATTTTCCATAGTGATGTGAAATCGCCCAGACTCAGCAATCTGATGTAATCTTGTGCATTTGCTGAGGCCGCAACTGAAGGTTGGAGGCAGAAATAAAACAAAGATAATGCGGAATGAGCTACGGCTCTTCAATCTTTATTCATAAACGGAGATCAACTGATATCTTACAATCAAGAACGTAATGTGTATTTAAACACTTATGGAAAACCCTAAAAGCTTTAACCTAGCTTTTGCATGCATGCAAAGCATGCTGTTGCATTTATTAACTGAACTTCTAAATAGTAACTCAAGTAAAAGCTAAAGCTAACTGAAGTAATTACTATTTCTAACACTCCCTCTTAATTACTACTGCTGACTACTGCAGCTTTTACAATGCCTAAATTATTTCTATGGATTTCAAAAATATCTTTTGCCAATGGCTTTGTGAATATGTCAGCCAATTGGTCAATTGATTTACAATGCTCAACATGAACTTCACCATTGTTCACAAGTTCTCTTATGAAGTGATATCTAGTATCAATGTGTTTGCTTTTCTTGAAAAACATGGTTCTTGGATAGAGCAATTGCTGAGTTGTTGTCACAATAAACTGTGGTTGGTCCTTCTTGTTTCTGTTGAAGACCTTCTAAAACTCTGCGTAACCAGACTGCTTGACATGCTGCTGATGTCGCTGCTACATACTCTGCTTCTGCCGATGAAAGTGTTACAATGGGCTGCTTCTTGGATGCCCATGAAATCACCCCTGATCCAAGATGAAAAACATGACCGGAAGTGCTCTTCCTGTCATCCAAACTTCCTGCAAAATCACTGTCAGTGAAACCTGTCAAAACATCATACTCTGTGCTTGAGTATAAAATTCCATAGCTTGAAGTCCCTGCAACATATCGTAAGATCCTTTTGCCAACTTGCCAATGCGAGTCTTTGGGAGACTCCATGAACCTTGAAATCAAGCTGACAGCAAACATAATGTCAGGTCTCGTAGCTGTGAGGTACATGAGACTTCCTACAAGTCTTTTATACAATGTTGGATCTACATTGGGACTGCAATCTTCTTTGCTCAACTTAGTACCTGTTGCCACTGGTGTAGGTGTTGTTTTGCAATTAAGCATTCTGAATCGCTTAAGAACTTCATTAGCATATTTATTTTGAGAGATAAATATACCCTTTTCTGACTGTTCTACTTCTAGGCCAAGAAAGAACCTCATCAATCCAAGGTCTGTCATCTCAAACTCTTTCTTCATAGCTGCCTTGAACTCATCTACTGAGAGGTCACCTGTAAAAATCATATCATCAACATACAAACAAACTATTAAAATCTGTCCTTGTTGATTTACCTTTGTGTAAAGTGTTGGTTCACTGCTGCTTCTGCTAAAACCATTTTTGATGAGATAAGAATCAATTCTGCTATACCAAGCTCTTGGAGCTTGCTTAAGCCCATATAGAGCTTTCTTCAACTTGTAAACTTTGTCTTCATGTTCTTTTATTTCATACCCATGTGGCTGCTCCACATAAATTTCTTCTTCAAGAATTCCATTCAAGAATGCCGACTTGACATCCATCTGATACACTTTCCATTTTTTTTGTGCTGCAATTGCTAGGACTGCTCTTACTGTGTCCAATCTTGCCACTGGTGCAAAAGTTTCTCCAAAATCAATTCCTGGTTGTTGCGAGAAACCCTTTGCTACTAACCTTGCCTTGTACCTATCAATCTCACCTTTTTCATTGAGTTTGGTTTTATAAACCCACTTCACACCAATGGGTTTCTTATTCTTTGGCAGGTCAACTAGATCCCATGTATCATTTCTCTCAATGGAATCTATCTCTTCGTCCATAGCATTTACCCAATGCTCTTGTTTTACAGCCTCTTCATAAAACACAGGTTCACTAGCAATAAAAACATAATTGGTATTTGCATCCAATTCATCATAAATATCTGTCAATCTTCTAGTCTTTTTATTACTGTAATCAGATTCATTACCTGACTGCGGACTTGATGCTTCACCTCGAACTGAGTTTCTAGGTGTTCTTTCTGGAGTATTTGCTATTGGTGAAGATGCTACTGGATCTTGTTGTCCAATCAACTCCTCATCTTCTCCATCTTCTGGTTGGGGTATTGCAGCTCCCATACCCTTGTCTATGGTTCCATTCCATGACTCTTCCTCCTTGAACAAAACATCTCTGCTGAGAATAACCTTTTTGGTAATAGGGTTATACAGCTTGTAGGCTTTAGTTTGTTCACCATATCCAAGAAATATACATTTCTCACTCCTGTCGTCTAGCTTTTTTCTTAGCTGTTTAGGAACATGAGCATAAGCAACACAACCAAATACTCTGAAATGAGAAACATTACAAGTCATACCTGACCATGCTTTCTCTGGTACTCTGTTCTTCACAATTTTGGTGGGAGATCTGTTCATCACATGAACAGCACAAGCCACTGCGTCTCCCCAAAATTCATGGGACACATTTCTTCCTTTCAGCATGCTCCTTGCCATATTCATGATGGTTCTGTTCTTGCGTTCTGCAATACCATTCTGCTGAGGAGTATATCTTGTAGTGAATTGCCTCTTGATTCCATGATGCTTGCAGTAATCATGAAATTCCTTTAATTCATACTCTCCCCCTCCATCAGATCTCAATACTTTGAGTTGATAACCACTCTGTTTTTCAACCAAAGCCCTAAATTCCTTGAATTTGCCAAAAGTTTCAGACTTCTGACGAAGGAAATACACCCATGTTTTTCTACTGAAATCATCAATAAATGTAAGGAAATAATAGCTTCCACCAATCGATTGAGTTTGCATTGGTCCAACTAGATCAGTATGAATAAGTTCTAAAGGTGCATGTGCCCTTCGAGACATACCTTTAGGAAAGCTATCCCTGTGCTGCTTTGCAATGATGCAACACTCACAACTGCTTTCTGGCTCCTTCATAGGGGGCAATCCCTTTACCATCTCTTTCTGCTGCAAAAACTTGAGACCACCAAAGTGAAGATGTCCATATCTAAAATGCCATAGCCAATAATCATCTATGCAAGTGGCTTTTTGAGCAAAAGAGGTTACCTTGCTGCTGCAATTCATGACTAGTGGATACATCCTGTTCCTAGTCACTTGTATTTTGATGATCAAATGTCGATTTGGGTCATAAATTTCACAGTCTGATCCATCAAAGACAAGTTTGTACTTCTTTTCAGTGAGTTGCCCAATGCTAAGCAGATTATGCTTCAATCCTGGAGCATAATAGACATCTGAGATTGTCTTTTGTTGGCCTTGTTTGGTCAGAATGTTGACCACTCCTTTTCCAAGAACTGGAACCACCTCATCCGTGCCAACTTTGACCTCTGTCCTCACTGATTCATCTAGGTCTGCAATTAGACCTCTGTCACCTGTCATATGGTTACTGCAGCCACTATCTAAAAGCCAAAGTCCCTTTGGGCTTTCGTGTGCAGCATGACATGTAAGAAATAACATATCATCTTTATCCTCAGAGGTATTAGTCACATTAGCATTATGATTTGCTTGATCAGCCTTTTTCTTTTTGCATTGATGAGCATAATGCCCAAATTTATTGCAATAATAACACTGAATATTAGATTTATCTGACCTTTTTTTGTCGCAGTTTCCGCCTTCATGGTTATGATGGTGATCTTGATCTCCATTGCCATTACTTCGGCCACTTCTGCCTCGTCCTCTTGATTCTCCTCTGCCTCTGCCTCTTCCTCTGCCTCTTGAGAATGAGACATGTGCTTTGAAAGCATTCTCATGAGAGGATTCTTCATTCCTGTTGAGTCTGGATTCAAATGAAAGTAAAGATCCGGTCAACTCGTCTATAGAGAGAGTACTTAGATCTTTTGCTTCTTCAATCGCTGAAACTTTCGACTCAAATTTGTGGGGTAGGGATCTCAGAACCCTTTCAACCACCCTTTGATCTCCAATCTTTTCACCATAGATATTCAGCTGATTAACAATCCCCATGACTTTGGTCATGAAAGAGTCTACAGAGTCTGATTCTTTCATCTTCAGATCTTCAAAGTCTCTTCTTAGGTTTTGGAGTGTTGCTGTTTGAACCTTACCGGCACCTTGATAACTGGTCGCCAAGGTATCCCATGCTGCTTTGGCATGTAAAGATGCTGATATCTTTGGAAATACGCTGTTATCCAAAGCGTTCATTATGAGATGCAGTGCCTTTGCATCCTTCTTCCTATGCGCTCGCAGGACATCCTTCTCTGCGTTTGAAAGGGCTTGAAAAGCTGCATCATCTGCAGGTTCGGAATAGCCATACACGACATATTCCCATGCATCTTCTGACCTGAGATAAACCGCCATCCTCGTGGCCCATACATCATAGTCCTTTTTCCCTGTAAGAGGAGAAATCTGAGATTGATTGCTGCTAGAAGCCATAGACGCTGCGATGTCTTTCACTGGCTCTTATTCAAAATAATCTCCCTTCCTCTTTTTTTTTTTTTTTTTAAAAACAAATAATAATCCTCCCTCTTAAACAAGTTTTGAAAAATATCTTCAAATATCTTCTTCTCTTGTAAAAAAGAAAAAATTCTTACTCAATAACTGCGTGAAAGTCAAAAAACAATCACATAAAGTAAAAACCTTTTTGCACTTGTCCAAAAAGCCGCCTAATTCCAATTACCGCTCTTTGTCTTAAGGGAGAGGCCGCGGTGAAGGTTGGAGGCAGAAATAAAACAAAGATAATGCGGAATGAGCTACGGCTCTTCAATCTTTATTCATAAACGGAGATCAACTGATATCTTACAATCAAGAACGTAATGTGTATTTAAACACTTATGGAAAACCCTAAAAGCTTTAACCTAGCTTTTGCATGCATGCAAAGCATGCTGTTGCATTTATTAACTGAACTTCTAAATAGTAACTCAAGTAAAAGCTAAAGCTAACTGAAGTAATTACTATTTCTAACATAAGTTTAACAACCAATAAAATTTACATTTGATAACCCAGCGTGGAAATTTTCATGAGTTTCTAGCTGTGTAACTTGTTGACACGTCCTTGTTGAAGGCATTGGCACCCCAACACAAACCTAATAGAAATATGCTTTGCCCTCTTTCTATGTCTTGATCATGTAGCAGATGAGAAACAAATGGGCCAACGCCCCAGCCAAACCGTGACCTGAAAATATTATCCTCACATTCTTGGTAGTTCGGATGTTACCATCTCGACAAGTTCAGAGTGAACCAGTCCCTCTGCTGCTTCCCCGTGGGATTCGTTCCTTTGACACCTGCGCACAAAGCTTTCATCGCGACCAATTAGGAGCGGGGTCTTTCCAAACTTCGCAGATTTTGAAGACTAGGGTTACCAGTGCATGTTAAATTTGCGAAGTCATTGCTGACCGTATATCACCTTCACACTCAGATCGCAGCCGCCGAAAGGTGAAGCTCCTACTCAAACTTCACAAATTTAAAAATGAGACTTTTTCATGCAAGTTGAAAATGCGAACTTCTTGGCAGCCATAGATCTTCTGCCCTGTTGAATCGTCACCGTTGGAAACTAACACCGCATCCTGCAAAGAGACCTTGACCAACAAATATGGTATCTCCCGTGAAAGAATAAAAACCTCTACTTCTTCAGAAGAACAAGTTTGTCACTTACATTTAGATAATGTAATTGTACGAGCTGCCATAATGATGTCGGCAATGATGTTATGTGGCTTCCACTTATATCCAACACCTTCAAATAATTTAGGTTAGCCAGAAATCTATCTGGAACCTCTTCCAATCCCATATTTCCTCGTAATACTAGGCTGGCCAATTGTGCACAATTCGATTCGTTTATGGGCAAAGCGGTAATATTTATATTCTGACACAGAGATATTCTTTTGCAATTCTGGTGGATATGAGAGCAAGAGAAATGTTCAAGCTTTTAACCTGGCCATAATATGCATTTCTCGTCCTCGTCCTTCTCTGCGATATATGTTGCCATGTCATGGAGAACCTCGGCTCCTCTAGTCTGGATGAGGCCTTTCCATCTCAATTGCTCATACAGTTGCTTCTCAAAAGAACCATTCGAATCCACTACTTGTATCTGCCTTAAAAGAAGCTGCCACTCATGCAGATACGACCTCATACCCTTCATTGTTGAGGATATTACTTTTATGGGCAAAGGAAAACCTCTATAATGGCGCGCAACTTCTCTTGCAATATGGTCTATATCTTGGGTAATAGTGTCGCTTTTGAAGACTAATTTGCGAAACAAATCCCACGCTTCATCTGTCTGTGAGAGTGGTATTTGCAACTCTTCTCTATTCATTTGTGGGATGAGATGCTTTTGGCGAGTAGAAAATACGACCTTGCTCCCTTGATATTTTTATTGCACATTGTTGTTGTCCCGTGCATATCCACATAATCAGACAAGACTGCGTTTCCCTCATTTATGATCAAATGTGCAAATATGTTAAGACAGCCAGGCATATTTCCTGCAGAGAGACGGGGTTCACGATTTTTCTGAGACCCACAGTCGAAGAGCTTAACAACAACATCTATTCCTTTCATAAGTGCATCATATAAATCATCTAAGTGAAAACTTGTCATTTGTTCGTCAAATATGGATTCCCATGTTTGTATGGTTCCTCCGGGATGCATGGAGTGTTCGTCTTCCACCACGTCCATCCCATGATCCTCCACTCTTCTCATGCCTGGTATTTCATTTATGTGAATAAAAGTATTTGCCAACCTTTGAGCTCCAGAATTTTCGCTTTCCTGTATGCTGCTCGAGGATATTCCAGAATTCGACTAATCGAGGAGGAGCCCTGGTCCTTTACACCTCTACTTAGCTTCTTCTAGTAAAGAAACAACACGTAGATCGCTTGGGAGTTGGCGTTACCACCTGCCAGAAAATATATGCAAATAAAATAGCGTGCGCCCATACTTCACGCTTTTAACTTTTTGCTTTTTAGGGAATAATCCCACATGCAAGAGGAGAAAAGATTCCTTGCAGTTTATATATACCCATCCATTTAATGTATAGTAAGGAACAAAAGGAAGTAATGCTATCGAGCTTGGCACTTGGACTGTAGTGGTGAGTTTTGGCCCCCTTTCGACTTGGTATTCGGTCGCTTGCAAAGCTCTCGGTGTTGAATGCTTGGGCTTGGCCCAAATGCCCTTTTTCCCTTTTGGTGTGTTTCATAAAAATCGCAACCTCTATTTCCATTAAAGATTAAAACTTTGGTCTTTAACCTTTTTCCCTTTCACCATTTTATTATTTTTGTCTCATTATCTTTTCGTCCTCCTTTCTTTTTTTTCTTACTCCCCTTCTTCCTTGGTGTAGAATATTTGGAGAGTTTGCCCAAAAGCAACCATGGCAAAAATGTTGGAAATTTTATTTTTCCCTTTTTCCCTTTTGGTGTGTTTCATAAAAATCGCAACCTCTATTTCCATTAAAGATTAAAACTTTGGTCTTTAACCTTTTTCCCTTTCACCATTTTATTATTTTTGTCTCATTATCTTTTCGTCCTCCTTTCTTTTTTTTCTTACTCCCCTTCTTCCTTGGTGTAGAATATTTGGAGAGTTTGCCCAAAAGCAACCATGGCAAAAATGTTGGAAATTTTATTTTTCCCTTTTGGTGTGTTTCATAAAAATCGCAACCTCTATTTCCATTAAAGATTAAAACTTTGGTCTTTAACCTTTTTCCCTTTCACCATTTTATTATTTTTGTCTCATTATCTTTTCGTCCTCCTTTCTTTTTTTTCTTACTCCCCTTCTTCCTTGGTGTAGAATATTTGGAGAGTTTGCCCAAAAGCAACCATGGCAAAAATGTTGGAAATTTTACTGTGAGGTGCACCCAGTGCTGATCCTTACTCAAACCAAAGACTGATATGTCCTACTGCAAACTCAAAAATTCACCTTGCAAATCTGATCTGAAACCTTAAGCTGAAAAATATACTAAAATTTTCTGAAATGAAACTTGAAAACTGACTGTACATGCTGAAAATTTTCTGAAAGAGATGCTCAACTGTGAGCTTATTCAAACTGCATGCCTACCCTAATATGTCAAACTCTCTGCTCAATTAAGTAACATAGAAATGCCAGTGAAGCCAATCCAGAAGGTGCTTGAACAATCTGACTCCTTCACTGTGCTTGAAATAATTCAATGACAGAGGATATGACAACATAGGAAAACAATGATTCTTTTTATTTTCAAAGTGGAAATATGGCTGCAAATTCAGACTGAAAAACCTTTCCATATATTCACTTATAAGGTCATAAAAATCATTGATGTTTTGTTGTCTCCCACAACAGTTTATAATCTGGTTATCATAAATGGACTCCTCATATGTGTCTTCTACTTGCATATATTACTTTGGATCATAAAACTCATCTCTAGACACAAAACATTTCTCAATATTGACATCTAGAGGCGGCTGAAAATATTTTTCAAAGGATAGGTGAAAGTCCGGGGACTGAATTTTATTCTCTAGGGCCTCAAGATCTCCATTGAGTTTTTCAGCAAACTCTCTTAAGAAACTATCCTTATCTTCGGAAGAACATTTACATGAACTAAAGTATATGGATAAAAAATTTGAGAAAGCTTCTCCGATTTGGTCATCATCAAACATATCAAAATATTCTTTACACTAGTACAAAATGAGAGATAAGTGACCAGGTGACCAAAAAATTTGGTCACCATAGTTTTTTAAAGGAAATTGAGAAATTTTAAGTGAGCTAACTAAAAATGACCAAGATAAATGACCAATTTGGTCACGGGATAAGAACTAAACTAAAAATGACCACATAAAAATTGGTCATTTATTTGGTCATTTTTAGTTGTGTCACTCCGACAATGGAAAATTACAATTTTGACAATGAATTTGTACAATTTACTAAATTTTAACACTGCAGGTGGATTCAGAGACCGTCTCTGAATCCACCTGCAGTGTTAAAATTTAGTAAATTGTAACATTGTAGATGGATTCAAAGACATGAGCTAGTATTGAAGTTATTACATGACGCCATAGGCGAACTTGCTAAATTTTTTTGCAATTAGAATATCATTTCATCTATACTGTACGTACTCACATATTCCAGTTCAATTGGCCGCCCCTCCAGATAAGGAAAGTGACACCTGGTGCCCAAAGTTCGATGCAGGGAAATATAAGGGCTTCTTAATTAAGGCCGAGGCTCTAGAAGCTTCGCAAGGTATTGTGAAATTTGTTGAGTACTGTTTATCAAACTTCATATATATACTACATCAGGATTATTATATATATTTACTTGAAGCTGTGTTTTTCAAACTTCATAAATCAATACTTATAATTTTTGGAATACTTCAACAAATTATCAAAAAACAATTCTATATTATATGAGGAATTCATAAGAATACATTCAAATATTTAAAAATTATAATTATGAATATATTTTTAAGAAATAACAGTTAATTAAATGATTTTGAAATTTAAAATAATAAAAATGCTTTTAGATATTGAGTATTTTTGTTATTTTCAAAATAATATTAATATATATAATAAAAAGATGAGATTTTCTTTATCTCCAAAATATTAATATAATGAGAAGATGATATAAATGATAATTTTAAAATTCAATATAATAAAAGCACTTTTAAATATGGAGTTTTTAAAAATGTTTAAATAATTTTGTTTTTATTTTTATTTTTAAAATATATACGGATAGAGAATATAAGCATTAATGATTAATTAAAAAACCTACATAGCAATCTCTTATTTTACCCCATTAAATCTAACTTTTATGTTAAAAAACAATTTAGGGAAACAATCATGTACTACATTAGAAGATAGCGCGACTGAAATAGGAACAAGTGCAAGGTTGCTAGGTGTGACGTTTGAAAGGTGACCATGACAAGTTGGAGTCTTTCAGTCAATGGGGTGACTTGGTGGTGGAAATTGGTTGAAGAAGCTTTAGGAATTATAAGTGTGGAAATGTGTTGAAGAATAGGTGGTAGAATTAAGCACTTAAGTTTAACAAGAACATGAAGGTGCACTTTCATAATTTAGCATAAGTGCGATGTTGAATTAGTTACTCGACCTTGCCTTAGTCCTGAAGGCCAAAGACGTGTATTGAGGTGTGAGACGTAATTTGATATTGGTACAATTGCAGGAAAATTTTTTGGTAGTGGCATAGTGTGAAGGTTAATGAAGCAGGTTCCACTGTAAATGAATGAAGTGCTTGTTTATTGAAGACATTTTTGAACAATGGAATATTAATTAGATGAAGCTAGTGGGTTTTTGAAGGCTTTATCGAGACAAAATAGCCTTAAGTGGTGGAGATTAATGTAAGGCATTTTGTTTTTTCCTTTGGAAAATATGGGCATCCCTTTAGTCTTCTTGTAGGTCGTTGAGGCAAATTGGAATGATTTGGATATTGCTCACCTTAGCCATGTGCAATATGTAGACAATATCCCTTTGAGGTGAGCCATATTGATGCATGAATATGTGCTTGCCTAATGGAATAGAACATGATATTACTGAAGGGAAATGTAGGAGGTAGTGAACAATCTAAGATTTTGAATGATCATGAAGTGACAATGCCCTTGGTGTCTTATGGTGGAAATTGAGGTATAGGGGCATGCATTATCCAAGAGGAAGATGTCCTAATTATAGGTAACCAACACATGGACATAATGAAGTTTGGGTGAATTTGTTGTGGTGACAATTTTAGATGATAAGGGTGTGATGTTGTGCATACTTGTTGTAGTAGTGAAGGCCATCTTAGTGAAGTGCATTAGTGAAAAGCTCTTTTGAAAAATATTTCCTTAGTGGTAAGTGCCTTGGTGAAGCATATTTCTTGGCATATATATTTTTGGTAAGAGTGGCTTATGGAGAATGTCTTGGTGGTTGAATGACAACCTTCCACTAGCAGCATGACTCATGACTTGTATCGGCAAAATATGGAGTGACTTGCCAATGAGCGACATGGTGACAACAACAAATTCATTTGCAAAATGCTACATGTAATACTGGAACAACATGAAAATGAAGTGAAGTAGTTTTGTTCTAGTGGCATGCTATGGATTCATCTTAACAAGATGGAAAAAGTGAAAAGAAGCTAACATAATTTCTACTATAATATAAGAAGATTTTTTTTCACAACATGACTTTTAATAGATCAATTAGAATGAAATCAACCTAATAGTAGTTTAAAGTATGTTTTTGAGAATCTTCCTATCTGAAACTTGTCTGGTAGTTATTTCTCTACAGCTTAAGAGACAATCTTCACTCCAATGGATACTTTCTTAAGGCTAGTTTATTCTATGGACCAAGCAAGGCAAAAGAACCTATCAGACCTATCATATGGGGAAATTTAGTACTGAAAGGTGGTATGTGCCTATTTGGATCACGCGCATGAACCCAACCTATCAATATGGTAAATTCAGTACACAAAGGTAGCCTATAAAGGGTATGAAGGGAACCACCAACCCAACCAAGTCCAGCAAGTCTAACAGAAAGAGGAGAGGCTCATAATGTAATATTTTGCCTTAACCTTGAGCTTAGAATGAAGTCAACCTAATAGTAATTTGAAGTATGCTTTGGGGAGTAGAGAGTAAAAAAACACAAATAACAAAAACATATAAATAAATAAATATATAAAAAAAAATTAAAAAAAACACAAGTAACATATAAAATAAATAAATATATAAAAAAATATTAAAAAAAACACAAGTATCAATGTTATTTATGAAATAATATATATTATTTTAAATAAAAACAAAACAAAATATATTTTAATGAAAAAAACAAAATGGTCTATCAAATGCTATTTATAAAATAATATATATTATTTTAAATAAAAAACAAAGCAATTTAAAAAAAAATGTTATTTATGAAATAATATATATTATTGTAAATAAAAAACTTTTTAAAATATATTTTAAAATAAAACACAAAATAACAAAAAACAAAACAAAATCGTGAAAGCGAACTTTGTCCAAAGCCCATGGCTCTGTCTAAAACCCCACCCCAGCCCCAGCTTGTTCTACCTACAATGTCGAGAACGCGACCATGACCAATGGCTTAACCCATGGCTCTGTACAAAACCCCACCCCAGCCCCAGCTTGGTCTACCTGCTATGCCGGAGAATGCGACCACGACCACCCAGGGATTCAGGGCACCACCACATTTCGCTCAAGGATTTAGGGCACCATCACATTTAGCTCAATTGGCACCAAATTTTCGGCAGCTTGGTCCATACCCGCGAACGCGACCACCAAGGGATGCATTGAGGGAAATCGTGACCTGGATTTTACACCACCGCGCAACTCAATTGGCGCCAAATTTTTGGTTTTTGTGAGAGGAGAGGTGTTTGGGTCTGAGAAGGCACATTCAGGGAAGTCGTGACCTGGATTTTACACCACTGCGCAGCTCAATTGGTGCCAAAGTTTTGGTTTTTGCGAGAGGAGAGGGGTTTGGGTCTAAGAAGGCACATTTAGGGCAGTCGTGACCTGGATTTTACACCACTGCGCAACTCAATTGGAGCCAAATTTTTGGTTTTTGCAAGAGGAGAGGGGTTTGGGTCTGAGAAGGAATTTAATAATTACTTTGGATGGGAATTGTTGAGCAAATTTGTAGCTAGGTTTTTCACCCTAGCTTGTGCAAATGAGCACCTACTAAGGAGAAGGGACTCCTTAGTAGCAGTTCAGAAAAACAGTAAATGAAAGACAATACAGTAAAATAGTAATTACTCTAAACATGTGCATAAAACAGAAAAGACAAGATAATAAAAATGGTTTTTGTATTGATTACCTCCAATGTGAAGGTTGGTGAAGCCTTTGCAACAGTCCAAGAGGATTGCTTCCAAGCTCCAGTTTTGTTCCTTTCTCTTTCTCCAAAGGGTTTTGGAAATGGGCCAAAGGGGCACTCAAATGTGAAAGTAGCTCAAGGGTGAGCTAGGGTTTCAGGAGTGATTTTGGCAGAGTAAGGGTGTGGTTGACTGTGGATATGAAATGAGGGGCCTCCATCACCTATTTATAGATTTTTAGTGGTGGAGCGCTGGCCCATGGTTTTGGGAACCATATGGTTTAGGTCAGCTGTATAGGGTTTTTGCTTCCTTTTTCCCTCTTTTTCCTCTTTTTTGTATTTTTTATTCCCTTTTTAGAGGGTTTTTGCTATTTTGGAGGAATTTTGGATTATTTTGGGGGGAAAAGGGGTTTTTTGGCCTTTTGGAGGCTTTTTAATGGGTTTTTTAAGGTTTTGGAGGAAAATATGGTAGGAAATATGGACAAATGAGTCATGTAATGGGGTAGATGAGGTAGTGAGCACTTTTTGGGTGTTAACAGATTGCCCCCTGATGTGTGAGGGCAGGAGCTCATCGTATGGCCGATAGACATCATAAGTCTTTTATGGTTTTCCTGGGATGTGGAGAAGAGAAGAAATGAACTAGAGCCCGGAACAACAGTCCTAAACAAACTGCAAAGACTGAAAGTACATGACCTCAATAATGGATGAGGAATAATCTGAACATATGGATGAGGCGGACATTCCCATGTTCGTATCAAGATATAGAACAACAATAACAATGGGGTCCAAAATATGGGGACCTGAAATATACATGGCCTCAAATAATGAATGAGGAAGAATCTCAATATATGGACGAGGCGGGCATACCCATGCTCGTAGAAAGATACATAAAAAATAACTGCGAGGCCCGAAAAGGGGGACCTGTAAGATACATAGAGAACCACTGTGTACATCATAAGGGTCCAGAGGGGACACAAATCGGGTACATACTGCTGGGCTGACCATGTCGGAGCTGAAGAACTGGTACACTAGAATAACTACAGTGCTACTGAGTGTGGTACCAGAGGAACTGATGAGCTGCTGGATCATAGTGACGGGGAGTCATACGCTCAATGGTACACTGAACTGGAACTGAACTGGGTACTCAAGGAAGCATATAATTGGATGGCTTCCGAATATAATCGCCAACGCAAACCGAACATCCACGGGACATATAACTGGGTGTTCCGAAGTGACTCACCAATGTGCTAGAGTCGGGGGAAATCCGGGGTCTTCGACCAATAACTGAAGGGATATAAACCCTGCGCGATTCTCAATGATGTGATCAAGGTGTTGAAGTTGAGCATGTGAGAAACAACCACTCGGAGAGGCAATGATGACTCCTCTCAAAATGGTCCGTAGGCACTCACCACAGATGGTGATGGGTCCAAGGCGCAGGGACCTCTGGGTCTATCCTCTGGAATAGAGGGGCTGTCATCGACAGAGGGAGACCTGCAACTAGCAAGGCAATGATGTTTCCTTGATAGGAGCGCGAGGTGGATAACCGAAGTGTGAGAATACTGATGGTAGGACTGTCATACTGTGGGGGATAACTGGGCAAGGAGGGTGGGTGGACGCAAACTTCCTTTGTTCAGAGTATGATGGCGGGGATGATCGGGTAGCATATGGAACTGACTGGTGGGAAAGGGATCATAGCTATAATGGATCAAGGATAGTGACTGGGGTGAGTGATACTCAATTTGGTGTAAAATGGCAGGAGACTGCAGAATACTCTGAACAAAGGCTGTTAAGTTTAAACCAAATAAACTAGCAAGATCACTGAAAGAAACATAATCACAAGATAGACACAGAATTTACCCTGGGAAACCCTCATGGGGTAGAAAACCCAGCAAAGCTTTCCTCAATAAGATGATCAACCAAAATACAAGATGTGCTCCAAGACTTTTCCTTCTTCTATACCTCACATGCAGACCTCCCAGACACAAGTGCGCTACTTTCTGAGTTGTGGAAGTGTGTCAAATGAGGAGCTCTCCTCCTCTATTTATACTAGTTCCCGACTGACCAAAAAATCCCTAATGGGGCCGACCTCTCCTGGAGAAGTCTAAAAACCCCTAAAATATAAACCCAGGCCCAACCCCCACATGGTGGGTCTAATAACCCTAGTTACCACAAACCATCGGAGGAATAAACATCTCTGGATACATGATAGAGTCACCTTGGAGGGATGAAACATCTCTGGAATAATAATATACAAATATAATATTCTTAGAAGTTACAATATTCAACACTCCCCCTTAACGAGAAGGATATTATAACAACACCTGCAGGAGCAAGGTGTCATCAACTACATCACACATGATACATCTGTATATCATCAGAAGCTTTCTTTAATACATCATCATCAGTAACTTAACCAGTTACTGGAACATCAACATCATCGTTGTTATACAATCATTAGTATCGTCATCACACGATCATCAGCATCGTAATCACATGATCATCAGCATCGTCATCACACGATCATCAGCATCGTCATCACACGATCATCAACATACCCTGTAAAACATGATCCATTTAAGACACCATAACATGTCTAGGGACGATACCGTCCACTTGTCAACTTAGAGAAAATCTAAGAACCACTTTCTCGGAGACGTATGTCTACGGATCAATTTAGGGACCAAAGTCCGGGGACGATACAATCCCCTCTCATCCACTAGGGACCACTTCTCGGAGACCATATGTCTATGGATCAATTCAGGGACCGAAGTCCGGGGATGATACAATCCCCTCTCATCCACTAGGGACCACTTCTCAGAGACCATACGTCTATGGATCAATTCAGGGACCGAAGTCCGGGGATGATACAATCCCCTCTCATCCACTAGGGACCACTTCTCGGAGACCATACGTCTACGGATCAATTCAGGGACCGAATTCTGGGGATGATACAATTCCCTCTCATCCACTAGGGACCACTTCTCGGAGACCATACGTCTACGGATCAATTCAGGGACCGAAGTCCGGGGATGATACAATCCCCTCTTGTATCCTTATCAATACAGATATAAAACATGTATCCTCATCAATACATCAACAAAACATGTATCCTCATCAATACATAAATAAAACATGTATCCTCATCAATACATAAATAAAACATGTATCCTCATCAATACATCTATCATCAAAGGCATGTATCCTCACCAATCAAAAGCATGTATCCTCACCAATACATATATCATCAAAAATTAAAAGCAAGTAAAAATAAGTATTCTAAGAGTCCTAAATCTAAATAACCTAAATATCCAAGTGTAGTAAACAGGTATCCACATCATCGACCTTGCTGTCGATGAGGCAATCTCATCATCAGTGACTACACTACTCCCCCTTTCGAGGAGGGTCCTTTTGAACCACACCAAGCTTGTCTCGCAAGTATTCAAATTTCACCCGAGACAGAGGTTTGGTCAATATATCAGCAATTTGTTCTTCAGTGCTCACATATTCGAGCTTAATAACTCCTCTTTGCACCATATCTCGTATGTAGAAATATCGGATCTCTATGTGTTTTGACTTATCATGGAACACTGGATTTTCAGTCATCTTGATACAACTTTGATTGTCACACATGATCACAGTGGGATCCAATTCTAAGTCAAAGAATCCAGATAATAGTTTCCGAAGCCATACTGCTTCACAACTGGCAGAGCAGGCAGCTATATATTCTGCTTCCGCAGTACTGAGAGCCACACTGGATTGTTTCTTGCTGAACCAAGAGATCATGGCAGATCCAAGTCCATAACAACCACCTGATGTACTCTTCCTGTCTGAAACACTTCCTGCCCAATCGGAGTTTGAGTAACCATGTAATCTGAGTTCATGATTTCCAAGGTAGTAAAGACCAAAATCTAATGTACCTTTTAGATACCTCATTACATGCTTTGCAGCTATTAGGTGAACCTTCCTTGGTTCTACTAGATACTGACTCAGTGTATTTACAACAAAGCATATATCTGGTCTGGTATTTGCTAAATACATCAATGACCCAATGATTTGTCTATATAGAGTTATATCCACTAATTCAGATGAGTCATCAACTAATAGCTTCAAGTTGGAGTCCATGGGAGTGGCCATGGACTTACACTCCAACATATCAAATCTCTTCAAAATATCCACAGCATACTTACCTTGATTTAGAAAGATTCCTTTTGGTTCTTGCCATACTTCCAGACCTAAGAAGTAGTGCATTAATCCAAGATCCTTCATCTCAAATTCTGAAGAAAGCTTCTTCTTGCATTCGATAATTTGATTCTCATTTCCTGTTAGAAATAGATCATCTACATACAACAGTAATATAACAGGTTCATCATCCATAACTTTGAGATAAAGATTTGGATCAGCTTTACTCTTGGTAAAGCCCATGCTTATTAAGAAACTGTCAATCCTTCCGTACCAAGCTCTGGGAGCTTGCTTCAATCCATACAAAGCCTTTTTCAGCTTGCATACATGTGTTCTTCTATCTTTAACCTCAAATCCTTGAGGTTGTTCTATGTACACTTCTTCTTCAATGACACCATTCAGGAAGGCCGTTTTAACATCCATCTGGTGTAATTTCCACTTCATCATAGATGCAAGTGCCATGATAGTTCTAATTGATGTGTACCTAGACGCTAGTGCAAATGTTTCTTCATATTCTATTCCCTCCTTTTGAGAGAATCCTCTGGCTACAAATCTTGCCTTATATTTTTCAATGGTACCATCTGCAGCATGTTTTATCTTGAATATCCATTTGGAAGAAACCACACTTTTATCCTTTGGTTTGGGAACTATATCCCAAACATCATTCTTCATTATTGACTGGTACTCTTCTGTCATAGCTTCTACCCACTCTTTCTTCTAAGCTGCCTCCTCATAGCTGGTGGGTTGATGATCCACAAGATCACACATTAAGGTCACATAGTTGGATACTAACTTAGGTTTCTTCCTTTCTCTAGTGGAACCTTCAGGAGCTCCATATTTTTCAGCTCCTTGAATAATGTCTCTAGCCCATGCTGGTCTTCTTTTTCTAGATAGATTTGTGATGGAGGGTTCTTGAGGTTCTAACATGTCATGGTCTTCTGGTGTATCATCTTCAGGGATGGGAACAGCTTCTGTGACTCTAGGAGGTGTATCTTCTTCATAGATTTCTTCAAGCTGACACTTTCTAGATTTCTTGATAGCTTATTCTTCATCAAATGTTACATCTCTACTTATCTCCATATGATGAAAACCAGGTATGTAAATTCTGAAAGCTTTAGATGTTTCACAATATCCAACAAATATTCATTTCTTACCAAAGGGGTCCAACTTGGTTCTCTTTTCTTTTGGAATGTGAATATACACAAGACATCCAAATATTTTGAGATGACTTACCTCAGGCTTCTTTCCTGTGAACACTTCTTTTGGAGTCTTAAATTCAAGAGCACTATGAGAAAGTCTATTTTGTACATAGACAGCTGTCCTGGCTGCTTCAGCCCATAGATACATGGGAAGATCTTGATCATGTATCATAGTCTTTACAGCTTCCATGATAGTTCTATTCTTTCTCTCAGCAACCCCATTTTGTTGGGGATTGTAGGGAGTGGTTAGTTCCCTCTTGACTCCAGCTTCTCTACAAAAGTCTTCAAATTCCTTTGAAGTATATTCTCCACCATTATCTATTATGAGAATCTTGATTTTCTTTTCTGAGAGATTTTCTATTAAGGCCTTGAACTCCTTGAATTTTCCAAAGACTTCATTCTTACCTTTTAGAAAGAATATCCAAGTTTTCCTTGAATAGTCATCACTGAATGTGACATAGTATTCATATCCACTCAAAGATGTGGAGGGCATTGGTCCACATACATCAGAGTGTATTAATTCCAAGGTACTTTTAGTCTTTGTTTCACTCCTAGGAAAGGGGTTCTTGATATTCTTCCCTTTTGCACATCCTTTGCATGTGCCATCATGATCAATCTTTAAGTCTGGCAAACCTATGACTACCTTGCTTACATAAGGTAGTGCCTTGTAGTTAATGTGAGCAAGTTTCCTATGCCATAGCTCATTTGGGCTAATGGTTTCATGTACAAGAGCAGCTTCTGGATGGACCTTAAGCTTGTACAAACCTCCTTCTTCTTCACCAATGATAATTGCATCCTTGATAGATTTTCCTTTGGGCCACATTAATACTTGTCCATCAATAAATGCAACCCTGTAGCCTTTCTTATCCAATGCTGAGATGGATAACAAGTTCTTCTTCAATCCTAGTACATACAATATTTCTTTCATTTTCATGGGGGTACCAGAATCAAGCTTGTAGCTTGCTTCACCAATTCCCTCGATGGGATATTGAAAGTCATCTCCTAGAGATACCTTTTGTGGAGAGGTCTTTTCTTCAAGTCTTGAGAGAGTCCTTTTCTGACCTGTCATGTGCTTTGAAGCACCACTGTCAATAGGCCATGTATCTTCTCCAGGAGTTATAGATCCAGAGAGTGCGGAGAATAGAACATATTCTTCTGCATCTTCTTCTTCATTTCTCCTAGATCTTCTCTTGAAGAGGGTCCTTTCTTCTTCTTCTTCTTCTTCTCTTCTAGGTCTTTTATTGTGAGGCCTTTCTTCCTCTTCCACTTCTTTTTCACTATCATCCTCTGCAAGATGTGCTTGATGTCTTTTGTAATGAAAGCCCTTTTTCTTCTTTAGGGGACAATCTCTAGCAATGTGTCCTATTTTATGACAAGCAAAACATTGGAATAGGGAGTAATCTCTTCTTTGATTATATCCTCTTTTATTTTGAAGTCTAAGTGGAGAATGAGACTCCTTGAGACTATCCCTTTTGGAGTAGGATTGATTCCTTCTTCTCTTGGTGTGGGTGGCCAAGGCTTGGTCATCTTCTTTGAGCAAGGATTCTCTATTTGCAACCCTAGCCTCTTCTTGTACACAATCCTCCCAAACTACATCAAACTTCATACTTTCTTTTCTGGCACACATAGTTTGTATGAATGACTCCCAAGCTCTAGTGAGACCATTTAGAGCTGTCATCACAAGTTCATCTTCATCAAGAGTATCACCAATGGCATCTAGTTTCTCCTTGATTTGGGAGACCCTTGAGAAGTAGTCTTGAATGGATTCTCCTTTGTGCATCTTGGTACTCTTTAACTGAGTTCTTAGGTTCATCTTCCTATTAATGTTCTTTCCTTCATACATTCTTCCTAGGGCATCATACATTTCCTTTGAAGTCTTCTTGGAAGCCACTTGGGGAATCAAGTGGTCTTTAATAGAATCAGCTATGATTCTCTTTGCCCTAATCAAATCCTTCTTATGCTTCTCTTTGGCCTCATCTCCTTCAGGTTTTGCAACTTCATCCCTGATATAATGAGCAAGATCATTTTCTTCAAGAATGAGACCAATTCTGTATTTCCATGCCCGGAAATTCTCTATACCTTCTAGCTTGTCTTCAAGCTTAGTGTTTGGAGCCATCTTCTCTTGAGGGAGTCCAAGAGATAACAGATAGAGTAGTACTTACCCGGAAACTTTAACTTTTAACTTTTCCGGATCTACAACAAAATTTCTGGTTTTATTGCACTTTTGGCAAAACTAGGGTTTGACTTTCCCAGAGTTCTACCCAACCAAAAACCTCGATCCAAGGCTCAAAAGATAGATCTTTAGAAGGGCTATTCAGCCATGCAACCAAAATCCAAAAATACTAACTTTTGTAGAAACCCTGATTTTGAGAGAGAGAGAGAAATATAATTTCACCTTGTGAAAGATGTTCTATTCAGGCTAGCTCTGATACCATGTTAAGTTTAAACCAAATAAACTAGCAAGATCACTGAAAGAAACATAATCACAAGATAGACACAGAATTTACCCTGGGAATTCCTCATGGGGTAGAAAACCCAGCAAAGCTTTCCTCAATAAGATGATCAACCAAAATACAAGATGTGCTCCAAGGCTTGTCCTTCTTCTATACCTCACATGCAAACCTCCCAGACACAAGTGCGCTACTTTCTGAGTTGTGGAAGTGTGTCAAATGAGGAGCTCTCCTCATCTATTTATACTAGTTCCCGACTGACCAAAACATCCCTAATGGGGCCGACCTCTCCTGGAGAAGTCTAATAACCCCTAAAATATAAACCCAGGGCCGACCCCCACATGGTGGGTCTAATAACCCTAGTTACCACAAACCATCGGAGGAATAAACATCTCCGGATACATGATAGAGTCACCTCGGAGGGATGAAACATCTCCGGAATAATAATATACAAATATAATATTCTTAGAAGTTACAATATTCAACAAAGGCGACCTGATTGGGGGTGCTGCCGAGATGATCGATCATAGTGCCAAGAGGCACGGGGGGACTTCTTCATGGGTTAAGGAACTAGAAGAAGTGTGTTTAAAATGGTACTGTCGTGTGGATTTATACGATCCCAGGACAGTTCATGCTCGTGGTTGCTTTCAATTTTAAGGAGTTTGAAAGCGATAAGAAGACTCTGAAATAATGAAATGGTACTGTCGTGTGGATTTGTAAGAGCCTAGGACAGTGCAAGCTCGTGGTTGCTTTCAATTTTAGAGAGTCTGAAAGCGATAAGAAGACTTCAGGGGGTTTCTTTTTCGTGTGTTAGTCTCCAAGGCCCGAAGAAGCATAAAAGGATGCAATGAAGAACTCTTCTAGATGGTGTGACTAGAGTATTCCTTTTTCATAATTAGTCTACCAGGTCTGGAAAAGGGTTAAACTTATACCAGATAGACGCCCTTTCAGGTACTTTAATGAGCATGAAAGAAAGCAAGATTGTTCGGCGATCTTTTCATTGTTTTAGGAGTCAGAAAAGATCTTAAAATAAACTCCCTAAGTGCCTTTTTCGTAAAGGATTTGTCCGGCTCGAAAAAGGGATAAAATTATACCGAACAAAAGGAATGGCCAAGCAAGGAGGAAGTGCTCAATCAAGGAACATTGATGATGACCAAGAACGAGGGAGGGGGGGAACACTGGTGGGCCTCCTTGCAGGATAATGAATGGTGGCAAAATAACGAAATAATTGCAGTATGAAAGGAGTGAATGGCTCATGTAAAAATGCGGAACAATCCGATGGAGGCCGATGTGGCGTGCAAATCGAGGAAGCAAGGTGTCGGGACACAATGTTGAAACTGTACCTGGTGAGAGAGAGAAATGATCTCAAGCATCATCACGAGCTCGAAAAACTGGATCCGGCGATATAAAAAGTGTCGAAAACGGATAACGGTCGATGTGGCACGAAAACCGAGGCGACGAGGGGCGTTTTGAAAAAAATACCCAAAAAATATGGGGGTGCGAGCGAGAAATGATCTCAAGCATCATCACGGGCTCGGAAAAAGGAATCCGATGATATAAAATATATCAAAAACGGAGAGCAGCCGAAGTGGCACGCAAATTGTGGCGACGGGGAGCATTTTGGAAAAAATACCCGAAAAATCTAGGGGTGAGAGCGAGAAATGATCTCAAGCATCATCACGGGCTTGGAAAAATGAATCCGATGATATAAAATATATCAAAAACGGAGAGCAGCCGAAGTGGCACGCAAACCGAGATGACAAGGTGTCATGTCACGATGTCAATAAAGGTTCTGGTGAGAGCGAAAAATGATCTCAAGCATCATCACAAGCACGAAAATATGAATCCGGCGGTGCAAATGGTGCGAAAAACGGAGGTCATAAGGACTCCGGAATGGTCAAAGGAAATAACTAGGTTAAAAAATGGTTGCAAATAAAGGTGAGCCCACCAAGCCAAGGATGCAGTGGTGGGGAGAAATGATGACCCGTGGGGGAAGAATACTAGGTGTATCAAATCAAATCAAATCTACAAGTGATATGTGACCTAAAAAATGGTTGAGATCACAAGTGTGAAAAAGTGAGCAGGGTTAATGACCTACCCCCATGCTATGTGCATGGGGTTTGTGATTGTGGATCACATATGTGTTGGTTTGAACGATGGGTTCATTGACATGATGAGATAGATGTGATGGGGTAGGTTCAAAATGATTGATCATGCCCCCTATCCCAGGATCGAGGTAATCTATTATGCCCCTTGACTCAGAGGTGTTACTGTCAAGACTAGGAATTTTGGTATAGGACCAAGCAAAGGCATCACGGAACTCTTGGAAAAGTTTCTTGTACTCTCCGATCTCATATTCACTGCAGGAGGCTCCTAAAGTGATGAGTTCAGGGGCACCTCCTGGGGCAGCGATATCAATTTGGATGACGGGTGAGCTGTTGGCCATGTTACCTTCCTCAAAGGCATTAGGAGCGGGAATGGGATCCTTAAACCAGTCGACTTTGGTGGGAAGGAAATCTTTGGACTCAACCGCAAATTGGGTGGTTGTGGTGGAGGAGGACTCTTCTGGGAGGAAATAGGAATGATGGTGCATGTCTTCCTAGGGATAATCCGGGGCAGTGAGAGCCTCTAGAATCTCCTCATCATTGCGGAAACTTTGAGTTGTTAAATCGGTTGACGAGGGAGTGGTAGTCGAAGAGATCATATAGATGGTGTTAATCTCTCCGGATGAGGGTGATACTGGGGGGTGCCGTCTCAAGGTCCAAATTATTCATCTCGTAGAGAGTTTCTCTGTAATCTGGGAGATCAGGACAGTGATGTGAGTAATGGCCGTAAATACCACATATTGCACAAGGGTGGTTGGTACGCAGTGATTTATCAAGAGGCTTAAGGGTTGGATCGAGTTCGACAACCGGGATGTTGGGGTCGTCGTCAAGCATTTGCATGTGTTCCTGTAATGTAGGTAATTATGGACATTGATGAGTCGGATGGCCTAATTCATCACACAATGAGCATTTGGGAGGAGCATGAAACACGGGGGGGGGGGGGGGGTTTAATTGTTTTGGGCGGGGGTACAACAGTGTATGGTTGTGGGCCTCTGCCCCCAGTGTTCTTGACAAGAGGGGGGGATTCGTAGATGACGAAGGGGTAGTGACACCGGGAGGTGGTTGACTAGTAGTGGCAATGGGTTGCACCGGTTGTAGGACGACATTTGGTGTCGACGGGGGAACAGGAGGCAGAATATACCACACGGGTAATCCTAAGGTTAACCCAGGGAGGCTGAGAGTAGCCATAACCGGGGCACTTACTACTCCCGAGGGAGGGAATAGGAAGGGGATTGTGTGGATGGGTGTAATACCAATGTGACTAGGTACCAATGGTGGTTTGGGTAACAAGGGCGGTTGATTGTTGGGTGTTTGTGTATTGTGGGAAAGGGTACATAGATCAGATACTTCGATCGCAGGTGACGGGGGTGGAATGGATTGGAATGTTGAGGTCATCAGTGTATCTAAGTAAACTCCGGGTCCCACGGAGGAAACAAACGAGGTAGTTGCACCACAAACAGGTTGTTCAACCATGGGGAGGACATTTTCGGGTGCAACGGGGGCATTGGGATCATAATAGGTGAGTTGATCGACCTTGACCACGCGTCCGTCATGGGGGAACATCATGGTACGAAAAATGGATGAGGCAACCGCCCGCATGGCATACATGTAGCTGCGGCCAAGTAAGAGGTTATAATCAAGTTGGGCATTGATGACCTCTATGTCAATGAGCACTGTTTTACTAGCCAACTGGACGGGGACATTAGCTAAGAGACCTTGGGGTTGAGCCGAATGGTCGTCGTAGGCTCGCAACCCAGTGGAGGACTGCTGGAGAGTAGGGGATCCCAAATTCTGCCAAACGAATGTGGACATAACGCATGTAGAGGCACCTTCATCGATAATGCACCGATGGATGACAAGATTCCGAATGGAAACAGAAACTTGGAACGCTAAAGTGGAAGGCAGGCGTGGTTCGGATTGGTCCAAATCGAAGGCCATTAGTCGTGAATCATTTGGGTCAATAGCACCAATGGTGGAGAGCAAAGTCTTGCACTGCGAAGGACAGTTTTTTAAGACTTCTAACGCAGACATGGCTGCGAGGGATTGGGCTAAGTCATCTACAATGTTGTAATTAGACGCAGCACGAGCATTGAGATTATTGTTGATGCGACGAAGTGGGAAGCGAGGTGCTTTGGAGGTGCCATCTAGTGGAGCCGGAGGTATACGTAACGTCTGATTAGTGGGATGAGTGTTAGTGTGTTTGTCGGTGGGAGGGGCTTCAGGGGTGGAGCCATATTGGTTCCGACAGGTTTGGAGGTTGACATTGGTGGATGACATCATTAACAAGTGATGGGTACCTGAGTCTAACATGGGTTGATCAGGAGCGACATAAGTGATATGTTGTTGTGGTGTCACGTTTCCTTGAGGGGGAGCCAACGGCTGAGTGTTCACTACGCCTTAGGTTGGTAAGGGGTTTTGTAACACCAAGTGTTGATGTTGAGGTGGTGGGGGGTTGGGCGGCGCTTGAGGAGCCGCGTGTCCTTGGCGATGGGCATCATCAGTCCAGAGTTTCCGAGGTCGCTCTAAATGTGGGAAAGCATGTGTGTAGTGGCCATAGACCCCGCAAATAGAACAGGGATGGTTTGTTCGCAAATTAGGATTTTTGGCCTGCTTGGGCGGCCGATCAGGGTTCTGGTTGGCAGGTGCCGCGTTATTGTTGTTTGGGGGATTTGGAGGTTGACTGCCTTGGTCTAGAGGGGGGTTATTCCCACGGTTACGGCCTTTGCCACGGTTTTCCTGGCCCTGTTGGCGCTGGTTATTTTGGTTCTGCTGTGGATTCTGTTGGGCATATACTTTCCCTTGGGCAGCAGATGGGTTCTGGGGTTGTGCAGGTGCGGGAGTAGGCTGCGGTGGATAATAAGTAGGTGGAGGCTGCGCAGGTGTTGAACCTTGTGGGGGTTGCTGATACGTCTGCGGAATGGGTTGGGGGTTTGTCGCAGGGGCTTCCTGTGGTGAGTAATAAGAAGGTTGGGCTTGAGAGGACACATGAGCTAGTGCATCCTGGGGGTGGTAATATGGCTGATGTACGACCGGGGGGGCGTAAGTGGGGGATGCATGACCAAATCATTGAGGTGGACATGAGGTTCCATGGGAATGGTGGTGATGTGCCATGGGAGCATATGAATTGGTTGCTCCGGATTGAGATGTAGCCCGCGAAAGGTCGGGGCCATGGCTAGGACGTGCTATGGAAAAGGGTTGAGGATGAGAGGCAATACGGCCAATGATGCCATCTGTGGCATGGGATGCCCCCGACGCATATAAGGTCAAATTGCTGGGCTTTGAGGATGGCCTCTTCTTCAGAATGGGGTCATTCGAATGCCACATCCTTGGCAATGACAGGAAGGAGGGATTTTAGAAACCAATCTAAGAAGATACGGTCGTCTAACTTGATTTTGCAGAGGCCGCGGCATCGACACCACTCATGAATGTGGTCAGTGATGTGGGTAGCCGTGTTCTGTCTGCAAGATAGTAGGATCTCAACTCCCGCTTCATAGCGGACAGGTAACTGAAAGAACTGCAGGAAAGTCAAGGCAAGGGAAGTAAAGGTGGCATGGGTCCCATGGGGCTCCTCAATGTACCACTTAGCTGCAGAGCCAGTGAGGGTGCGGTGTAATAGATGGAGGCGGACAGAGTCGTCCACTATGGAGTTGGAGGAACACCATAGATGGAAGGAGATAATATGGTTATGGGGGTCTTCGCCTGCCTTTCCCTCAAACTTAGGGATGTCGGAGGGAAGCTTGGTGGGTATGTGAGGCCACGCAGGGTCGTGTCTGATGGGATCGTTAGTTAGTTTAGCTAGGTCAGGAAGGTTGATACTAGCCATGAATGGAAAACTAGTAGAAGGATGTGACATACTAGTGGTTGTGACCATGCTGGGGCTAATGCCCCCAAGTGGAGGGGCTAGGTTTGGGATGTTGCCCCCAAGTGGAGGGGCTAGGTTTGGGATGTTTCCCCCAAGTGGAGGAACGAAAGTGGTATGGGACGGTCCTGCACCTTCAAGGGTAGTGTGAGTCACTAATGGAGTGGGGATAGGTATGCCAACTACTGGAATGGGTACAGTGATCAGAATGGTAGATGTGGGCCCCATCGAGGGCATACCCAAAGCAGGTGTGGTGGTGGATTATCCACCCTTGGTCCTTACAAAGAAAGGGGTGGAAGTCATGCCAGCCATGGGGCTGGTTGGTGCAGTGTAAGTGGGGTTCTCGAAATCTGCCTCAGAATCAGAGGTAAAATAAGGGGCGTCTAGATCGGGTGACGGAGTTCTATGCCGTTGACGAGTGGAGTCAAGTGACAAATCTCGAGATCTATGATGAGTGGTATCAAGTGATGAAGATCTATGTCTATGACAGGTGATGTCAAGTGAACCGTGCTATGGGGGCTCACCCCGGAGGCGCCGAGAATGTCTTGGGGACTCAATGGTGACAGATGGTGTCAAGTATCTGGGGGTTGTGTCGAGTGAAAAACAACTCAAAAACCCTAATGCAACCGAGTGTGCAGAAGGAGAGCTCAAAAAATATGGCACTCATGCCAACAACCAACTCAAAACACTTACTGTAACAGATGTGCTACAATAAGCGGAGTATCAACAGAAATGGTCAGAATACCAACAAGCAGCAGGTTTCCTAAAAAATAAAAATAGTGGACTCGCTAGACCAAAAGGAGGTAAGGGAGCATGCAAACACCTAGCTAAATAGTATTCTGACTCAACTAGACATATCCTCTGCAAGGTGATGAAATCCAAGTCAGGTAATATGGATAGTAGAGCCAAGTGGCTAAAGATATCCCCCTACCGCGAGGGACACCGGGTAGTCAATCCTAGAAGAAAAGCAACTAAGATATCTCGTTCATGACACGTTCGGTTGGGTGAATCTGCCGTTTGGTTCTATCACCGCTGTATCCCCATACAGGTGATACACCGAGAACTGCGAAAGGTATCCTTCAGTTACTAAATGGATTGCGGTATTCCACTCAGGCTTCCGGAACCAGTCTGGTGACTTCAACCCTCCTAGGGGAGAGGCCTTCCCGATAAATTGGTTTTAAACCATGTCAAAAAATACTAGGGAATTTTGGTTCCCTAATGGACAATAGCTATGTCTCAAGTGTAAGCAACCGAGGGGTGTTATTTGGATGCCTATCCCCCCGATCCTACCTAACTACAAAAATTCTTATGTGTTCCCCAAGTGGGGTTAGAATGTTGGTTGTGTTAAGTAGTATTTTAGGGCTCACTTGAATTAGGTGACAGAGTGTGTGCATGTGAGATAATGAACCCAAGTAAAAGTGCCATGGAGTGGGCAACTTTCTAACTAAAAATAACAATACAGAATTTAAACTTTGAAATGCAAAATTTTATCTTTTCAATTAAAATGCTGAAATTTTTTAAAAAATATTCTGTAAATGGAACATAAATAATACTGCAAAAGAAAGGTTGTAGGGAAGTATGGATACAGATAGGACAGATGGCTGTGTAGGTGCAGAAAATATTGCAGCAAAGTGATGGGTTCAAAACAGTGAAAAAAGTGCAGAAAACAGACCGCGGGTCTGTGGCAAATCTGAGCGGTCGGACCGTGGGAAACAGCGCAACAGTCGCGGATGGGTTGTGGGATTTTGGCCGAAAGACGCAGGCGGACCACGGGAAAAAGGTCGAAAGTCGCAGGTGGGTTGCAGGAAAATGGCTGAAAGACGTAGGCGGACCGCAGGAAAAGGGTCGAAAGTCGCAGGCGGGTTGCAGGAAAATGTCTAAAAGCCGCAAGCGGACTGCGGGAAAAGGGTCGAAAGTCACAGGCGGGTTGCAGGAAAATGTCTGAAAGCCAAAGGCGAACCGCGGGAAAAGGGTCGAAAGTCGCAGGCAGGTTGCAGGAAAATGGCTGAAAGCCGCAGGCGGGACGCGGGAAAAATGGTTAACAGCCGCGGTCGGACCGCACGAAACAAGCTGATAGCCGCAGTCAGATCACAGGTAACAGACTGGAAACCGTCGGTAGGTCTCCAGAAACAGTCTGAGAGCCTTGGTCGGATCACAGGTAAATGCCTGAAAGACGTGGTCGGAACGCAACTGCGGGGGGCAAAAGACACGGTTTACGGCAGCCGAAAGGGAAAAAACAGAAAACTATTGCAGAAAATGAAAAAAATGTTTAAAACTTTAAAACTATAACCAGAAATTCAAAGGAACACAAGGGGAGTCGCCAAAATTGTAGCTAGGTTTTTCACCCTAGCTTATGCAAATGAGCACCTACTAAGGAGAAGGGACTCCTTAGTAGCAGTTCAGAAAAACAGTAAATGAAAGACAGTACAGTAAAATAGTAACTACTCTAAACATGTGCATAAAACAGAAAAGACAAGATAATAAAAATGGTTTTTGTATTGATTATACCTCCAATGTGAAGGTTGGTGAAGCCTTTGCAGCAGTCCAAGAGGGTTGCTTCCAAGCTCCAGTTTTGTTCATTTCTCTTTCTCCAAAGGGTTTTGGAAATGGGCCAAAGGGGCACTCAAATGTGAAAGTAGCTCAAGGGTGAGCTAGGGTTTCAGGAGTGATTTTGGCAGAGTAAGGGTGTGGTTGACTGTGGATATGAAATGAGGGGCCTCCATCACCTATTTATAGGTTTTTAGTGGTGGAGTGCTGGCCCATGGTTTTGGGCACCATATGGTTTAGGTCAGCTGTATAGGGTTTTTGCTTCCTTTTTCCCTCTTTTTCCTCTTTTTTGTATTTTGTATTCCCTTTTAGAGGGTTTTTTCTATTTTGGAGGAATTTTGGATTATTTTGGGGGAAAAAGGGGTTTTTTGGCCTTTTGGAGGCTTTTTAATGGGGTTTTTAAGGTTTTGGAGGCAAATATGGTAGGAAATATGGACAAATGAGTCATGTAATGGGGTAGATGAGGTAGTGAGCACTTTTTGGGTGTTAACAAAATTCTCTATAAATTTGGACGGATGGATTTGAATGGGTTACAATGGAGAGAGACACAGTAGGACAGGACAGAGCTTGGAGGCTTCTAAAGAGGCATGCGAGGGCTTCGAAGACTTCTGCTGCAGCAGCAGAGTTAAGTTCTTCTCGGGTTAGTAAATCTATTTGGATTTTTTCCCGCTCCACCCGTAATTTTGATATGTTCTTGTTTGTTTGTTTGTCTCTAATGATCTACTCGCTTGCCATCCAAAAAATCTAGCCACTACCTCAATGTTATCGCCTAACGTTCGCATCACTATAAAAACCTTGTTCTGTTGGGCCACCTCTTTAGTCGCATCCCGTAGTTGTATCCCAACAAGGTGAATCCCACATCTAGACGTGTCCTAGATTGTTAATCTATGATATAAATCAAAGTCCCAATGATAATAACTGCTTAAAATACGAGAATAAAGCAACTAAGGCTAAATGCACAAGCAGTTTTGTATCTGCGCCAAGATCTTTGGGAATTATATTCTTGCCACCTGGTTCAAAAAAGCTAGGACATTTGGTCACTTTCACACCAAACCTACCAATTAGGCTCTACGCCTAGCGTGATAATAGGGTAAGCACTCCAACTCTCGTAACGAATGGCTCCACCCCTTAATTAAATTAATTAAAATGCATGAACCCTGAACACCAACCCTCCAAATACTTTAACGAAGTAAAAAGGAAGACTCCATAGATCTTCAAGAATACAACGCTGAGATAGACACATATCAGATTCAGACAATAAGCTTTATGTTCTAGGTACATTAATATAAGTTGGGTATATAGCTAACAACCGTGTTCTGTTGGGCCACCTCTTTAGTTGCATCCTGTAGTTGCATCCCAACAAGGTGAATCCTGCATATAGACATGTCCTAGGTCGTTAATCTATGATATAAATCCATAGATTCAACAGAGACCCCGTCTGAGACTATATTGATTGGCATATATATCAGGTTTTTTCATATACGATGTTTGTTTGCATAGAGATGTGTTCACACTTGCTTGAACTAGCATCTCTACTTGGTTCATATACAATGTTGCCGTACAAACATTTACTTGTTTCTAGATTTAAATTGGATTATATCTATATAACTCCAATCCAGCAAGCTGCGTTCCTTATCCCAGCGTGCCATTGTCATTCGTCTTGAATTAAAAAAGTGTTATATGTCATGGTCCTTCCAATAATGAGATGTAAATAAGGTACCTTCCCTTCACTCTATCAATTCTAACTTTAATAGTACCTTCGTAGATAGAAAATAGGCCAGGTTCGTATTCTAAAAATTTCCAAGTTTAAAAATACTTGGCAGTTGAATGAGGTATTGATTGACGTATAAGCTCCTGATACGCCACCTGAAAACTCTGTAAATTCCAAGTGGTGTAGGGTATAAATTATAACTGATACGCCAAGTTATAACTCTGTAATTATATATCAGGACACCCACCCCAAAAATTCATAAATTAATTAATAAATATATACTAGAAAGAAGCAACCGAGGTGGGAGCTGAACCAACAAAATTACTCGCTGGATCGACTCCCTCTCTATTGGCTCCATATGAATCATTGATCACGCATTAAACCTCCTCAACGTGCCCAGGATTTCGTCCACATTACAGGTGTTGTCTACTGCTATTTTTTTGTAGCTATCATTCTTCCTTTGAGGATTTACAATTTTGGATGTAGTTCGGATGAATCATCCATTACTTCCCATTCATGTTCCCATATAAATAATAATGTAGAAAATTCTTCTTAGGATCTTTCCTTCTCTGGGTTGTTATAAAGATCTGAAGAGTCAGCCAACCATATAGAAAGCATAGGGTCATGTTCATGGTCTGATTTGAGTCTGTTAGAGTGAGCATGTGGGTTATTGAAAGGGAAGTAAGTTATTTCCCAACTGCCTTACACTCCACATAAAAGCAAGGGTGTAGGTTATAACACTGAAGCAATAGTGGGGAGGAAAATAGCGAAACTGTTGGCTCAAGAACCTAATATAGGGTTGGGTATTACTTGTTCGGTGGGTTCTTACTTGTTCCATCTCCCTGCTTGAATCACTTTTAGGATATATAAAAGGGAAATTCAATCTATATGAGGGAACGATACAAAGGAAGTTTTATGGAGGCCTATGAAGAGAGCTCCTTCCCTAGTCAATACCTCGCTGTTGTGTGTTGCAATCGTTGATCAAGCCAGAACAGGTGGCCCATCCCAAAGTAGCCCTCTTAGGTAGCGTAGACCATCCCTAACTGCCTAGGCAGATGATAAAGGATAAACTACTGCATGCCGCCTTACTTTCTTCCCCCACCCAAAAGAAAGGCCAGAGAGTGTTTTCCACGGGCCCCTAGGGTCATCTTTTAATGTAGCTCTCGAGAAATCATACAATGTTAAAAAATTATTTCGCTGCAATGTTATTGTTTTAGTGTGAAAAAACATTAGATGGATCTTGATTAGCTCCTTTTAAGATAGCGAGGAGGAGATTTTATACCAAGATGACAAAATATAGGTGTATCAGGCTGTTGTTTCACAACCACTCACATCATTGACAATCTCTCTTAGCTTATCTATGCTATAAGATACAATAATAAGACCTGTAAACATCACACACTACAATGCAACAATAAAACATGTAAACAACACAATAAGATGCAACAATAGGACCTGCAATCGAGGTGTTTGTAGTTGGGGAGATTAACATAGACTTCATATTCAAATTTTAGCAAATGGACAGTGTGAACAAAATGCACTGCAATGTAACAATCGGATAGTATGAACATAACAACAATTCAGATGCATTTCTTAAGCATAAATGTTTCATTGAGCAAATACTTTCATTGGAAACAGATCTACTTGTACTAGAAAAGTCTAATTATAGGGAACCAATCCAATCCAAAAAACAGGGTGCAGGGTGTCCTAAGGCGAATCTAGTAATCGTGCCTCTCAGCATTCAACATTCAAGCATAAGATTTCTTGTCCAAAAGATATGAAACTCATTCAAAACTGCAATAAAACTATGAAAAAATTTGCAAACCTTACATATTTATTAGGAAACCAATCAAGGATAATCTTGGTTGCACAATCTAAAAGAAAAAGTTGTCAAGAAACGAGAATTATTTGCAGTGTATTTTGTGTTGTTTCTGAAGTTGCCTTGGAAAATCACTACTTTACATAGAGATGTCTTAATGTGAAACAAGTGCTAAGTTGCTAACCCATTATTGTCAAAGCTTGCCAAAAATGTAAATTTAGTCAACAAAACATTTGATCTGGACTGTTTTAAATTCAAATGTAAAAGAATGGGGAAAATCTAATGACACATGTTTCAAATGTTGCATGCATTGATTAAGTATTTTGTGGAGGAACTAATTTTTCTTGAAAGTTTGTTTCTTTTAGTGGGACACATCACAGGATTTAGAGTCTAGACATCTTTGAGAAGGGTTTCTTGTTGTCTTGTGTGCGATATTGTTGTGGAATTGAATTGGTGTGAGTATTAAATAGTGGATTAGTGTTTTTTTACAAGAATTCTAGCCATGTAGCCAAAGCTACATTTCAATTGTCTCTATTGCTTAATTATCACTAAACTAGCTAAATATGGAAAGTAGCATTGCTATCTTCATTTTTTATTTGTTGTTAATTTGACCCTAGCCATTTCAAAATAATTTCCTTAAATGAAACTACGGACTCCACTTGGGAGGAAATCTAGGAGTTAGTTCTTGTAGGGTTTCTCCCTAGCTTCTTATAGTTTTAAGTTCTATGGTTGTTGGTAGATTGTTTGTTTCTACCACCCCTTTCAGTTGGCCCCTAGAAATTGGAAAAATGTATTCCTTCTAGAATTTCCCATCATCCTATAGGCTACCAACACAAGTTGCATGTTCATTAGCTTTGAGTTTCGCATGAATTGATGTCCTAATATGTGTGGGAGCCCACAACTTTCCATTAAAGAAGTTATGAGTACATGTTGGTTTCCCTTTAGGGACCTGCGAAGTCTTCCTTAGTGAATAACTTGCTACTTAAGGAGATTTTTATGTGGTTTTCATGGTTTCCGTAAGGTTGAGGAAGGTATTTGGGTACATGTTTTGTTAATTTAGTATTGAATTTTCCATCTTTTCCTTGCATTTGCATTGAATTGAAAGGAAAGTATGTTGCATTATTGTGTTTCATAGTTGCATTGTTGGATTTTTGTTAGAAGGGTTGAACTCTACCCTTCGAGCAAGCACTTAAATAGTTTTATCAAGGTGTAAACATGTTGAGATAATGGTTCCAAAGGTGACACCCCTCCTCAATAGACACAAAAATCAGCTTCATGGTGGTCCGATCTAACACTTCTCTGCTACCCTATTCATGGCTAGAATTAGAAAAGAGCTGTTTACACAGCTGTTTTTGTGCACATGGGATTTATTTTAGGGTTGCAACCTCAAGAATTTACTTCAAACTATGCACAAAATTGGAATTGATGCCTACTGTTGTTGATTTATGGTCAAAACAGAGCCGAGAATTGATCCAAAACACCTAGAATTATCCAATTATTGGAATGGACAGCCCTAGGATGTGCCCAGGAATGTGTTTTACTTCTGTTAGGAGGTTGAAACATGTTCAGGCTGCCCTTTTTTTATTGTCGAATGGGTCTGTTCATGCCCAGGTTTGACAAAAATGCACCAAGAACTCTGATTTTCCGCCCCGAATTGATGAAAAAGATTAGGGTGCTGCTGGTTTTATATAATTTTATTATTTTTTATAAAGGACATGTGTCAGCTCCAAGATGAGCATGGAAGCGGCTACCCATCCCCCTATTGGACTGTAGAATGCACCTCTCAGCGCAACCAAATTTAGATGGCAATGCATGTTAAAACCTACCTTTCAGGCTCATGATTTATATATTCAATAGAAATAAGGTGTTGCAGTTTATCCAAAAGTTAAAACTTAGCCATCAAGATGAAGAATTGAAAGAACATTAATGTAAATTATCTGTCTCCATATAATGGTCCCTAACATTTTCTGTGTCTTTTACACATTCCACACTAAATCCTTTAGCTAGTCCAATCTTACAACATCCCAAACAAATCCTAATTAGACAGAAAATCACCAGTCAAGTCTTAGTTCTTTTGCAAACATGAATCAATACAAAGTTAAGTTGAAATATGTTGCTGTTATAGTGTTATTCAAATTGATTTTTTATTTCATAATCTGATTTAATTGGATTAGGTTTGAATTTTAGTGTTATAATGTTATATTTACTATTTTTTTGCTATATTAGTGTGTTCTAATGTTATATTTGATTTGTGCATGATGGAATTGTTAGAAAAACGAGATCGCAGACCAATAACAATAAACATAAATGCAAATATAATCACACAAACACATTACAAGAGAGACACCAATATATCATGTTTCACCCAAGATGGGCTACGTCCACACTGAAGTTGCTAGTCCTTATTATTATATCGTCCAACAAAGTGAAGGGATACAACCTGCAGCACAATCGCTGCACTTCCTCTTCACTGTCTCATAGTCTCTCTTCTGATCTCAGAGATATATATAATGCATAATACCTAATACATCAACCCTAGCCGTATTACAATGTCTTTCTTTTATAAGGGAAATACAATGGGAAAATACTACAGGTTACCCAAAACCATGGGCTCATAAACTGTTGGCGAAAACAACCCCAAAATTTTTCCTTAGGGGCGTTTCCCCTGAACCCCCTTTCTCGAGGGCATTGCCTCCACGCCCCCTTGACCCACAGGGGATCATTCCGGGATCATAACCAAACCTGGGGTTCAAACACGGCTGAATCATCATTTATGAGACTGGAAGATCAGGCTCCACAACCAACAATATCCCAACTTGGAGACTGATCACATCAACTCCACCGCTGCTGCACTTGCTGGACTTGGACATGGAAAATTTCTCCTCTTCACCTTAATGCTAGAATGCCAACTGAAACTGAGCAAGAACTCAGTTTCTCTCTGGTCACTAGCTTTGTGAACATGTCTGCAGGATTTTGGCTAGTGTGTATTTTTTCCAGCTTCAACAGTTCATCTTCCAGAACAGAGCATATGAAATGGTACTTGAGATGTATATGTTTAGTCCTGGAATGGAATGTTGAGTTCTTTGCAAGATGAATGACACTCTGGCTGTCACTATACAACCTGCTATCCTTCTGCTTCTTACCCAATTCCTCCATAAACCTCTGCAACCAAATAATCTCTTTACTAGCCTCTGTAACAACAACATACTCTGCTTCCGTTGTTGAAAGTGCAACAACCTTTTGCAGTTTCGAAATCCAACTTACTGCTATTCCACCTACAGTAAACACATACCCTGTGGTGCTCCTCCTGCTATCCTTATCACCTGCCATATATGCATCAACATATCCCTTTAGAACAGTGTCTGAACCTCCAAAACATAATGCCTAAGTGGTAGTACCTCTCAAATACCTCATAATCCATTATACTGCTTTCCAATGTTCTTTACCTGGATTGTTCATATATATGCTCACAACTCCCACTGCTTGTGCAATATTTGGTCTTGTGCACACCATGGCATACATCAAGTTGCCAACTGCTGATTGATAGGGAATATTGGACATGTGATCTGTCTCTTCCTGTGCCTTGGGACACATTTCCTTACTTAGACTAGAATGGCTGGCCAAAGGTGTACTAATTGGTTTTGCATTCTGCATTCTGAACCTCTCCAACACCTTTTGTATGTACTCACTCTGAGACAATGTCAATTTGTGATTTTTCCTGTCTCTCATTATTCTCATACCAATGATTTGCTTTGTATCACCCAAATCCTTCATCGCAAATGAATTAGCTAGCTTCCTTTTGAGTACATTTATATCCTGGATGTTAGACCCTGCAACAAGCATGTCATCCACATAAAATAACAAGATAATATATATTTCATTGTCTAGCTTCTTTAAATAAACACAGTGGTCAGAATGACATCTACTATAACCTTGTTCTGTCATAAACCTGTCAAATTTTAAGTACCACTTCCTTGGAGCTTGCTTCAAGCCATACAAACTCTTTTTCAACCGGCATACCAAGTTCTCCTTACCTTTGACCTCATACCCTTGTGGCTGCTGCATATATATCTCTTCCTCCAAAACCCCATGGAGAAAGGTTGTTTTAACATCTAGTTGTTCAAGATACAAATCTTCTACCGCCACTAGACTTAAGATAGTCCTAATTGAAGTCATCTTAGCAACAGGAGAAAATATTTCATCAAAATCTATACCTTTCTTCTGTGCAAACCCCTTTACAACAAGTCTGGCCTTGTACCGCTTCTTACCTCCTTCTTCTTACTTCGACCTGTAAATCCATTTGTTCTGCAATGCTCTTTTACCATCAGGAAACTAAACCAAATCCCAAGTCTAGTTTCCTACCAATGAGTCCATCTCCTCATTCATGCCTTGCTCCCACTTCTTTCTAGTTTCCACCTGCATTGCTTCTTCATAACACTCTGGTTCACCAGCATCAGTCATGAATAAATAATACATTGAAGGAGTCTACTTAACCTAGTAGATCTTCTTGCAGTTGCAGGAGTTTCAGGTACTTGCTGTTGTTCTTGATTTTCTGGCACCTTTGGAACTTCATTTTCTTCAATTTCATCAAGTCATGTGTACTCTGTGGTTTCCTTTTCCTGTTTCTTTCCCCGCAACTGATCTTTATACATGAAATTTTCATTGAATATCACATCTATACTCCTGATGATTTTGATATTTTCATAATCCCATAAGCGATAACCAAATTCATCAACCCCATATCCAATAAAGGTACATTTCTTGGATTTAGCTTCAAGCTTTGTTCTATTTTCTTTATCAATATGGACAAATGCTTCACAACCATACGTTATCAGAAATGAGTAGTTTACCTTTTTATCTGTCCATGCCTCCTCTGGAATACCACCATCCAAAGCACTTGAAGGTCCTCTGTTTATTAAATAAACAACAGTATTTACAACATCCGCCCAAAACTATAAGGGAAACCGTGCATGCAATCTCGTACACCTTGCACACTCCATGATCATTCTGTTCATCCTTTCTGACACACCATTTTCTTGTGGTGTTCCTGGGACTGTCTTCTCTCTACGAATCCCATGGTATGAATAGTAACTATCAAAATCCTTGCCGCAGTACTCACCTCCATTATCAGATTTGAGACACTTCAACCTTTTTCCTGTCTCATTCTCAACCAAAGAATTCCACTTCTTAAAAGTAGGAAACACATCAAATTTCTGTCTAATGCAATAAACCCAAGTTTTCCTAGTTGCATCATCAATAAATGTAACATAATAATGAAAGCCACCAAGAGATTGTACCTGAGCCGGTCCCCATACATCAGTATGCACAAGCTCTAACTTTTCATTCTTCTTTTGTTTACCAACCCTGAGAAATCTGACTCTCTTCTGTTTTCCATAAACACAGTTCTCACAGAATTCCAAACTTACCTGCTTCAAATCTGGAAGCAACTTCCTTGAGTGGAGAATCTGCATCCCCTTCTCACACATGTGGCCAAGCCTATGATGCCACAATGCTGTATTTGTTCCTATGGAAGCTAAAGATATAGAATGGTCAGTATTATGAGGACATAAATACAATGTACCTACTCTGTCTCCTTTTGCTATCACCATTGATCCTTTAGTGATCTTCCACTACGTTTCTCCAAACGTAGATAGACAACCGCCATCTCCCAACTGGCCTGTTGAGATTAGATTTCTTTTCATAGCAGGAATATGCCTTACATCCTTCAATAGCCAATCAGTTCCATTCTTAAAATTTATCCATACCTTACCCATTCCAACAATTTTACATGGCTCATCATCACCCAATAAAACATGTCCAAAATCGCCTGGAACATAATCATGAAAATATTTCCTATGGGGTGTAGCATGACATGAAGCCCTTGAATCTACTACCCAATAATCACTAGTATTATCTAATGCAAGAATCAAAGCATCTTGTAACACATCACCTGCTACATTTGCTTCCTGGGTAGTTTCCTTCTGTCCATCTCCTTTCTTCTTTAGAGATCTGCAGTCTTTCTTTAGACTTGCCACAATTACCTTGGATCTTTCCTCTCTCCTTTTGTCTTCCCCTGCTCTCCATGGTCAACGCATTACCTGATGTCTCACCTGTGCTTTTTCTTTGCATTTCCTCACTAAGAATAACACTAACAACATCATCAAATATCAAGCTGTTTGAACCAGAGATAGAGTTACTTACAACCATGACCAAGCTATTCAAGCTTTGTGGCAATGAACACAAGATTAGAAGAGCCCTAACCTAATCATCAAAGTTCACACTTACAGAACTTAGTTGATTTGTAACCGTATTAAATTCATTTAAATTATTAGCAACAGATCCACCTTCATACATCTTCATATTAAATAAACACTTCATTAGAAATACCTTGTTGGAGGTCAAGGGTTTTTCATACAGCTTACCCAATGCGCTCATCAAACCCTCCATTGTATTTTCTTTTGAGATATTGAAAGCCACTGACGAAGCCAGGGATAGTTGTATTGTCTCCAGTGCCTTTCTGTCAAGAACCTCCCATTCTTCGTCCTTCATGGCCGCTGACTGCTTTACTCTTCCTCCCAACGGTAGGAATAGATCCTTCTGGTACAGATAGTCCTCCATTTGCATCTTCCATAACTGGTAGTTTTTGCCGTTAAACTTATCGAGCTTAAACTTTTCTTCTTCTTCCATTGCTCCCACTCGAACCAGAAACCCTAGTTTCCTGTGGGTTTAACTGCCAAATAGACCTTTGTCTTTGATACCAATTGTTAGAAAAATAAGATCGCAGAGCAATAAAAATAAACAAAAATGAAAATATAATCACACAAACACATTACAAGAGAGACACCAATATATCGTGGTTCACCCAAGATGGGCTACATCCACACTGAAGTTGCCAGTCCTTATTATTATACTGTCCAGCAAAGTGAAGGGATACAACCTGCAGCACAACTGCTGCACTTCCTCTTCACTGTCTCACAGTCTCTCTTCTGATCTCAGAGAGCTTTACAATGCATAATACCTAATACATCAACCCTAGCCGTATTATAATGTCTTTCTTTTATAAGGGAAATACAATGGAAAAATACCACAGGTTACCCAAAACCATGGGCCCGTAAACTGTTGGCGAAAACAACCCCAAAAATTTTCCTTGGGGGCATTTCCCCCGAACCCCCATTTCTCGGGGGCGCTTCCCCCAAACCCCCTTTCTCGGGGGCATTGGCCCCCACTCCCCCCAGCCGGGGGGGTGTCAACACCCCCCCGGACCCCCTGGGGATCGTGCCAGGATCATAACCAAACCCGGGGTTCAAAAACGGCTGAATCATCATCTATGAGACTGGAAGATCAGGCTCCACAACCAACAGGAATCACATGTAGGATATAATTAAAGAAAAAAATCCAATCATAGAAAGTCGAAAATATCACAACATTGATGAGCTTCAACATTACGGATCAGTGCCAAATCTTGCTGGTATTCCAAATATTGAAGTCGTGAGTGCATATAATTTTTTTATATCAATAACTATGTATGTTTTTGGAATTTAATTGTAATATTATTTTCTTATATTTATGTATACTTTTGTTTTTGTTTTTGACAGTGCCAATTAACTCCAAAAGGGCATGAAGTATTCTAGGTAGGTGAGAAAGTGAACATATTGGATCCATATGACAGTGCTATTGCCGGAACTGGACGCATTCAGTCACTTTCTATGATCCATGGAGTGGCACTTGGTCTTGAAGATGCAAATGTAAATGTCATTAAATTCACAAGTAACATCCCCCTTGCATATGAAGATACAATTGATGGATGTCAACGTTTGAAGGAGACGGAAAGTAGTTTCATTCGGTGGCCAAAGAAGTATTTCAGAAAATAATTGTTCTAGTTGATTTTCATGTTCTTGTTGCAAAACTTGATATATTGTTGATGTTCATTTTGTTGTATTGTTGTTAAGAAATATTGTACTGGAACAATGATTAGACCATTCACTGATTAGACTATTTACATCATACCTAGTCTTAACTTTTCTGCATGATTAAGTGATTTTAGACGGTCTGAACCTTCCTTTCACAGTGATGATAAACTTCTAGTTACTATATGGAACACTTCAATCACATACTCTGAGAGAGAGAGATAAAAGTTGTTTTCCCTTGGTCTTGTGGGTATAAGGGTTGTCTTCCAACTTGGTTGTGGTTATCTCTTGTGGACTTGTGGTATGGTTGGTTAGACCTTGTGATGACCCTCCCTTGTTGGTCTTTGTGCTAGCACCCCCCTTCTTATGGTAGCTTGACCCTCCTTCTTGTGTAACCCTCCTCTAAAGACATCTTGACCCTAAAACTCAATGACCAAATAGAAGTTGGAACCTTCTAGGGGTCATTGAAAGGTTAAGAAAAAATAAAATCCCCTTCTATTTAGAGTATTGACATAGTAACCCTAAAATTTAGGAGGATCCTTCTAGAAGTCACCAAGAGATTATAAGTATGACTCTAATCCTTCATTATGTCTCACTCATGAAAGCATTCTTCTCTCTGAAATTGGGATATCTAGTCTAGGGTTTATTGTGCAAGTTTTGAAGCATGATTTGGAGTTGCCTCGTTGGTCTAGGGTTGTCATCCTTCTTCACTGCTGCCATTGAGGTTTTATGGTTGCCTTTCACTGCTCGACAATTGCCAACCATTGGTTAATATTTTCTTTTGGGCAACTGGTTAATGTATTTGGACCTATGCACTCTATGCTAAGATACAACACATATTCTCTCTCTCTCAAGTATGTTTATGCCCACAGGTAAGGGCCAGACTTGTTCCTTCTGAGAGATCTGCCTTTGAGAGGCTACATTTGATCTAGAAGTCAATTTTTCTGAGTACAAGGAAGGTTCACTCAATCATATAAGTTAATCAACCTATTTTGCTTTGATAATTAGTTTTACTTACTGTTGTACTATTGTTTATGATTTCACTATATTGATGAGGTTGTTGAACTTTAACATAGTGACCCTTGGGTAGTGTTAAAGTTGAAAGAGTTGAAAATTCTGTTTTAAACTTCAGAGCTAATTAAAACAAAAACTACACCAGAAAAATCCAAACTATGATTTAATTATCAAAGCGAAAAACTCCAGAGGGTCTGAACCGAGGGCCAACAGCAGGAGAGCCAACTGTACCAATTGTTTGCATGCCTGGCAATGTCTGCCCTGAAGATACTAAATGTTGAAATGAAGTACCCTGAATGGATCCTTGTTTTTGTCGTGATTGGTGAGATGTGTATGTCGATTGAATATTCGAAAGTTGATCTGTTTGTCCAGAATGGGCCATGGGAGGATGGCCAGTGCCCTGAAGTTGTCCAATCATGCTTCCCCTTGGATGTTGTTGCATATTACAGGTGACCACATTGAAAACTCTCCTTATGTGGAAAGTGTCATTTATTTGAAAAGACATTTAATTTACATACTATCATTATACGGTCTTCACATTTTTTTATTCCTTGGTGGGTCTTGTTGCTCAAGCATATTTTGCATTTAGAACGTTTTCACTTGGGAAAGAAAAATGCCAAGACTATTTACATCATACTCAGTCTTAACTTTTCTGGATTATTAAGCGAGTTTAGACGGTTGCTTGTGCATAATGATGAAATGTCAATCTGTTTGTTGTCATCTTTGGTTTGGTTTTTAGTTTGGCATGATGTTGTTCATTATATTACCTGTCCCACATTGCTTCTGTTTCCAAATATTTGCGTGTTATTTTACTTAATTTTTTTGTTTGGTCTAATTGTTGTTGTTGATTGTAGTTGTGTACTTTGAAGGTGCTTTGTATTCCCTTTGTGAAATGTTTGTGAAAACTTTATTGGGATTATTGATTAGCTCCCTCCAACATCAAGGGCCTGCTTTCTTGGAGCCTAGAAGGTACCCAAGGGCCCCCAAGAGTCTCTAGGGGTTCTTGGTCTGAACTTTCCTTTTACAACGATGATAAAATTCTAGTTACTATATGGAACACTTGTATCAGATACTCTGAGAGAGAGAGATAAAAGTTGTTTTCCCTTGGTATTGTGGGTATAAGGGTTATCTTCCAACTGGGTTGTGGTTACCTCTTGTGGAGTTGTGGTGTGGTTGGTTAGATCTTGTGATGACCCTCCCTTGTTGGTCTTTGTGCTAGCGCACCCCTGCTTATGGTAGCTTGACCCTACTTCTTGTTTAACCCTCCTCTAAAGACATCTTGACCCTAAACCTCAATGACCAAATAGAAGGTGGAACCTTCTAGGGGTCATTGAAAGGTTAAGAAAAAATAAAAGCCCCTTCTATTTTGAGTATTGAAAAAGTAACCCTAAAATTTAGGAGGATCCTTCTAGAAGTCACCAAGAGATTATAAGTATGACTCTAATACTTCATTATGTCTCACTCATGAAAGCATTCTTCTCTATGAAATTGGGATATCTAGTCTAGGGTTTATTGTGCAAGTTTTGAAGCATGATTTGGAGTTGGCTCGTTGGTCTAGGGGTGTCATCCTTCTTCATTGCTGCCATTGAGGTTTTATGGCTGCCTTTCACTGCTCGGCAATTTCCAACCATTGGTTAATATTTTATTTTGGGAAACTAGTCAATGTATTTGGACCTCTGCACTCTCTACTAAGATACAACACATATTCTCTCTCTCTCAGGTATGTTTATGCCCACAAGTAAGGGCCAGACTTGTTCCTTCTGAGAGATCTGCCTCTAAGATGCTACATTTGATCTAGAAGTCAATTTTTCTAAGCACAAGGAAGGTTCACTCAATCAGATAAGTTACTCGACCTATTTTGCTTTGATAATTAGTTTTACTTACTACTGTACTATTGTTTATGATTTCACTGTATTGATGAGGTTGTTGAAATTTAACACAATGACCCTTGGGTAGTGTTAAAGTTGAAAGAGTTGAAAATTATGTTTTCAACTTCAGATCTGATTAAAACAAAAACTACACCAGAAAAATCCAAACTATGATTTAATTATCAAAGCGAAAAACTCCAGAGGGTCTAAACTGAGGGCCAACAACAGAAGAGCCAACTGTACCAATTGTTTACATGCCTGGCAATGTTTGCCCTAAAGATACTGAATGTTGAAATGAAGTACCCTGAATGGATCCTTGTTTCTGTCGTGATTGGTGAGATGTGTATGTTGATTGTATATTCGAATGTTGATCTGTTTGTCTAGAAGGGACCATGGGAGGATGGCCAGTGCCCTGAGGTTGTCCAATCATGCTTCCCCTTGGATGTTGTCGCATATTATAGGTGAACACATTGAAAACTCTCCTTATGTGGAAAGTGTCATTTATTTGAAAAGACATTTAATTTACATACTATCATAATATGGTCTTCACATTTTTTGATTCCTTGGTGGGTCTTGTTGCTCAAGCATATTTTGCATTTAAAACGTTTTTACTTGGGAAAGAAAAATGCCAAGACTATTTACATCATACTCAGTCTTAACTTTTCTTGATTATTAAGCGAGTTTGGACGGTTGCTTGGGTATAATGATGAAATTTCTATTTGTTTGTGTTGGCAGGCAGTTTGGTAAGGAAGAATCGCAGCATCGCCGATGCTGCGACACGGCAGAAGAGGTCGCGGAAGGAAGAAGGCTGCATTATTTTATGTATTGTTTGAGTCGTTTGTACCGCAGAATGCGGGTTTTTGGGTCATTGGACCATATGAGATGTAATTTTGAGCTAATTGTACTGCAATAGGCAGGTTTTTTGGGTCATTTCGACCGTGTGAGTTAGATTTTGGGTCATTTGTCCAGGAGTCGGTTAGGAAGTTGTTAGTAAGTGGACAAGCATTGTAAAGGCGGACGCCTATATATAGACAGAAAGTTGTAGGTCGTAGGATATCTTGGAGATGCATTTTTGCATATGTTCTGAGATCAAGAGATATCGTTGAGATCTGGTTTTGCAGAGATGTTGTATCAGGGTTTTTATGAAGTAATATGACATGACATAACTGTTTGGTGAAATTCCCTGTGTACCTTTCGTGTTAATGCATGTTGTGATGATTTCTTGCTGCAATTAACCTTTTAATGTTATATTTGTTTTTGTTGCGATGAATGACTCTGTTAAATAATGCTATGAATACAAATGATGTTAATTTTTAATGCATAGATCTATTTTGGATGTTGCAATAAGTTGAGTAATTGTTGCCGCAATCATCCTCCTTCATTCGGCGGAAACATGGTTTCGTCCACTCTCCCTTGATCGCCTCGGGTGAGACCTCATCTTCTCTATAGGTGTTGCTGGATAGGCTAAAACTTGTCTATTCCGGTGCTCAGGGAGATCGCGGTGGGTTGCTGTCGACAACGATGGGAACCCCTGTCGACTGGGTTTGAGTCAACAAATGGTTCCGTTGCTGGGACCGTGTGTGAAGTGAAAGGAGGATATGTTGTGGCATCTGACACAACCGGAGATACAAAGCTGGTTTGATAAGAGGTTGCGGGAATTTTTTGAAGAAGAAAATCGGAACACTCGACTAACAGTAGATCAGTGGGTGGGTAGATATATTCATGACAGTCCACACGAATGGTTTTTCTGTGAATTCCCAGTCCTTTTGTTCGAATGGTTGGCAAAGTTGACCTATCAGAAGAGGAACCACCAAGGTGGTGAGCCGACGACCTGGACCTCAGAGCTGATCTAAGAACTGCAGGAAGTCGATAATAAAGCATTGCGGGCTGTAGAAGTGTGGCTTGATAGCATCTTAGAGGGGTATATTGCTGAATTTGCAGTCGATACATAAAAGTCCTATAGCGAGGCCGAGAGATATTTTTTCCGCGAACCCCGATGAAGGTTCTTGCTGTCGCTCCAACTGTCCATTAAGATGCTTGTTTGCGAAAAGGGTATATTGAAGATACATATAGATCAGTAAGCGTCCTGGTGGGCGAAGGATGTGGGTATCACGACAACAGGGGGGGGACGGTGCATGGAATGATCAGGGGTAGATGGGTGTGGGTCACGATGAGACTGTGAGTGAAGCCAAGGAAGAGAGTGGTCTTACAAGGGGAGGAGTGAGGTTTCGATAGGAAAATAGGCAGAGGATAGGAGAAGGTCTTGCTGTGATCGAACCGAAAGTTCGCGAAGGAATACCACACGGGATGAAGCGATCTCACAGTTTGGACAAGGATACACAGGCTACGCCCAGGATAGAGGCAGGACCTAACCCCAGCAGCAACGTATCCACACCTCCGCTCACTATCTGTCAACCAGCGAGAAACACCACTTCAAACCCACCAGGTCAACAAAACTTGATCGCCAGTAGTTTAGTACCTGTAGGAAGGAAGCCCAGGATGGCAGGCGATGATGCTAAGTTACTGTTGTTCCATGGGAGTGGGACAGACAACCTAGAACAATATTGGTTTTTGTGTGAAGCGGTCTGGATCGTAAAACAAATCACTGATGATGCTGCTAAGAAAGTACAGTTAGCGACAACTCTGCGAGGTTGTGCATTAGATTGGTTTATGAAGTTTGTTCTAGTCCCTATAAGAGCCCCAGAAAAGTCACTAGATGAGATCCAGGATGGGTTGATTGTAGAATTCAGAAATCCCTAGTTTGAGGCTCAATATATTATGGAATTGAAAGAAATTAAGCAGTATCCCAATGAGACGGTGTGGGATTTCGACCAGCAGTTCAAGACGCTGATGGCAAGGGTTAGTTTTGATATGAGCTCTGGCCAACATAAAGAGTGGTTCATCGTGGCACTGCTACCACATATTTAGCTACCATTAATGCAACAAAACATCTCGACACCCAGTGAATCTCTGGAGATTGCAATGCAGTTGGAGGCATCGTCGATTGGAGAAAATGCAGCTGGGATGTCGCAAATTCATATGCAGCTGGCTAACTTTACCATACAGCTGCAAGAGTTGAAGAAGGGCAAGGAGTAGCGCGAAGAGGTATGGTGTACGCGATGTCGAGGAGAAGGGCATACGAAGGAAAATTGCCCGGAATTCTGTAACTATTTGGTTTTAGGAGCGCCAAACCCGTTAAATGGTGTTGGCATGCCGTATTGTCGCGTTTGTCAGGTATTTGGGCACCACCATGAAGAATGTCCATATATGAAAAAATGGTCACCAAGCCGATGAATCTATATTGCACATTCTGTAAATCGGTGGGACATGATGACAAAGATTTTTGGGCATATGGGTTGCTTCATGAGAGAACGTACGACGCATTCTATGTAAAGGATGACCAGCGTGCCGTACAACAACCACAACTACAGCCACGGGTAGCCCAACCGCTACCTCAACCGCAGGTACAGTTTGTACCGCAGCAACAACAACAGCAGTTTGTGCCGCAATATACTCTGATGCAAATGGCTCCATAGCAGCCACAGTACGTTCAACAACTGCAGTATGCACAACAAGGGCAAGGCATGATGCAACAACAGTACAATCAACAACAATACCAACAACAGAGTGGATTCCGTGGAGGATTCAAGGGTGGACGCGGTGGAGGATTTGGTCACAGAGGAGGACGAGGTGGTTGTGGACCTATGTAGTGCTATCACTTTGCGGTATGGGGACGCTATCAGCAAGATTTCCCACTGTTGCAAACGCAGTGTACAATTTGATTCGTTGCAGACCATACAGTAGAGAACTGTCCGCAGTCGATTGCACGATGGCAGGCAAGGAATATTCTGTAATTGCAGAACCAGGCTCAACAACCCGTGCAGAATCAGGTGTATCAACCAGTACAACAACCGGTGCAAAACCAGAACCAATGACCAATTCATAATGCTAATCAATATGTGAACTAGCCAGGGAATCCACTGTTGAACCAGAATCAAGGTGCGAATGTTTCAACAATCTCAGCAGAGCCCAGGCCACATGATGTAGCTGTTGCGGTGATCACTCGGGGAGGTGCAAAAACAAGAGAAGACACTTCACATCCGCTGATCCGGCTGGCTGGGACGAAGAAGGTGTCATTTGACATTAATTCAGAGTGCGATACGTTCCACCAGGCATGACGGGCATTGGACAAAGGCAAGGCTATCGTCTGTGACATGCCCCCTGTCTTTGATGACACACTAGACGCTGGTCCATCAGCGTAGTCTAGAACTTTGTAGAGATTCCTGGAAAGATGTTTTGTTGTTGGCAAGGGATCCTACTGCACTTGCCAAAATTGAGGGGTTGTTGTAGCGATTTCCAAGGGGACGCCAGGAATCCATGGTGAATTCCTTACAACGGAGGAAGACTTGCAAGGAGATGCGGATGAATATTCAAATTGGAGACTTCAATGTCGAATCAGTTATTCTGGATCTTGGTTCGGATGTCAACATATTAACCAAACAGGCATGGCAGAGAATGGGGAGCCCCCCATTGAGCTGGTCCCTAGTACAGCTCAGGTTAGCTAATCATGCTAAAGTGACGCCAATTGGGAGAGTCCCCCGGTTAGTGGTGGACATTGAGGGCATGAAGACCTACGCTGACTTTGATGTCATCGAAGTGGTTGAAGGAGGAATCTCTTATCCCGCGTTGTTGGGGATCAGATGGGCTAATGACAGTGGAGTGGTAATCAACTTCAAGCGACGAATGATGACTTTTGAAAATCGTGATCTTAGAGTTATTGCCCCTTTGGATCCGGTTGAAGGACGCAGATACCTTGAACCAGTTAAAGATGAAGATCCCAACGGATGGGACCAGGAATTCAATATTTTAGAAGATTACATTCATCCAACTGACAACGGTGAGCTTGGATGGTGCAGTGACAACTCTGCATCTTCCGACTTTGATGATGCGCTAGAACACTGGCAGAACCGCTTGCACGAGGTGTCGCTCCATAAGTGTGGATTGATTACGCAGTCGCTATGCCGTGTTGCGACTGAAAAGGTCACACTACCAATATATGAAGGACTTCCTGGCATATCTGACTTTCTGACAGAGTTTGAGGAAAGAGTTTCCGAACCACAGCGATTGCTGGCATTAGACGAAGCACTAGAGGCTACTCCAGCACGCTGGTGGGCACCACACAAGGCATCAATTGATGGATGGTCAAAATGCAGAAGATTGATGATGGTACGCTTCGGCAATACCGAGGTATACCAAGCAGGGAATTATGATGGTCGAAACGATCGTGGTGACCATTTGATGGAGTGTCAGATGTTATGGGCATCGCGACCAAGAGATGAGTGGGTCCACACATTTATCCATACTTTGGATGAAATTTCGCGATCATGGTATACTGCAGCTAAGTTACGGGGAGAAATCAATACTTGGTTGGAGTTGACCATCCGTTTTACTCATATGTTCATCTTTGCTGATCCCAACCCGGATGTCCATAACACTCTACCGATCATTCGCGATATGGTTCTAAAGGTTGTTTCGGTAGCATACCCAATGGATCTGCACACGCACTGCTAGATGCAATCCATTATGGAATGTTACAATATCATTGGTGGGCTCGAAGACGGGGATGATCCCTGGAATGTCAATATTCCAGAATCTGAAGGAAGTTGTGATGTGGTACCGCCTGGTGTGCCAAGTGATCCGTTCAGTCAACCCTTGAAGCTTCGCAAGATCAATATTGGGACAGAGGCCACTCCCAAGTTCGTGAATGTTGGAGATTATTGGGATGATGAGATGATGGGAAAGGTCACTGAGTTGTTACATGAGTTCCAAGATCTTTTCCCTACGAAGTTCTCCGAAATGAAAGGTATTTTGGTTGATTTAGGAGAAATGAGGATTCCCTTGAAACCAGATGCGAAACCAATCAAGCAGTGACCGTATCAACTCAAACCGCGACATAAGGAGAAGGTCAAGGAAGAAGTTGATAGCATGTTGGATGTTGGTATCATTGAATCAATCGAAGAGTCAGAATGGATCAGTCCTATGGTGGTGCAGGACAAGAAGACTGGCGAGGTACGCATCTCTGTCGATTTGCGGAAGTTGAATGATGCCTGCGTGCATGACCCCTTTTCGACCCCGTTTACTGATGAAGTACTTGAGGGAGTAGGTGGCCAGGAGATGTATTCTTTCACGGATGGGTTCTCAGGCTATCATCAGATCCGCATTTCCAAAGAAGACCGCCACAAGATGAATTTCGTGACTGAATGGGGATTTTTTCAGTATACCGTGATGCCATTTGGATTGAAGAATGCCCTTGCAATATTTTCGCGGGTTGTTGTTGCTGCATTCAAGGATTTCATCCAGAAGTTCTTGCAGGTATACATGGATGATTGGACAGTTTATGGTTTGATCCGCGATCATCTAGCCAATCTGTGGTTGATGTTGGAACGCTGTCGCCAACACCAGATATCACTGAATTTGAAGAAGTGCATTTTTTGTGCCCCGTTTGGGATATTGCTGGGCCACATCATATGCAAACAAGGGTTGCTAGTTGATCCAGCAAAGATTGCACTTATTTTGAGTTTGACACCGCCGACCATTGTGAAGCAGTTGAGGGAAAATTTAGGACATACTGGGTATTACCGCAAGTTCATCAGGGGATATGCAGCGATCACCGCCCCTATGGAGAAGCTATTAAAGAAAGATGCAGTATTTCAATGGAGCACTGAAAGTCAGGATAGTTTCGAGCAGTTGAAGGCTAAGATGGCTTCGACACCAATACTAGTATTCCCGGACTGGAGTAAAGAATTCCATGTCCATGTTGATGCATCGTCAATTGCACTCAGTGTGGTGCTAGCGCAACCAGGAGAGGGGGGTATTAATCACCCTATTGCTTTCTCCAGTCGAAAGTTGTCATCCGCAGAAAGGAACTACACCCCTACCAAGTGGGAAGGATTGACGATGGTCTATGCGCTACAAAAGTTTCGACACTACTTATTGGACGAACATTTCAAAATGTTCACAAACCATTCTGCCTTCAAGTACCTGGTCAATAAGCCTGTGTTGGGGGGGAAGATATGCCGATGGTTACTTCTCTTTCAGGAGTTCGACTTTGAAGTGATTGTGAAGCTAGGGTGGTTGAACTCTGGTCCTGATCACTTATCGCGGATTGACATAGGAGAGGAGTTGACTAACATTGAAGACGGGTTGCCTGATGCGCAACTATTTAGGGTTGAAGTAGCCGATGGCTATTTTGAAGAAATCATTCAGTTTTTGGAAATAGGTACCGCACCAGAATAGCTCACCACTAGTCAGAAGAAGTAGTTGGTGGTTAAAGCTACAGACTTCCATCTCATTGCAGGAGAGTTATACAATATGGGTGTAGATGAGGTATTACGACGGTGTGTCTTGCCACACAAGCAAGCGCAGATATTGGAAGAAGCACATGGAGGAGTGGTTGGAGGACACTACGGCGGTCGGGCGACTTCCAGGAAGGTGCTTCGTGCGGGGCTTTGGTGGCCCACGCTCCATAATGATGCGACTGACTATGCGCGGTCTTGCGACGTCTGTCAGAGAACTGGGAAGCCCTCCAAGAGGGACGAGATGCCGCTGATGCCTTAGTTAACATTACAGCTGTTTGAAAAATGGGCAGTGGATTTTGTGGGAGCCATCAATCCACTAGGTAAGCGCACTGGTGCCAGATACATCATCACTATGACAGACTATTTGACCAGATGGACGGAAGCTGCACCAGTTGTTGACTGTTCTGCAGCCACAGCTGTGTGGTTTTTGTTTGATAACATTATCACTCGTTTTGGCTGCCCCAAGATATTGTTGAGTGATCAAGGAAGCCACTTTCTCAATCGCACCATCAGCGCACTGACCGAGGAACAACAGATTCATCATAAGAAGAGTACGCCATATCATCCGCAGGCAAATGGAACGGTGGAAGCTTTCAATAAAATATTGGAACATGCGCTGACAAAGGTGTGCAATGCGAACCGCAGCAACTGGGATCTCAAAATCCCAGTAGTATTGTGGGCTTACCGCACCACATGTAAAAGGTTGACGGGTCAAACACCATTTAAGATGGTATATGGACAAGAAGAAATCATGCCCAAGGAGTACATTGTTTTAAGTCTGCGTGTCGCAGCAATGACAGGAATAAATTCTGCGACAGCATTAGAGGAACGTCTAGCACAGTTAGTCTAGCTGGAGGAAGATCGCTTTATCGCCGGGTTCCATCAGGGTGTGGAGAAGGATCGCCGGAAGGCTTGGCATGATCGCCACATCAAGAACAAATAGTTTCAACAGGGTGATTTGGTGTTGCTGTATGACAACAAGTTTATGAAACATCCAGGAAAATTGCAGATGCATTGGCTTGGTCCGTATCGCATCAGTAGCATCACTTCAGGAGGAGCGGTACAGTTGCAGCAGTTGGATGGAGCGATGCTCCCCAAGTTGATTAATGGTAGCAGGTTGAAGCCCTATCAGTCAGGTTTGGAACAACGCGATGCCTGAGTCGCATCGGGAAAAAAAAAAACAAGTGTAGATTGATCGGTGGCCAGGTGGCGCACCAACATGAATGAAATGCGAAAGCAGGGAGGCTTCTACTGCAAGCTAGGAGCGGTCCTTGACAAGTGGTAGCGTTGCGACTGGGTCACATCAGAAATGCAGATGGGACATTTTCCTTTTGGGCAAATATGATCGTTATTCGATTTAGATTGTACCAGAAGAACACATGTTTGGAATAAGGAATACACCGAGGTAGCATGGCCGGCGACACCTGGAGTGATGGTTTGCATGGTTGGCATGAGGCATCCACCATGGCAGCATGGCCAAAGGGTCCAAGAGATGATGCTTCGCACATTTTTGCACGCAGGGAAATATGCGAAAGTATGATTGCTCTGCCCACCTCAGAAGTCCGGCTAATACTCACATGGAGCAGCGAAATATTATGATTACCCTAGAGCGTGAGCAGGTGGTGCAAAGGATTGCCGCGACAGACGAACGGCTGAATGCGATGTATAAATATAGGAACCCAAGGATAGTAAGAGCACAGAGGTTGTTCCACTTAAGAGGGGTTATGTTACGAGAGGGTCAGGCATCTAGCTAAGTTAGGATTTCCAAGGAGGTTGTGGAAATGATCCATTTCATTTCATGTGGTAGCACACTTGGTGTGCTGAGGGCCCGAACAACGAGTGTACATGAGCGTTTGGAGCAAGCCGTGCCTCGGACACTCAAGGGTCACAAGTATGAAGTCTCGTCCGATATGTCTAGGCAATTGGTGATGGTTCGAAGTCTCGTGGTCCCTGCGACCACACAAAAGGGGGGTGTTGTAGCCCCCGAGTCCCTGTAACATGTGCTTACTGGTGCGAAACAGATGTGCCAGAACCACTGGCCTAGTTTACACCCTGGCATTGCTCAAAAAATTCCTCTCTATCTACAATCGATCTCTCAAGACTGGAAGATGAGTTTGCAAGGTCCATGAAAGTAAACCGAGAAAAGTCCACTTTTTGGAAAGAAGTACATGACAGCGAGCAGATGATCAGTGTAGTAGAAGGAGAAGGACAACACCGCGCGATCTAGACAACAAGAACAGTTGCAGAACTATAGTTCATCCATAGTAGAGTCAAGACCGCAGAATACAACATGTCCAGTTGACGTGGCTCGAGGGCAAGCCACAAGATTGTGTTAGGGGCCTGTTGGTAGATGGTTTGGTAAGGAAGAATCGCAGCATCGACGATGCTGCGACATGACAGAAGAGGTCGTGGAAGGAAGAAGGCTACATTATTTTATGTATTTTTTGAGTTGTTTGTACCGCAGAATGCAGGTTTTTGGGTCATTTGGATCGTGTTAGTTAGATTTTGGGTCATTTGTGTTGAGATATTGTAACTTCAAAGAATATTATATTTGTACTTTATTATTCCGGAGATGTTCCATTCCTCCGTGAAGATCTTATTGTATATCCGGAGATGTTTATTCCTCCGTCGGAATGTGGTAACTCGGGTTATTAGACTTCCCTAGTGGGGGTCGGCCGTGTATGTGTTATGTGGGTCAAAGGGTTATTAGACCACCCTAGAGGGGTCGGCCCAGTCATTTTTAGTGGGGTATTTAACCCATTGGTTAAATACGAGCCTACGTGTACTTGTGTAAAATACATATCAGAGTAGTGTATAAATAGAGGAGGTGTGTTCCTCATTATACACACTCACTCACTTGAGGATAGCGCACTTGTGGAGGAGAGATCTGCTATTGTGGTGGAGGAGATCATGTCTCAGGGTTTCATCTTTGTATATTGATGGTCATCTATATTGAGGAAGCTTTGCTGGGTTTTCTACCCCATGAGGGTTTCCCAGGATAAATCTCTGTCTCTTGTGTTTATGCTGTGCTTGTTGTTTCTTCAGTGATCCTGTATATGCTATTATTGTGAAATGGAATGTAATGCTGCTATTTTTCTGTCTTAGCATATTGAATCTTAACATGGTATCAGAGCTAACCTGAAGGAAGGCAAGGTATGGCACTTACGACACTTGCTTTACTTACGACAATTTGAAGGTTAGGGTTTTACATAGAAAAAACCCGTCATCGTGGAACTTTCGCTATAAATCCATTTCTGCGAAGGTTCAGGGTCTGAAAAGTTTATATGTCGAAGATAACATCCCCAGGTACCTTGTGTCCAAAGGGAACCCTCATATTCGTTGTACTTTGTGAGTTATGATCAGTACAAGTTAGGGTTTCTGCCTCTTCCAGATCTCAGTCAAAATCAGGTGACCTAGGAAAAAAGGTCATAACTTGGGCTAGGAAGCTCCAAATGAAATTTCGTAAAAATTGACAGGTAGTACACAGACTGTACTATCTCAGGAAACGTTTTCAGAGGCCGAAATGCAACCAGTGACACGTGGCACACTGTACAAGTTTGCTCTCCTGTTTTATCCCATAAACAGGTCACGTTGCGACACTTGGCATAACTCTCTCTCAGAGAGTCCAATTGAGGTCATACCTGTCAGGATGGAAAGATAACAGGTCGAGCTATCGCAAGAAACTTTTTCAGAGGTTGAAGGTGAACCAGTGACACGTGGAAGGCCGTACAAGTTCGCTCTCCTGTTTTATCCCATAAACAGGTCACGTTGCGACACTTGGCATAACTCTCTCTCAGAAAACCCAATTGAGGTCAGACCTGTCAGGATGGAAATATGACAGGTCAGGCTACTGCAGAAAAAGGGTTTCAGACCCTCTGGAGCAAAAATTTCAGAGTTATAGCAGAAACAATCAGGTGCATATTTCTGTCAAAACAGAATTATTTTTCGAGCACCTTTATTCATGGCTTCCGGAATTTAGGGTTTCGGAGAAAGTTAGAATTTTTGGAATCGGAGTCCACGGCTGAATGCTACTCAGGAAAATCGAAATTTAGAGACCAAGATTGAATTTTTTGGTTGGGTGGAAGACTGGGCTTGATCAAACCCCAGTTCGGGATTTTGATTGGAAAGATGGAAAATTAGGGCTTCAGCAAAAGTTGGAATTTTTGAAGTCTGTAACCACGGCTGGAAACTCCTAAGAAAAATAAGAGTTTAGAGCCTTGGATCGAACCTTTTGTTTGGGCAGAAGGGTGGGCTTCATCAAACCCTAGTTCGGGATCCTGTCCAGAAGATCCAGAAGTTTCAAAGGCAATTTTGAGGGGTCAAATTTTGGAAATTCCAAAATTGAAGTATGCTAGTTTGATCAGCTCAGCAAGACATATTCTTTCATCCATTCAGAAGTGTGAAAGTCAAAGATTGAATTTTTAGGGTTTCTCTAGAAAACCCTAATCAAGCTTCAGATCAAGTTTCAGGGGGATTTGAGGCTAAGGCCTTACATAAGAAGACTACAAGAAGTCTCGACAGGTATGACTTAAGGAGGCTCAGGTATGTCTTGAAATCTAATTCTTGATTAAGTTCATGATGTGTTTGTCTTCATATTATTTATTAGTACAATCTTGATTAATGTTAGAATTGTCTTATCACCCTAGTAACAGTATGAATGCATGTGAATGATCAAATACATTCTTTGATTAGGGCTATATGATTGTACTAATGCATTATGATGTTGTGTGAGGCTGATGTTGTCTGCTAACAAGATACAAGTACATCACAAAAGATAAATCAGGTTCCATGACCATGAAAACATGAAGACAAAGACTCATCCATAATCTTTGTTCTACTTATGAGGTATGTATGAATTTGTTATATTATGCTTAACCTATGAGACATGCAGGTTCTACCTCAGGATCTCTAAATCATTGAAGAGATTGTTTAGGTATGTTGTACATAACTAAGTAGGTATACTAATCCAGGTATGTTTCCCATGAATCTTACCTTGTGTTAGGATCCCTCATATAAGTATACTTGGTATGATTGGTTATGCTTATTCATAAAGTTAGTAATCAAGGGATTATGCATATTGTGTCTTTTATCTTGATTGATGATATGCATGAGTAAAATAAGACTTCCCTGAAATCTTGAATACTAATGTTTATTAACTATAATCATGACTATACATTCTCAAGATTATTTAGAACTATAATGTTTTGATAACATTTAGAACATACTAATGGGTGTATGGTTGTGTATGAGATCATGAAGATGACACTTGAACATGCACAGTGGTACAGAATGAATTGAAGTTCAAAAGACATACAGAAGATCAAGCAGGAGGCAACCACACAAACATAAAAGATAAGTATTTGAGTTGTTATTTGAAATAGTAAATGATATTGCCTGTAATAGGTTGTATGCATATTTGTATTCCTATAATATATCATGCTAAGTGTAAATATTCATAGAACATTGAACAGTATACGACTAATATGCATATGATTGGTAAGTTGGACAAACATTCCATTGTTGCTTGTCTAGAATGAAACCTCTTTGCTGACATGCTGAGAGTTGTGCACACTCTCGATAGTATGTTCTGGTAGAGATGGAAGGCATCTAGATAGCCACTGTATGCATACAGGATATGGGAAAGTGTTGTGCCAAAGTATTGGTCAAGATAGTTGCATAACTATGTAAATGATATCTGTATGCATAATAGGTTATCATGTCAATATGATTTGATGATTATGAAGTATTACTAATCATGTACCTAATTTTGATTTGTAGGAAAAATCATGATGAATGATGAACAAGCGATGGATGTTCAACAAAAAGATTTACAAATCAAACACACTATAGAAGGCTTGTGGCCAGAAGATTCTCTTAGAAAAGAGAAAGAGAATCATGATGAGATGTTTGTTCCAAGTGGATAGATAAAACCATTCTCTTAATGGTGTAATTAAAGAAGAAGTGTGATTCAGGTTTTGTATGGGTACCCAGGATCGATAATCAATTGATGAGCTTAATGATCACCACGGGTGATGTGGATCTCAACCTTTGCTACAAGGTTGAATATGGTTTTTATACACAGATGACATGGATGCAAGAAGGAACTCACCACAAAGTTTGAATAATATTGAGGCTCATATCAGTAGATCCATCTATCGAGAGATGGCACAGATAGATATGCATAAAATCATTCAATGCAGAGTGTGAATGATGTTCAGTCACAAAGGGAGAATTGACAGTTTCTTGATAAGCTTGGGCTTTACCAAAAATTAAAGTTGTTCCTATCCTTTACCTCAAGGCTATGGATCATACTATTATTATGATATCTTTCTTATAGGGAATGAGAAACAGATCATGAAAAGAAAGAAGAAGATGGCTGCAGAAATGAAAAATAAAAGATCTCAGATTGATGCATTACTTCCTAAGTCTCGAAGTATGGCAAGGCTTAGAAGGAATCTTTCTCAACCAAGGTAAGTATGCTGTGAAGTTTCTAAAAGGTTTTGATATGTTGGAGTATAAAGCCATGGCCACTCCCATGGACTCCAACTTGAAGTTGTTAGTTAATGACTCATCGTATTTAGTGGACCTAACCCTATATAGACAAATCATTGGGTCATTGATGTATCTAACAAATACTAGGCTAGATATATGCTTTGCTGCAAATACCCTAAGTCAGTGTCTAGTAGAACCTAGAAAGGTTCACTTAATAACTACAAAGCATGTAGTGAGGTACCTAAAAGGTACAATAGATTTTGGTCTATATTATCTTGGAGGTCATGAACTCCGTTTACATGGTTACTCAGATTCTGATTGGGCAGGAAGTGCCTCAGACAGAAAGAGTACATCAGGTGGATGTTATAGTCTTGAATCTGCCATGATCTCATGGTTCAGCAAGGAACAATCTAGTGTGGCTCTCAGTATTGCTGAAGCAGAATATATATATAGTTGTCTGCTCTGCCAGCTGTGAAGCAGTGTGGCTTCAGAAGCTATTATATGGAGTGTCTGACTTAGAAATGAATTCCACTATGATTATGTGTGACACTCAAAACTGCATCAAGATAGAAAATCTTGTATTCCACGATAAGTCAATAACACATAGAGATCCGATACTTCTATATACGAGATATGGTGCAGAGAGGAGCCATCAAGCTCGAGTATATAAGCACTGAGGATCAGATTGCTAATATCTTGACTAAACCTCTGTCTCGAGTAAAGTTTTCCGAGACAAGCTTGGTATAGTCCAGAAGGACCCTCATCGAAAGGGGGAGTAGCATAGTATCTAATAACAAGTCTGTCTCATCAATGATGAGGTTACCTATTTACTGCACCTAGTTACTTAGAATTATTTAGATTTAGGAATCTTATATTTTTTCTTTTGATGATAGATGTATACATGCTTTTGATGATAGATGTATTAGTGAGAATACATGCTTTTGATGATAGATGTATACATGCTTTTGATGATAGATGTATTAGTGAGAATATATGCTTTTGATGATAGATGTATTAGTAAGAATACATGCTTTTGATGATAGATGTATACATGCTTTTGATGATAGATGTATACATGCTTTTGATGATAGATGTATTAGTGAGAATACATGCTTTTGATGATAGATGTATACATGCTTTTGATGTCAGATGTATTACTGAGAATACATGCTTTTGATGTATGATGTATACATGTTGTTGATGCTAGATGATGATACATGTATTGATTAATGTACTTGTATAGATGAGGATACTTGTACTTGTATTGATGAGAATACATGTGGGGATTGTATCATCCTTGAACACTTGTTCTAAAATGAGCCATAGACAGAGGTCTCCGAGAAAGAAGAGGGATTGTATCATCCTTGAACACTTGTTCTAAAATGAGTCATAGACGTGAGGTCTCCGAGAATGAAGTCCTTAGTGGACAGTTGAGGGGATTGGATCATCCCTGGACTTTCAGTCCTAAAGAGAGCCGTAGACGTGAGGTCTCCGATAATGAAGTCCTGAATGAACAGGCAGGGGATTGCATCATCCCCGGACTGAGGTCCCAGAATAGAGCTGTAGACTGGGTCTCCGATAATGAAGTCCTGAATGAACAGGCAGGGGATTGCATCGTCCCCGGACTGAGGTCCCAGAATAGAGCCATAGACTGGGTCTCCGATAATGAAGTCCTGAATGAATAGGCAGGGGATTGCATCGTCCCCGAACTGAGGTCCCAGAATAGAGCCGTAGACTGGGTCTCCGATAATGAAGTCCTGAATGAACAGGCAGGGGATTGCATCGTCCCCGGACTGAGGTCCCAGAATAGAGCCGTAGACTGGGTCTCCGATAATGAAGTCCTGAATGAACAGGTAGGGGATTGCATCGTCCCTGGACTGAGGTCCCAGAATAGAGCCGTATACTGGGTCTCCGATAATGAAGTCCTGAATGAACAGGTAGGGGATTGCATCGTCCCCGGACTGAGGTCCCAGAATAGAGCCGTAGACTGGGTCTCTGATAATGAAGTCCTGAATGAACAGGCAGGGGATTGCATCATCCCCGGACTGAGGTCCCAGAATAGATCCGTAGACTGATGTCTTCGAGAACTGAAGATCGGATTGTATCATCCATGGACCTATGTCCTAAAGGGAGCAGGATTGATCATCCTAGGAACATGATCGTATGATGACGATGCTGACGATGCTGATGATCGTGTGATGACGATGTTGATAATCGTGTGATGACGATGCTGATGATCGTGTGATGATGATGCTGATGATCGTGTGATGACGATGCTGATGATCGTGTGATGACGATGCTAATGATCGTGTGATGATGATGCTGATGATCGTGTGATGACGATGCTGATGATCGTGTGATGACGATGCTGATGATCGTGTGATGACGATGCTGATGATCGTGAGATGACGATGCTGATGATCGTGTGATGACGATGCTGATGATCATGAGATGACGATGCTGATGATCGTGTGATGACGATAATCGTGAGGATCCAGATGATGATATTGTTGTAGCTGTTCAAGTGTTACAGAAGATAAAGACTCAATACTGAAGATGTCGATGTTCCAGTATTGAAGATGTTCCAGTAACTGCTTGAGTTACTGATGATGTTGAGAAAGCTTCCAATGATTTATAGATGTATCATGTATGATGTTGATGACTCCTTGCTCGTGCAGATGTTGTTATAATATCCTTATCGTTAAGGGGGAGTGTTGAGATATTGTAAATTCAAAGAATATTATATTTGTACTTTATTATTCCGGAGATGTTCCATTCCTCCGTGAAGATCTTATTGTATATCCAGAGATGTTTATTCCTCCGTCGGAATGTGGTAACTCAGGTTATTAGACTTCCCTAGTGGGGGTCGGCCGTGTATGTGTTATGTGGGTCAAAGGGTTGTTAGACCACCCTAGAGGGGTCGGCCCAGTCAGTTGTAGTGGGGTATTTAACCCATTGGTTAAATACGAGCCTACGTGTACTTGTGTAAAATACATATCAGAGTAGTGTATAAATAGAGGAGGTGTGTTCCTCATTATACACACTCACTCACTTGAGGATAGCGCACTTGTGGAGGAGAGATCTGCTATTGTGGTGGAGAAGATCATGTCTCAGGGTTTCATCTTTGTATATTGCTGGTCATCTATATTGAGGAAGCTTTGCTGGGTTTTCTACCCCATGAGGGTTTCCCAGGATAAATCTCTGTCTCTTGTGTTTATGCTGTGCTTGTTGTTTCTTCAGTGATCCTGTATATGCTATTATTGTGAAATGGAATGTAATGCTGCTATTTTTCTGTCTTAGCATATTGAATCTTAACAATTTGTCCAGGAGTCAGTTAGGAAGTAGTTAGTAAGTGGACAAGCATTGTAAAGGCGGACACCTATATATAGACAGAAAGTTGTAGGTCGTAGGATATCTTGGAGATGCGTTTTTGCATATGTTCTGAGATCAAGAGATATCGCTGAGATCTGGTTTTGCAGAGATGTTGTATCATGGTTTTTCTGAAGTAATATGACATGACGGAACTGTTTGGTGAAATTCCCTGTGTACCTTTCGTGTTAATTCCTGTTGTGATGATTTCTTACTGCAGTTAACCTTTTAATGTTATATTTGTTTTTGTTGCGATGAATGACTCTGTTAAATAATGCTATGAATACGAATGATGTTAATCTTTAATGCATAGATCTGTTTTGGATGCTGCGATAAGTTGAGTAATTGTTTCCGCAATCATCCTCCTTCATTCAGCGAAAACATGGTTCCGTCCACTCTCCCTTGATCGCCTCGGGTGAGACCTCATTTGCTCTGCAGGTGTTGCTGGGAAGGCTAAAACTTGTCTGGGCCAGTGCTCAGGGAGATCGCGGTAGGTTGGTGTCGACAGTGATGGGAACCCCTGTCGACTAGGTTTGAGTCAACAGTTTGTTGTCATCTTTGGTTTGGTTTTCAGTTTGGCATGATGTTGTTCATTATATTACCTCTCCCACATTGCTTTTGTTTCCAAATATTTGTGTTTTATTTTACTTAATTTTTTTGTTTGGGCTAATTGTTGTTGTTGATTGTAGTTGTGTACTTTGAATGTGCTTGGTATTCCCTTTGTGATATGTTTGTGAAAACTTTATTGGGATTATTGAGTAGCGCCCTCCAACATCAAGCGCTTGCTTTCTTGGAGACTATAAGGTTCCCAAGGGCCCCTAAGAGTCTCTAGGGGTTCTTGGTCTGAAATTTCCTTTTACAGTGATGATAAAATTATATTTAATATATGGAACACTTGGATCACATACTCTAAGAGAGAGAGATAAAAGTTGTTTTCCCTTGGTCTTGTGGGTATAAGGGTTGTCTTCCAACTTGGTTGTGGTTACCTCTTGTGGACTTGTGGTGTGGTTGGTTAGATCTTGTGATGACCCTCCCTTGTTGGTCTTTGTGCTAGCACCCCCCTTCTTATGGTAGCTTGACCCTCCTTCTTGTGTAACCCTCCTCTAAAGACATCTTGACCCTAAAACTCAATGACCAAATAGAAGGTGGAACCTTCTAGGGGTCATTGAAAGGTTAAGAAAAAATAAAAGCCCCTTCTATTTTGAGTATTGAAAAAGTAACCCTAAAATTTAGGAGGATCCTTCTAGAAGTCACCAGGAGATTATAAGTATGACTCTAATCCTTCATTATGTCTCACTCATGAAAGCATTCTTCTCTCTGAAATTGGGATATCTAGTCTAGGGTTTATTGTGCAAGTTTTGAAGCATGTTTTGGAGTTGGCTCGTTGGTCTAGGGTTGTCATCCTTCTTCACTGCTTCCATTGAGGTTTTATGGCTGCCTTTCACTGCTCTGCAATTGCCAACCATTGGTTAATATTTTCTTTTGGGAAACTGGTTAATGTCTTTGGACCTCTACACTCTCTTCTAAGATACAACACATATTCTCTCTCTCTCTCAAGAATGTTTATGCCCACAGGTAAGGGCCAGACTTGTTCCTTCTGAGAGATCTGCCTCTAAGAGGCTACATCTGATCTCGAAGTCAATTTTTCTGAGTACAAGGAAGGTTCACTCAATCAGATAAGTTACTCGACCTATTTTGGTTTGATAATTAGTTTTACTTACTATTGTTTATGATTTCATTTTATTAATGAGGTTGCTGAACTTTAACATAGTGACCCTTGGGTAGTGTTAAAGTTGAAAGAGTTGAAAATTATGTTTTAAACTTCAAATCTGATTAAAACAAAAACTAAACCAGAAAAATCCAAACTATGATTTAATGATCAAAGCGAAAAAATCCAGAGGGTCTAAATGAGGTCCAATAGCAGGAGAGCCAACTGTACCAATTGTTTGCATGCCTGGCAATGTCTTCCCTGGAGATATTGAATGTTGAAATGAAGTACCCTGAATGGATCCTTGTTTCTATTGTGATTGGTGATATGTGTATGTCGATTGTATATTCGAAAGTTGATCTGTTTGTCCAGAAGGGGCCATGGGAGGATGGCCAGTTCCCTGAGGTTGTCCAATCATGCTTCCCCTTGGATGTTGTTGCATATGTGGAAAATGTCATTTATTTGAAAAGACATTTAATTTACATACTATCATTTTATGGTCTTCACATTTTTTTATTCCTTGGTGGGTCTTGTTGCTCAAGCATATTTTGCATTTAAAACGTTTTCACTTGGGAAAGAAAAATGCCAAGACTATTTACATCATACTCAGTCTTAAATTTTTTGGATTATTAAGCGAGTTTAGACGGTTGCTTGTGTATAATGATGAAATTTCTATCTGTTTGTTGTCATCTTTGGTTTGGTTTTCAGTTTGGCATGATGTTTTTCATTATATTACCTCTCCCACATTGCTTCTGGTTCCAAATATTTGCATGTTATTTTACTTAATTTTTTGTTTGGGCTCATTGTTGTTGTTGATTGTAGTTGTGTACTTTGAAGGTGCTTGGTATTCCGTTTGTGAAATGTTTGTGAAAAATTTATTGGGATTATTGAGTAGCGCCCTCCAACATCAAGGGACTACTTTCTTGGAGCTTAGAAGGTACCCAAGGGATCCCAAGAGTCTCTAGGGGTTCTTGGTATGAACTTTCGTTTCATAGTTATGATAAACGTCTAGTTACTATATTGAACACTTCGATCACATACTCTGAGAGAGAGAGCTAAAAGTTGTTTTCCCTTGGTCTTGTGGGTATAAGGGTTGTCTTCCAACTTGGTTGTGGTTATCTCTCTTGGACTTGTAGTGTGGTTGGTTAGATCTTGTGATGACCCTCCCTTGTTGGTATATGTGCTAGCGCCCCCCTTCTTATGGTAGCTTGACCCTCCTTCTTGTGTAACCCTCCTCTAAAGACATCTTGACCCTAAAACCTAATGACCAAATAGAAGGTGGAACCTTCTAGGGGTCTTTGAAAGGTTAAGAAAAAATAAAAGCCCTTTCTATTTTGAGTATTGACAAAGTAACCCTAAAATTTAGGAGGATCCTTCTAGAAGTCACCAAGAGATTATAAGTATGACTCTAATCCTTCATTATGTCTCACTCATGAAATCATTCTTCTCTCTGAAATTGGGATATCTAGTATAGGGTTTATTGTGCAAGTTTTGAAGCATGTTTTGGAGTTGGCTCATTGGTCTAGGGCTATCATCCTTCTTCACTGCTTCCATTGAGGTTTTATGGTTGCCTTTCACTACTCGACAATTTCCAACCATTGGTTAATGTTTTATTTTGGGAAACTGGTTAATGTCTTTGGACCTATGCACTCTCTGCTAAGATACAACACATATTCTCTCTCTCTCAGGAATGCTTATGCCCACAGGTAAGGGCCAGACTTGTTCCTTCTAAGAGATCTGCCTATGAGAGGCTACATTTGATCTAGAAGTCAATTTTTCTGAGTACAAGGAAGGTTCACTCAATCAGATAAGTTACTCGACCTATTTTTCTTTGATAATTAGTTTTACTTACTACTGTACTATTGTTTATGATTTCACTGTATTGCTGAGGTTGCTGAACTTTAACATAGTGACCCTTGGGTAGTGTTAAAGTTGAAAGAGTTGAAAATTATGTTTTAAACTTCAGATCTGATTAAAACAAAAACTACGCCAGAAAAATCGAAACTATGTTTTAATTATCAAAGCAAAAAACTCCAGAGGGTCTGAACTGAAGGCCAACAACAGGAGAGCCAACTGTACCAATTGTTTGCATGCCTGGCAATGTCTGCCCTAAAGATATTGAATGTTCAATTGAAGCACCCTGAATGGATCCTTGTTTCTGTCGTGATTGGTGAGATGTGTATGTCAATTGTATATTCGAAAGTTGATATGTTTGTCCAGAAGGGGCCATGGGAGGTTGACCAGTTCCTTAAGGTTGTCCAATCATGCTTCCCCTTGGATTTTGTTGCATATTACAGGTGACCACATCGAAAACTCTCCTTATGTGGAAAGTGTCATTTATTTGAAAAGACATTTAATTTACATACTATCATTATATGGTCTTCACATTTTTATTCCTTGGTGGGTCTTGTTGCTCAAGCATATTTTGCATTCAAAACATTTTCACTTGGGAAAGAAAAATGCCAAGACTATTTACATCATACTCAGTCTTAACTTTTCTGGATTATTAAGCGAGTTTAGATGGTTGCTTGTGTATAATGATGAAATTTCTATCTATTTGTTGTCATCTTTGGTTTGGTTTTTAGTTTGGCATGATGTTGTTCATTATATTACCTCTCCCATATTGCTTCTGTTTCCAAATATTTGCGTGTTATTTTACTTAATTTTTTTGTTTGGGATAATTGTTGTTGTTGATTGTAGTTGTGTACTTTGAAGGTGCTTGGTATTCCCTTTGTGAAATGTTTATGAAAACGTTATTGGGATTATTGAGTAGTGACCTCCAACATCAAGGGCCTGCTTTCTTGGAGCTTAGAAGGTACCCAAGGGCCCGCAAGAGTCTCTAGGGGTTCTTGGTCTGAAATTTCCTTTTAAAGTGATGATACACTTCTAGTTACTATATGGAACACTTGGATCACATGCTCTGAGAGAGAGAGATAAAAGTTGTTTTCCCTTGGTCTTGTGGGTATAAGGGTTGTCTTCCAACTTGGTTGTCGTTACCTCTTGTGTGCTTGTGGTGTGGTTGGTTAGATCTTGTGATGACCCTCCCTTGTTGGTCTTTGTGCTAGCACCCCCCTTCTTATGGTAGCTTGACCCTCCTTCTTGTGTAACCCTCCTCTAAAGACATGTTGACCCTAAAAATCAATGACCAAATAGAAGGTGGAACCTTCTAGGGGTCATTGAAAGGTTAAGAAAAAATAAAATCCCTTTCTATTTTGAGTATTGACAAAGTAACCCTAAAATTTAGGAGGATCCTTCTAGAAGTCACCAAGAGATTATAAGTATGACTCTAATCCTTCATTATGTCTCACTCATGAAAGCATTCTTCTCTCTAAAATTGGGATATCTAGTCTAGGGTTTATTGTGCAAGTTTTGAAGCATGTTTTGGGGTTGGCTTGTTGGTCTAGGGATGTCACCCTTCTTCACTGCTGCCATTGAGGTCTTATGGTTGCCTTTCAATGCTCGGCAATTGCCAACCATTGGTTAATATTTTATTTTGGGCAACCAGTTAATGTCTTTGGACCTCTGCACTCTCTGCTAAGATACAACACACATTCTCTCTCTCTCAGGAATGTTTATGCCCACAGGTAAGGGCCAGACTTGTTCCTTATGAGAGATCTGCCTTTGAGATGCTACAACTGAGCTAGAAGTCATTTTTTCTGAGTAAAAGGAAGGTTCACTCAATCAGATAAGTTACTCAACCTTTTTTGCTTTGATAATTAGTTTTACTTACTATTGTACTATTGTTTATGATTTAACTGCATTGATGAGGTTGTTGAACTTTAACATAGTGACCCTTGGGTAGTGTTAAAGTTGAAAGAGTTGAAAATTATGTTTTAAACTTCATATCTGATTAAAACAAAAACTACACTAGAAAAAGGCAAACTATGATTTAATTATCAAAGAGAAAAACTCCAGAGGGTCTGAACTGAGGACCAACAACAGGAGAGCCAACTGTACCCATTGTTTGCATGCTTGGCAATGTCTGCCCTGAAGATACTGAATGTTGAAATGAAGTACCCTGAATGGATCCTTGTTTCTGTCATGATTGGTGATATGTGTATGTCAATTGTATATTCAAAAGTTGATCTGTTTGTCCAGAAGGGGCCATGGGAAGATGGCCAGTGCCATGAGGTTGTCCGATCATGCGTCCCCTTGGATGCTGTTGCATATTACAGGTGACCACATTGAAAACTCTCCTTATGTGGAAAGTGTCATTTATTTGAAAATACATTTAATTTACATACTATCATTTTATGGTCTTCACATTTTTTTATTCCTTGGTGGGTCTTGTTTCTGAAGCATATTTTGCATTTAAAACATTTTCACTTGGGAAAGAAAAATGCCAAGACTATTTACATCATACTCAGTCTTAAATTTTTTGGATTATTAAGCAAGTTTAGATGGTTGATTTTGTATAATGATGAAATTTCTATCTGTTTGTTGTCATCTTTGGTTTGGTTTTAAGTTTGGCATGATGTTGCTCATTATATTACCTCTCCCACATTGCTTCTTTTTCCAAATATTTGCGTGTTATTTTACTTAATTTTTTTCCAAATATTTGCGTGTTATTTTGTTGTTGTTGTTGTTGTTGTTGATTGTAGTTGTGTACTTTGAAGGTGCTTGGTATTCTGTTTGTGAAAACTTTATTGAGATTATTGAGTAGCGCCATCCAACATCAAGGGCCTGCTTTCTTGGAGCCTAGAAGGTACCCAAGGGCCCGCAAGAGTCTCTAGGGGTTATTGGTATGAAATTTCATTTTACAGTGATGATAAACTTCTAGTTACTATATGGAACACTTGGATCACATACTCTAAGAGAGAGAGATAAAAGTTGTTTTCCCTTGGTCTTGTGGGTATAAGGGTTGTCTTCCAACTTGGTTGTGGTTACCTCTTGTGGACTTGTGGTGTGGTTGGTTAGATCTTGTGATGACCCTCCCTTGTTGGTATTTGTGCTAGCGCCCCCCTTCTTATGGTAGCTTGACCCTCCTTCTTGTTTAACCCTCCTCTAAAGACATCTTGACCCTAAAACTCAATGACCAAAATAGAAGGTGGAACCTTCTAGGGGTCATTGAAAGGTTAAGAAAAAATAAAAGCCCCTTCTATTTTGAGTATTGAAAAAGTAACCCTAAAATTTAGGAGGATCCTTCTAGAAGTCACCAAGAGATTATAAGTATGACTCTAATCCTTCATTATCTCTCACTCATGAAAGCATTCTTCTCTCTGAAATTGGGATATCTAGTCTAGGGTTTATTGTGCAAGTTTTGAAGCATGTTTTGGAGTTGGCTCGTTTGTCTAAAGCTGTCATCCTTCTTCACTGCTGCCATTGAGGTTTTATGGCTACCCTTCACTGCTCGGAAATTGCCAACCATTGGTTAATATTTTCTTTTGGGAAACTGGTTAATGTCTTTGGACTTATGCAATCTTTGCTAAGCTACAACACATATTCTCTCTCTCTCTCTCAGGTATGTTTATGTCCACAGGTAAGGGCCAGACTTGTTCCTTCTAAGAGATCTTCCTCTGAGAGGCTACATCTGATCTAGAAGTCAATTTTTCTGAGTACAAGGAAGGTTCACTCAATCAGATAAGTTACTCGACCTATTTTGCTTTGATAATTAGTTTTACTTACTACTGTACTATTGTTTATGATTTCACTGTATTGATGAGGTTGCTTAACTTTAACATAGTGATGCTTGGGTAGTGTTAAAGTTGAAAGAGATGAAAATTATGTTTTAAACTTTAGATCTAACTAAAACAAAAACTACACCAGAAAAAACCAAACTAAACCAAACTATGATTTAATTATCAAAGCAAAAAACTCTAGAGGGTCTGATCTGAGGGCCAACAGCAGGAGAGCCAACTGTACCAATTGTTTGCATGCCTGGCAATGTCTGCCCTGAAGAAACTAAATGTTGAAATGAAGTACCCTGAATGGATCCTTGTTTCTGTCGTGACTGGTGAGATGTGTATGGCGGTTTTTGTTAACACCCAAAAAGTGCTCACTACCTCATCTACCCCATCACATGACTCATTTGTCCATATTTCCTACCATATTTTCCTCCAAAAGCTTAAAAACCCATTAAAAAGCCTCCAAAAGGCCAAAAAAGCCTCAAAAAGTCCAAAAAAACCATTAAAAAAGCCTCCAAAAGGCCAAAAAACCCCTTTTTCCCCCAAATAATCCAAAATTCCTCCAAAATAGAAAAAACCCTCTAAAAAGGGAATAAAAAATACAAAAAAGAGGAAAAAGAGGGAAAAAGGAAGCAAAAACCCTATACAGCTGACCTAAACCATATGGTGCCCAAAACCATGGGCCAACACTCCACCACTAAAAACCTATAAATAGGTGATGGAGGCCCCTCATTTAATATCCACAGTCAACCACACCCTTACTCTGCCAAAATCACTCCTGAAACCCTAGCTCACCCTTGAGCTACTTTCACATTTGAGTGCCCCTTTGGCCCATTTCCAAAACCCTTTGGAGAAAGAGGAAGGAACAACATTGGAGCTTGGAAGCAACCCTCTTGGACTGCTGCAAAGGCTTCATCAACCTTCACATTGGAGGTATAATCAATACAAAAACCATTTTTATTATTTTGTCTTTTTTGTTTATGCACATGCTTAGAGTAGTTTATTGTTTTATTTACTGTATTTTCTGAACTGCTACTAAGGAGTCCCTTCTCCTTAGTAGGTGCTCATTTCCACAAGCTAGGGTGAAAACCCTAGCTACAGTTTTGGTGACTCCCCTTGTGTTCCTTTGAATTTCTGGTTATAGTTTTAAAGTTTTAAACGTTTTTAATTTTCTGCAATATTTTTATGTTTTTTCCTTTCGGTTGTCTCTTTCGACTGCCGTAAACCGCGTCTTTTGCCCCCCGCAGTTGCGTTCTGACCGCGTCTTTCAGGCATTTACCTGTGATCCGACCGCGGCTCTCAGACTGTTTCCGGCAATCTACCGGTGGTTTACAGTATGTTACCTACGATCTGACCGCGGATATCAACTTGTTTCATGCGGTTCGAACGCAGCTGTTACCCATTTTTCCGTGGGTCGCTTGTGGTTTTCAGCCATTTTTCTGCAACCTGCTTGCGTATTTCGGCCTTTTTCCCGCGTCCCCCTTGCGGCTTTCAGCCATTTTCCTGCAACCCGCTTGCGTCTTTCGACCTTTTTACCGCGTCGCGCTTGCAGCTTTCAGAAATTTTCCTACAACTCGCCTGCGTCTTTCGACCTTTTTCCCGCGTCCCGTTTACGGCTTTCAGCCATTTTCCTGCAACCCGCCTGCATCTTTCTGCCTTTTTCCTACATCCCGCTTGTGGCTGTCAGCCATTTTTCTGCAACCCACCTGTGTCTTTCGGCCCTTTTCCCGCGTCCCACTTGCGGCTTTCAGCCATTTTTCTGCAACCTGCCTGCGTCTTTCGGCCTTTTTCCCGCCACCCACCTACGGATTTCGACCCCTTTCCCGCGGTCCGCCTGCGTCTTTCGGCCAAATTCCCGCAACCTGTCTATGACTGTCGACCTATTTCCCGTAGTCCGACCGCTCAGATTTGCCACAGACCCGCAGTCTGATTTCTGCACTTTTTTCATTGTTTTGAACCCAACACTTTGCTGCAATATTTTTTGCACCTGCACAACCATCTGTCCTATCTGCAGCCATACTTCCCTACATCCTTTTTTCCCGCAATATTATTTCTGTTCCATTTACAGAATATTTTAAAAAAAAAAATTCAACATTTTAATTGAAAAAAGAAAATTTTGCATTTTAAAGTTTAATTTCTGCATTGATATTTTTAGTTAGAAAGTTGCCCACCCTGTGGCACTTTTATTTGGGTTCATCATCTCACACACACACACTCTGTCACCTAATTCAAGTGAGCCCTAAAATACTACTTAACACAACCAACATTCTAACCCCACTTGGGGAACGCATAAGAATCTTGTAGTTAGGTAGGATAGGGGGGATAGGCATCCAAATAACACCCCTCGGTTGCTTACACTTGAGACATAGCTGTTGTCCATTAGGGAACCAAAATCCCCTAGTATTTTTTGACACGGTTTAAAACCAATTTATCAGGAAGGCCTCTCCCCCAGGAGGGTTGAAGTCGCCAGACTGGTTCCGGAAGCCTGAGTGGAATACCGCAATCCATTCAGTAATCGAAGGATACCTTTCGCAGTTCTCGGTGTATCACCCGTATGGGGATACAACGGCGATAGAACCAAACGGAAGATTCACCCAACCGAACGTGTCATGAACGGGGTATCTTAGTTCCTTTTCTTCTAGGATTGACTACCCGGTGTCCCTCCCAGTAGGGGGATATCTTTAGCCACTTGGCTCTACTATCCATATTTTCTGAATTAGATTTCATCACCTTGCAGAGGATATGTCTAGTTGAGTCAGAATACTATTTAGCTAAGTGTTTGCATGCTCCCTTACGTCCTTTTGGTCTAGCGAGTCCACCATTTTTATTTATTTTCTAGGAAACCTGCTGCTTGTTGGTATTCTGACAATTTATGTTGATAGTCCACTTATTGTAGCACAACTGTTACAGTAAGTGTTTTGAGTTGGTTGTTGGACTGAGTGCCATATTTTTTGAGCTCTCCTTCTGCACACTGGGTTGCATTAGGGTTTTTGAGTTTTTTTTCACTCAACACAACCCCCAGATACTTGACACCATCTGTCACCATTGAGTCCCCGAGACATTCTCGGTGCCTTCGAGGTGAGCCCCCACAGCACGGTTCACTTGACATCACCCGTCATAGACGTAGATCTTCATCACTTGATACCACTCATCATAGATCTCGAGCTTTGTCACTTGAATCCATTCGTCAACGGCATAGAACTTCGTCACCCGATCTAGACGCCCCTTATTTTACCTCTAATTCTGAGATAGAGTCTGAGAACCCCACTTACACTGCACCAACCAGCCCCATGACTGGCATGACTTCCAACCCTTTCTTTGTAGGGACCATTGGTGGATCATCCACCATCACACCAGCTACCACACCTGCTTTGGGTATGCCCTCGATGGGGACCACATCTACCATTCCGATCACTGTACCCATTCCAGTAGCTAGCATACCTATCCCCACTCCATCAGTGACTCACACTACCCTAGGCGGTGCAGGACCGTCCCATACCACTTTCGTTCCTCCACTTGGGGGAAACATCCCAAACCTAGCCCCTCCACTTGGGGGCATTGGCCCCAACATGGTCACAACCACTAGTATGTCACATCCTTCTACTAGTTTTCCATTCATGGCTAGTCTCAACCTTCCTGACCTAGCTAGACTAACTAACGATCCCATCAGAAACGACCCTGCGTGGCCTCACATTCCCACCAAGCTCCCCTCCGACATCCCTAAGTTTGAGGGCAAGGCAGGTGAAGACCCCCAGAACCATATTATGTCCTTCCATCTATGGTGTTCCTCCAACTCCATAGTGGACGACTCTATCCACCTCCGTTTGTTACAGCGCACCCTCATTGGCTCTGCAGCTAAGTGGTACATCGAGCAGCCCCATGGGACCCATGCCACCTTTACTTCCCTTGCCTCGACTTTCCTGCAGTTCTTTCAGTTACCTGTCCGCTATGACGCGGGAGTTTAGATCCTACTATCTTGCAGATAGAACATGGCTACCCACATCACTGACCACATTCATGAGTGGCATCGACGCCGCAGCCTCTGCAAAATCAAGTTAGACGACCGTATCTTCTTAGATTGGTTTCTAAAATCCCTCCTTCCTGTCATTGCCAAGGATGTGGCATCCGAACGACCCCAGTCCGAAGAAGAGGACATCCTCAAAGCCCAGCAATTTGACCTTATTTGTGCCCAGTCGGGTTATCTGTATTCCATCATACCTGACGCCCCTCGCAACGATTCCTCCCGACATGACGCGCCGGGGGCATCCCATGCCGCAGATGGCATCATTGGCCGTATTGCCTCGCATCCCCAACCCTTTTCCATAGCACGTCCTAGCCATGGCCCCGACCTTTCACGAGCTACATCTCAGTCCGGAGCAACCAATTCATACACTCCCATGGCACATCACCACCATTCCCATGGACCCTCATGTCCACCTCAGTGCTTTGGTCATGCATCCCCCGCTTACGCCCCCCCGGTCGCACCTCAGCCATATTACCACCCACAGGCTGCACCAGATCCTGTGTCCTCTCAAGCCCAACCTGCTTATTACCCGCCACAGGCAGCCCCTGCGGAAAACCCACAACCCATTATGCAGATGTATCAGCAACCCCCACAAGGTTCAGCACCTGCGCAACCTCCACCTACTTATTATCCACCGCAGCTTGCTCCCGCATCTGCACAACCCCAAAACCCACCTGCTGCCCAAGGGCAAGTGTACCCCAACAGAATCTGCAGTAGAACCAAAATAACCAGCGCCAACAGGGCCAGCAAAACCACGGCAAAGGCCGTAACCATGGGAACAACCCCCCTCCAGACCAAGGCAGTCAACCTCCCAATCCCCCAAACAATAATAACGCAGCACCTGCCAACCAGAACCCTGATTGGTTGCTGAAGCAGGCCAAAAATCCTAATTTGTGAACAAACCATCCTTGTTCTATTTGCGGGGTCCATGGCCACTACACTCATGCTTGCCCACATTTGGAGTGAGCTCAGAAACTCTAGACCGATGATGCCCATCACCAAGGGCACGCGGCTCCTCAGGCGCTGCCCAACCCCCCACCACCTCAACATCAACCCTTGGTGTTACAAAACCCCTTACCAACCCAAGGCGTAGTGAACACTCAGCCGTTGGTTCCCCCTCAAGGAAACGCGCTACCACAACAAAAGATCACTTATGCCACTCTTGATCAACCCATGTTAGACTCAGGTACCCATCGATTGTTAATGATGTCATCCACCAATGTCAACCTCCAAACCCGTTGGAACCAATATGGCTCCACCCCTGAAGCCCCTCCCGCCGACAAAAACACTAATGCTCATCCCACTGATCAGACGTTACGTATACCTCCAGCTCCACTAGATGGCGCCTCCAAAGCACCTCGCTTCCCACTTCGTCGCATCAACAATAATCCCAATGCTCGCGCTACGTCTAATTAAAACATTGTAGATGACTTAGCCTAGTCTCCCGCAGCCATGTCTGCGTTAGAGGTCTTAAAAAACTGTCCTTCACAGCGCAAGACTTTGCTCTCCACCATTGGTGCTATTGACCCAAATGATTCACGACTGATGGCCTTCGATTTGGACCAATCCGAACCACGCCTGCCTTCCACTTTAGCGTTCCAAGTTTTTGTTTCCGTTCAGAATCTTGTCATCCATCGGTGCATTATTGATGAAGGTGCCTCTACATGCGTTATGTCCACATTCATTTGGCAGAAGTTGGGATCCCCTACTCTCTAGCAGTCCACCATTGCGTTGTGAGCCTACGACGGCCGTTCGGCTCAACCCCAAGGCCTCTTAGCTAATGTCTCCGTCCAGTTAGCTGGAAAAACCGGGCTCATTGACATAGAGGTCATCAACACCGAACTTGATTATAACCTCTTACTTGGCCGCAGCTACATGTATGCCATGTGAGCGGTTTCCTCATCCATTTTTCGTACCATGATGTTCCCCCATGACGGACGCATGGTTAAGGTCGATCAACTCACCTATTACGATCCCAATGCCCTCGCTGCACCTGAAAATGTTCTCCCCATGGTTGAACAACATGTTTGTGGTGCAACTACATCGTTTGTTTCCTCTGTGGGACCCATAGTTTACTCAGATATGCCAATGACCTCATCATTCCAATCCATTCCACCCCCGTCACCAGCAACTGAAGTATCTAACCTATGTACCCTTTCCCACAATACACAAACACCCAACAATCAACCGCCCTTGTTACCCAAACCACCATTGGTACCTAGTCACATTGGTGTTACACCCATCCACACAATCCCCTTCCTATTCCCTCCCTCAGGAGTAGTAAGCACCTCAATTATGGCTACTCTCAGCCTCCCCGAGTTAACATTAGGATTACCCGTGTGGTATATTTCGCCTCCCGTTCCCCCGCCGACACCAAATGTCGTCCTACAACCGGTGCAACCCATTGCCACTACTAGTCAACCACCTCCCGGTGTCACTACCCCTTCGTCATCTACGAATCCACCCTCTCTTATCAAGCACACTGGGGGCAGAGGCCCACAACCATACACTGCTGTACCCCCGCCCAAAACAGTTAAACCCCCCCCGTGTTTCGTGCTCCTCCCAAATGCTCGTTGTGTGATGAATTAGGCCATCCGACTCATCAATGTCCACAATTACCTGCATTACAGGAACACATACAAATGCTTGACGAAGAGCCCAACATCCCGGTTGTCCAACTCGATCCAAACCCTAAGCCTCGTGATAAATCACTGCATACCAACCACCCTTATGCAATATGCGGTATTTATGGCCATTACTCACATCACTGTCCTGATCTCCCATATTACATAGCAGCTCTCTATGAGATGAATAGTTTTGACCTTGAGATGGCCCCCCCACAATTGAGGAGATCCACCGCCCAGTATCACCCTCATCTGGAGAGATTAACACCATCTATATGATCTCTTCGACTACCACTCCCTCGTCAACCGATTTGACAACTCAAAGTTTCTGCAATGATGAGGAGATTCTAGAGGCTCTCATTGCACCGGATTATCCCTGGGAAGACATGCACCATCGTTCCTACTTCCTCCCAGAAGAGTCCTCCTCCACCACAGCCACCTAATTTGCGGTTGAGTCCAAATATTTCCTTCCCACCAAAGTCGACTGGTTTAAGGATCCCATTCCCGCTCCTGATGCCTTCGAGGAAGGTAACATGGCCAACATCTCTCCCACAATCCAAATTGATATCGCTGCCCCAGGAGGTGCCCCTGAACTCATCACTTTAGGAGCCTCCTGCAGTGAATATGAGATCGGAGAGTACAAATTTTTTTTCCAAGCATTCCGTGATGTCTTTGCTTGGTCCTATACCGAAATGCTTGGACTTGACCCCGTTATCATAGAACACCACATTGACACCATTGATTTAGGGGGCATAATAGATTACCTCGACCCTGGGATAGGGGGCATGATCAATCATTTTGACGCTACCCCATCACATCTATCTCAGCACGTCCATGACCCCCTTGTTCAAACCAACACCTATGTGATCCATAATCACAAACCCCATGCACATAGCATGGGGGCAGGTCATTAACCCTACTCACTTTTTCACATTTGTGATCTCAACCATTTTTGAGGTCACATATCACTTGTAGATTTGATTTGATTTGATACACCTAGTATTCTTCCCCCGCGGGTCATCATTTCTCCCCACCACTGCCTCCTTGGCTTGGTGGGCTCACCTTTAGTTGCAACCATTTTTTAACCTAGTTGTTTCCTTTGACCATTCCGGAGTCCTTATGACCTCCGTTTTTCGCATCATTTGCACCGCTGGATTCATATTTCCGTGCTTGTGATGATGCTTGAGATCATTTCTCGCTCTCACTAGAACCTTTATTGACATTGTGACATGACACTAGTTTCCTCGATTTGCGTGCCACTTCGGCTACTCTCCGTTGTTGATATATTTTATATATCATCGGATTCATTTTTTCGAGCCCGTGATGATGCTTGAGATCATTTCTCACTCTCACCCCCATATTTTTTGGGTATTTTTTTCAAAACGCCCCCCGTCACCTTAGTTTGCGTGCCACATCGGCCGTTATCCATTTTTGACACTTCTTATATTGCCGGATTCATTTTTTCGAGCCCATGATGATGATTGAGATCATTTCTCGCTCTCACCAGGTACAATTTTAACATTGTGTCCCGACACCTTGCCACATCGGTCGCCATCAGATTGTTCCACATTTTTACATGAGCCATTCACTCCTTTCATACTGTAATTATTTCGTTATTTTTCCACCATTCATTATCCCGCAAGGAGGCCCACTAGTGTTCCCCCCCTCCATCGTTCTTGGTCATCATCAATGTTCCTTGATTGAGCACTTCGTCCTTTCTTGGCCATTCCTTTTGTTCGGTATAATTTTATCCCTTTTTCGGGCCAGACAAGTCCTTTACGAAAAAGGCACTTAGGGAGTTTTTGTTAAGCTCTTTTCTGACTCCTAAAAAAATGAAAAGATTGCCGAGCAATCTTGCTTCCTTTCATGCTCGTTAAAGTACCTGAAAGGGCATCTATCTGGTATAAGTTTAACCCCTTTCCGGACCTAGTAGACTAATTACGAAAAAGGAATACTCTAGTCACACGGGCTAGAAGAGTTCTTCATTGCATCCTTTTATGCTTCTTCGGGCCTTGGAGACTAACACATGAAAAAGAAACCCCATGGAGTCTTCTTATCGCTTTCAGACTCTCTAAAATTGAAAGCAACCACGAGCATGAACTGTCCTGGGCTCGTACAAATCCACACGATAGTACCATTCTATTATTTCAGAGTCTTCTTATCGCTTTCAGACTCCTTAAAATTGAAAGCAATCACGAGCATGAACTGTCCTGGGCTCGTATAAATCCACACGACAGTACCATTTTGAACACACTTCTTCTCGTTCCTTAACCCATGAAGAAGTCCTCTCGTGCCTCTCGGGACTATGATCGATCATCTCGGCAACACCCCCAATCAGGTCACCTTTGTTCAGAGTATTCTGCAGTCTCCTACCATTTTACACTAACTTGAGTATCACTCACCCCAGTCACTATCCTTGATCCATTACAGCTGTGATCCCTTTCCCACCAGTCAGTTTCATATGTTGCCCGATCATCCCCACCATCATACTCTGAACAAAGGAAGTTTGAGTCCACCCAATCTACCTGCCCAGTTATCCCCCACAATATGACCATCCTACCATCAGTACTCTCACACTTCAGTTCTCCACCTCGTGCTCCTATCAAGGAAACATCATTGCCTTGCTAGTTGCAGGTCTCCCTCTGTCGACGATAGCCCCTCTATTCCAGAGGATAGACCCAGAGGTCCCTACGCCTTGGACCCATCACCATCTGTGGTGAGTGCCTATGGACCACTTTGAGAGGAGTCATCATTGCCTCTCCGAGTGGTTGTCTCTCACATGCTCGACTTCAACACCTTGATCGCATCGTTGAGAATCACGTAGGGTTTATATCCCTTCAGTTATTGGTCGAAGACCCCGGAGTTCCCTCGACTCTAACACATTGGTGAGTCACTTCGGAATGCCCATTTATATGTTTCCGTGGATGTCCGGGTTGTGTTGGCGATTGTATTAGGAATCCATCCAGTTATATGCTTCCTTGAGTACCCAGTTCAGTTCCAGTTCAGTGTACCATTGAGGGTATGACTCCCCGTCACTATGATCCAGCAGCTCATCAGTTCCTCTGGTACCACACTCAGCAGCACTGTTGTTATTCCAGTGTATCAGTTCTTCAGCTCAGGCATGGTCATCCCAACAGTATGTCCCAGATTTGTGTCCCCTCTGGACCCTTATGATGTACACAGGGGTTCTCTATGTATCTTACAGGTCCCCCTTTTCGGGCCTCACAGTTATTTTTTATGTATCTTGATACGAGCATGGGTATGCCCGCCTTGTCCATATATTGAGATTCTTCCTCATTCATTATTTGAGGCCATGTATATTTCAGGTCCCCATATTTTGGACCCCAGTTTTATTGTTGTTCTATATCTTGATATGAGCATGGGAATGCCCGCCTCGTCCATATGTTCAGATTCTTCCTCATTCATTATTGAGATCATGTACTTTCAGTTTTTGTAGTTTATTTAGGACCGTTGTTCCGGGCTCTATTTATTTTCTTATGTTCTCCACATCCCAGGAAAACCATAAAAGACTTATGATGTCTATCGACCATACGATGAGCTCCTGCCCTCACACATCAGGGGGCAATCTGTTAACACCCAAAAAGTGCTCACTACCTCATCTACCCCATTACATGACTCATTTGTCCATATTTCCTACAATATTTGCCTCCAAAACCTTAAAAAACCCATTAAAAAGCCTCCAAATGGCCAAAAAACAATTAAAAAAGCCTCCAAAAGGCCAAAAAAAACCCCTTTTCCCCCCCAAAATAATCCAAAATTCCTCGAAAATAGCAAAAACCCTCTAAAAAGGGAATTAAAAATACAAAAAAGAGAAAAAAGAGGGAAAAAGGAAGCAAAAACCCTATACAGCTAACCTAAACCATATGGTGCCCAAAACCATGGGCCAACACTCCACCACTAAAAACCTATAAATAGGTGATGGAGGCCCCTCATTTCATATCCACAGTCAACCACACCCTTACTCTGCCAAAATCACTCCTGAAACCCTAGCTCACCCTTGAGCTACTTTCACATTTGAGTGCCCCTTTGGCCCATTTCCAAAACCCTTTGGAGAAAGAGAAAGGAACAACATTGGAGCTTGGAAGCAACCATCTTGGACTGCTGCAAAGGCTTCATCAACCTTCACATTGGAGGTATAATCTTTAATACAAAAAACAATTTTTATTACCTTTCTGTTATTTTATGCACATGCTTAGAGTAGTTTACTGTTTTACTGTACTGTTTTTTATTTACTGTATTTTCTGAACTGCTACTAAGGAGTCCCTTCTCCTTAGTAGGTGCTCATTTGCACAAGCTAGGGTGAAAACCCTAGCTATAGTTGTATATTCGAAAGTTGATCTATTTGTCCACAAGGGGCCATGGGAGGATGGCCAGTGCCCTGAGGTTGTCCAATCATGCTTCCCCTTGGATGCTGTTGCATATTACAGGTGACCACATTGAAAAATCTACTTATGTGGAAAGTGACATTTATTTGAAAAGACATTTAATTTACATATCATATCACCCAATGCTCTTAAGGAGGTGTAGAAATTAATATCTCCATTAGGCAGAGCAGTTTTTAAACACTATCTTTGTCAACGGATGCATTTTTGTAAAATTTTACAGTTCAATTTTGTTAATGGTAAATTAAAGTTGTTGCAGGATAATTGTTGATACTGATATGAAGCATAGACAATGAGAGGACAACTCTGCACTAATTAAAAACACTAGGTTCATTAAGTCTTGCAGTTTAGAATTTCAGAATTTTGTGCAAGTTTGTTTGAAATACATCATCTCTTAATTCAACGAAGCACTGAAAAACACATTAGTAGTCAAAGTTACCTTTAACTGAAATGTGAATAGATTTTAGTGCAAATCTGTCTGGTCAAAGAAGATAAGTTTCAATCCGTTTATTTGTGAATCTGTGGGAGTTTACCTTAATACACCCATTACTAATTTTTTTAGCTCTCTATATTTATAGGGAAGGAATCATCCTTTAAAAGTAGATTTTATAGTCGTTAACCTTTGAATCAGTCAAAGTATACACTTACTCTCATGCCAGGATTACAATCTAGATCTAATTAAAGCTTTGGAAATGGAAACCCTTGGAAGCATGCATCTTGAACTATTACAGATGGTTTGCAAAGACTGTAGGTGGCTTCCAGATGTTGTAAGAGCACAATCTTTGCACACTGCAAAAGCAGTTGAGCAAGCATTTTTACAAGTGGTAATGAGTTGAATTTAGCTCTACCATATGTCTTTCAATTCATGTCTATTGTCAAGCTTTGGCATAATATTTTTCCATGACATCAATAATGAAACTCTGACTATTTCTTGTTTGAATTCTTGTCATAGAAATATATAAAGTGTAGTTGTTTGGTTTCATAGCCAAATTTCATGTTCTCTTACTTTCTGCACTTCCATTTGATGTCCTTTCTCGGCTTTTGAATCTCAGGTTCAATATAGCAGTTTTGGTCCTTGGACAAGACCATATTATACCAAGTGTATTCAGGATTGGTTTTGATTTGCTTGAATCTTTTGAAGCTGACAAGATGTCTTTTGCAGCAGACTCCGTCAGTTTTGAAGGATTGGTAGGGAGCGAGGAGATAGGTATCCAAGTACTGCAGACAGCATTCGAAGTTCATGAGATGGCATGGAATGAGGTTTGTGCTAACTTTATTTTTGGTTTCTTACTATGGAAAAGTCTTATAATTTAAATTTTGTTTTGGGTCTCTTGATTAGGAAAGTCTATTTGCAATTCTTTGATTTATGCAATTATTGTAATTTGCAGATTATTGAGCAGAGTAAATTTCACACAATTTCTCTGAAGCCTCAACAAAGCTTGCCAGCCATCAGGTGATCTCATATGAGCACAGCTTCATGATTGTTTTGTATTATTCTATACAAATATCTAATTTTTTTTGCAGATTACTTGATCAACTAGTCCAACAATATCCACGTCTGCTACTGGAGCACGCTTCTCACTTGAAGGAGTGCTTAGATTATTTCACCTTTTTGAATTCTTTATCTGCTTCCTCTCTTATCAAAGCTATATGCCCACTTTTTCAAATGAGCCGTGACCTTCAGGTGATTATCCCAATTTTAAAATAACACTCATTTCAAAAGAAAAAATCTAATAAAAATAGCCATCATTGACAACTCTCACATTCACAGAATTACACTGTTCTAGTTCTGCAAAAGGCAATGTTTTGACAGGAAGAAGCTGCACGCATGGATGCAACTAGAGCCATAATAGATTTAATTATATCAGAAAAGCAGTTTCCCAGCAATGATTCAGAAACTTTTCCATCTTCAAGTCAAGCTAGCTGTAGTCAGCAAACAAAACTCCTTGGTCCTGTAGGGTTGAATCTATTTCAAGAGCTCAAAGGGTTATTGCGAAGGTGTCTTTCACAACAGGTATGTAAACAATGTGATCCATGATATTTCTTTCTAGGTTATGACACATAGATTTTAATTACTTGTATAGGTTCCTTCAACAAGCACGAGTCAAGAAGGCTATGTACAAAGGGCTTGTGAAGCTTGCACTAGTTGATCCTGAAGCTGCAGGGGCAGTCTTTGATCTATTGTGGCCTCATTTCCTTCGATTTTGCATACCCCAAGAGGTGCTTGGTTAAATCTTCACTGTTTTTTTCTTTGCTTGATAAAATTGGCATGGTGCCACATATTTTTGAATAACTTTAAGAAATCATGGAGTAGCTGAGATTCCCTTGCTAGAGATATACCATGGCCTTCCTAAGAATAGATACTTGATGAAAGGTTTATGGAATCCAAAGAAGTCATTGAAGTGTACTACTCCTAGTTCTCACCTGTTGTAGTTATGCAAGATGGTGGACTCCTACTGAAACTTAGTGCTTGTGTTAAATTCCAAAATGGTATAGTCAGTTTGGATGAGCCATTAGACTATCTACTTTCTTGTGTACATCAACTTCTTGTCCTTCAGCCATAGAATAAAACAGGTCGACAGTCAGAATACTCATTGGCATGCTTTGGGTTTTCTTTATCTCAAGAGAACGAGGTATTTTGCCAATCTATTTGCCCAATTTCAACACACTGAAATATTGTAGACTAAGAACTAATGTGAGCATTTCAAGAGATGATTGCATTTAAGTTTTTAACATGCCCATAATATTTACAGGTTGGTGGAATCCCAGCTGGAGAATCATTTGAAAATGCCTTTATAAACCTAAGAAAGAGCTTACGAAGTTGCAAATTGGAAGGTGCATGTTTCAATACCTGATAAGTTTGATTATTTTTGCATAGGTTTCTTCCTAATTATGAGTTGTGTGGCGTTTTGGCCATGTAATCATTTTTGTTTGTCACAAAATATAGCTTAGATAAGACCCATAATTTCTCTCTTGAAACTCCAGAAGGAGAAAAAAATGTTGAACAGGCTCGTGTATTTTTGGGAATTTTGGAAGTTTATATGAAAAATGCAATTGATGCAAACCCTGCAGAGGCTAAAAATGAACATAGAGAGCTTCTTGAATTGTATGGTTCTCTAGAGCACTGTTGTAGTCCCAAGGTTCACGTTGTTATCATGGATACATTATATAATATAAGCAAACATACACACTGATACAGATACAAGAGACGAGATAGAGAGAGACAAGCCTTTATATTAACCAACAAGAGCAGAATACAGTCATGGAACCAATCTCTTAACTAGTACATCGGCTCACCATCATATATATATATATGCAAATACAATTACATAACCGTCTGTCGGTTTATCCAACCGACCTGACCTATACTAGTCGACGTGACCTGTCGACATGTGCTACAGAGTGGTCGGGCGGAGGGCCTAGTCGACAGGCCGACCTAGGCCCCTCCAACATCTCCCCCACCTCAAAATATTTCTTCATCCCGAAGAAATGGAGAGATCAAAATTTCAGAAAGAGTTATACAGATGGTTATGAAAAAGGAACGCTGGAATCAATAGTGTCAGGTATCTGGAGACAGGCTTCAATGATAAATTCAGCAGAGACAGAGAGGTGGTGCTAGAAATCTTCCCAAGTTCGTAGCAGATTCTGGATGTCTACGGTTAGAGTTGTGAGTTTCAACAAGTTTTCCATCTTGTCGTGAGTGGATGTAGCCTACAAGTGGATCATGTCGGGACCAAATGTGTTGATTGTTTTGTCGGCAGCAGCAAGTAACTAATGGAATCGAGGCTGAATTTCTCCAAGTTTGTTGAGGCCTCCTCGGGCTTTTGACATCCACTGAACTTGTTTCTCTAACTTATCCAATTTCTTGTTTTCCATGATGATCTGGCTATCAAGTTTTTTGATAAGGGCTTCATCTGCAGTCAAGCGCTGGTGCTAAAGCTTGCTTAGTAATGCTCTTGTTTTCTGAAGATCTTTGTAGACGTCGCCATAATAAACATACCAATTGTTCAGAACTGTTGTAAGTTTTTCTGCTTGATTATCGTACTGCTTGAGTATTTTGAAGGCTTCTGAAAAGGCTATAAACTGATTTGTCATGAGGGAAGCTACCTCAACAGCTTGATCTTGTTGTTTCTTGAGAAGCTCAGATTGTAGCATCGACACGATAGATTCAAGTAACTGGTATTCTCTGTCTAGAGGTGATGTAGTGTCAGAACTAGCTAGGAGCAGAACAACTTGCTGAGCTAAGCGTTCGCATTTGGTGAGAAATGTAGTCCTTTCTTCCTGGAGCTGTATTATTTGTTCCTGTGATTCCTGTCGGCGACAACTTTGGACTCTGAAGACTGCGTCTTCAAGTAAATCAAGCTCATCTTTGGATGCCAAGTGTGGCTGATAACTTGTGGTAGCTCCCAATTGGTCTAAATATACAGATGGAGTATTTTCCTGTATTTACTGCATTTCCAATTGCTGCTGCAATTCTCTTTCTTTGCGTTTCTTTTCTTTGTGCTTCCTGTGACTACTCTTTTCTTTTTCTTTGCTTGAGATTTGGTGTTCCGGGCCCTTATCTTTTCCTTCTATTGCTAGGTTCCTGTCGATGACTGCTTGTGTGCTGACAATAGCCTGTTCTGCCTGACTTTGTGTACTGGGTGCTACTATTGTGATGACTGGAGTTTCATGTTCCGCTACTTTGGCACTTGGTGGATTTGCTGCTGGTGTGCTGGATATTTCTACATTGCTTGTACTAATATCTGGAGTATTTGTGTGCTTTGATGGTCTTGTCATGTCGACTGCAGTTTCTTGAGTTACGACTGCTTCCTTGGTTAGAGTAGAAGTGGCTTTATCTGCTTCTGTCGTAGTTGCTTCTTTGTTGTGCTGCTGTGTAACTGGACTAGACTTGGATCAGTCGACAGGGGGACTCGACTGGTTTACCGGGAGTGATGGTAAGTCGACGGATGTCAGAATTGGACTCGATGAAATGGTACTGTCGAGCGGATCCAAACTAACTAGACTAGACTCAAATGTGGACTCGACCTGGGAACTCATGGCTTGGGGATTTTCACTTCGAACAATTTTTGGTTGAAGTGGGTTCATTTGTTGTGGTAGTGTATTGACTGGAAGAGGGGTATAGATGCTTGTTTGTTATGCATACACTAGACCTGATGGGTCAGGATTTCTGATATGATGGGTTTTCATGTGACCGACAATTTCTGGAACGGATGATGGTAAAGGTAAACTTCTTGTTTGAATGGTGTCGGGGAGAGCTAAATTAACCAGGACAGTAGATGGAGAGGCAAAAACTGGTTGTTGGATGACCATCTCATGCCAGTTGGGACAAAATATCAGAATGTTTGCAATGAATGTATTCAAAGCGATGTCTGTTGTGATAGGATGAGAATGTAATGCTAATAGACTGCTTTCTTCTTCTACTGCAGTTGGGGAATGGGGAGGGGACTGGATAGTTAGGTCGATATAAGGTTAGACTGAAATTTTGGGTCTTTTTAACAATAATTTGGGAAGATGGATACTTATCTGTTTCTAAGAATTTTTTGAATTGATCTTCAACTGGCAGTTTGTTCTTGGCTGCATCTTCAAGGATTTGAGTAGCAGTGTCATATAGCTCGATCTCATCTGCTACCGATGGTTCTTGAAATGTTACTTGTCTTTTCCCTTTTCCCTTGGTCGATATTAGTTGGTTATGTCGGGCTGTGACAATTTCAGCTGCTACCTTATGGATATTATCGTCTATCAGAAGATGTTTTGGATTGTCGGACTCTGTGTCACTGTTCGACTGCTCTCCAGCCTCTGCTAATTCTGTGTGCAGAGTCTAGGTAAGTGCTAACACCTTAGGTCTAGGTGTTGGCCCAGGCTGATAATTGAAAGTGTTCATGTACAACCAACTTTCGTATGCTTCTTCTTGTTCCATATTAGAGAGAGGCTCAACATATTTGAAGTTGGTTTTCCTTGCTTGTGCTGGGATGGGTAATACTTCATTAGACTGGCGGCTTAGCTCTGTGAAAATTTCACTTACTGAAGGGTAATAGTCAAGCCGTTCTGTTGGACCTGCTGCTCCTTCCATGTACCATACTACTGTGTCATCCAAAGATAGTTGGATGTGCACTGTCGGGGGCAGGCTTCGACGGACGTTCTGTGGTACCCTCCATCTTGTTGCTATTGCTTTAAGGTTGAGAAACGATGCTTCAAGCCAAATTTTGACTGTTGTAGGTCCATATCGGCTTGTTCCAGGTGCAAAGCAGTGGAAATTTTCCATAAGGATGAGTCGGTCTTTGGAAAAATCCTTGTTTCCTTTCGGTCGAAGGTGGGTCATAGCAATCCAAATGAGTACGGATGGGTAGCGGATGCTAGCTCCCTCTTCCTGGAACTTATGGCATGTATATTTGAGAATGTCGTCTAGGTAATCTGCCCAGTTGTATACCTTTCCGTTCATAGCCATATTCTTAACAGCTTCCAGCATTTCAGTCTTCAAGTCTGACACCCTGCCTGTATGTGAAAGTGCATGGGACATAATCTTGGTGACGGTTTTGTAATTGCCAAAAACAATCTGGCTCACAACTATACCTCGTGAATTATTTCCGGTAGGAGAATCAACAAACTCATCAATCAAGTCTTCACCTGAACTTGTTGGTACAACATCTCCTTTATGTGAAAGGCCAGTTATTTTGTGGATGATTTCATCATTGATTTCGACCGGAACATCAAAGTAAAGCTTGCCATTATGATATCTGCTAATGATGAATTGTGCAATGACTTCTTTCAATCATCCAAAATTATCCAATAAAGGTGCCTTCAGGTAATGCAGAATTATGGCTGTCTGCAAACGTCGTGCTTCCTCTCTCTAGTGACCGTTTGACTCCTTCCCCCAATATTCAACGTTCTTCCATGATTTCTTCTAGGTGGGTTCTGATGCCTTTGAATTCCGAATCATATGGAGTCTAGTTTCCAGTGTTGTTTTTTCTTTCTCCAGTTCTCTAACTATTGTTGCGGCGGCTCTGCTAGCTGTTAAAGTTTTTCCGGGAGCCATGGCGGACTCAGGGTTCAAGATTGTGAAATTGGCTTCAGCGGAGTCAGGGAATTTTGTTTCTTGGATTTCAAGTTCTCAGCAAAAGAGTATCCAAGAATCCTCGAGCTCCAGATTTATGGTGGAGTTACTCGGCACGGGTGAACGAGACATAGAGGCCTGTATTAATGGTTGATTTGATGGGGCTATTAAATTAGACTAGCCGGATATCAGCGCTTCGTTAGATGCATTACTTCTGGCGTCACGATTATCTTTAGCCTTTATTGATTTGTCATCATGGCACTGTGACACCTCGTTCATTGTGTTATGTCGATGAGCTTCTCTAATAAGGTTTGGTCGGTCCAAGCTCCAATGCTTTTGCCATGCCGTATTTTCTTCTACAAACCGTCGATGTTCTTGTCGATGCCTATAATATCGACAGTTGTGCGCCAGACTTCTTTCTCTGATTTTTCCATCCTTCTTCTACCATTCTCTCGTCATTTATGCTTTTGACGTGTTATGCCGTATTTTCTTGATTGCTTATAGTACTCTCATTCGGTTATTTCTAACTTTTTTTTTTGTTTTTTTCGAATATTCATGATTTATACCTTTTAAGTCGGGCGCCATTTACCGCTTTCTTGAAAATATTTCCTTGTAACGTTTTCAATCGGACTGAGCCATTAGGATTTAACATTTCGATGATATAGGGTCCCATCCATTCTGTATGCAACTTCTTTGGCTTCCCTTTTACTCGGCTATTATATAGGAGTGCTAAATCTCCAACTGACAGATTCTTTTGTTTGATATTTCTATCATGCCATGCTTTCTGTTGTTGTTTTTGCACTCTCTGATGTTCTATTGCCAACTATCGACTTTCATCCAACTTCGATAGCTATAGTAGCCATTCATGTCGAGTATCTTTGACATCGATATGTAGAGCTGTTGCAATGGTCAGTGCTTGTCGTCGAAAATGTAACGGAACGACAGCCTCTTGCCCATAGACAAGTGAGAATGGTGTCTGTCCTGTCATTCTCTTATAGCTGTTCTATATGCCCAAAGGACAGCAGGTACTTTATCGTCCTAGTCATCTTTCTCTATGTTGCAAATTTTCGTCAGTCCTTTTGTAAGTGTTTTATTGAACGATTCTACTGCACTGTTCGACTGAGGATGATATGCTGTGCTTATTCTATGATCAACTGCAAATTCCTTTGTCAATGCTTCAATAGTTTTACACACAAAGTGCGTACCTTGGTCACTTATCAATGTTATGGGGCATCCAAAATGTGTTATGATGTTTTCATAAATAAATTTAGCGGCAACTTCACTTGAACATGTTTCGACTGGTTCTGCTTCTGCCCACTTGGTAACGTATTCAATGGCAGTGATAATATACTGAGCACCTGTTCATCTCCCCACTACTAGAAATGGTCCAATAAAATCGATAGCCCAAATTTCAAATGTTCGGCTAGGGTTAATTGGGACCAATGGCATTTCTGTTCTTGGTAGTGGTCAGCCCATGCACTGACATTTGTCACACTTAGATACAATTCTCGACAGTCTCTGTGAATTGTCGACCACCAAAGTCCTACCTGCAGGATTTTTCTAGTTGTTATGTCTGCGTGATAATGTCCTCCCGCTGGTCCAGCATGGGATTTTGTAAGTATATCCTATCGTTCATGCTCAAGTGCACATCGGCGTAATATATCATCCAAGCCAAGTTTATAGAGGAATCCATTGATCAAAGTGTAGGGAGCTTCTTTCATTGCTAATATCTTCCTCTTTTTCTCATTCATTCCCTCAGGAGCTTTCCCATTTTCAAGAAATTGTGCAATTTCCATAAGTTCTGAAGGTACTGCTTCAATGCAAAACAAGTGTGCGTCCGGTAAGTTGTCTTCAATTCCTGTCGGTTCTTCTCCTGTGTTGACTCTCTATAGATGGTCTGGTCTGACATTAGCTTTTCCAGGTCGAATAATTACTTCAAATTCAAATTCTTGAAACAATAATAACCAGCGACATAGTCTCCCGTGATGCAATGGTTTATTGACTAAGTATTTTAAAGCTTGGTGATCTGTATAAAATACAAAGGGATTAGCCAATAAATAATGACGGTATTTCTAAAGGGAAAATACCATACCTAATGCTTCTCTTTAGGTTGTAGAATAATTTCTTTCAGCTTTATTCAATTTCCGACTACTGAATGCATTAGGATAATCCATGTCATCTTCTCCGGGTTGTGTTAGAATGGCTCCCACTGCTATTCCAGATGCATCAATATGTACATGAAATTTCTTTGACCAATCTGGAAATTGGAGGATCGATGCTTCGACCATTTTTCTTTTCAATGTGTTGAATGAGATGTCGCATTCCTCCGTCCACCTATAATATCGATCATCTTTTAGCAATTCTTCGAGAGGATAAGTCATATCGGAATAGTGTCTGATAAACTTCCTGTAATATCCGGTATGACCCAATAAAATTCGTACTTGTTTTGGATTAATTGGAGGCTTTAGGTCGAGGATAATTTTGATCTTCACGTAATCGACCTTGATTCCTTCTTTGCAAACTACATGGCCAAGTAATATGCCGATAGGTGTCGCGAATATGCACTTTTTAATGTTCATGGACAATTGTATCTGTCGACATCTTTCCAACATTAGTCGGAGCCACTTGCAGTGATCTTTCAGCATTATATAAATTGTCCAATCATCAAAGTATACAGCCATGGTTTTGTAAATGTATTCTTTAAATGCTTTGACGACATTTCTTGAAAAGACCGCAGGTGCGTTCTTCAAACCGAAAGGCATAACTTTATACACAAATGACCTAAATTCGCACATGAATGTTGTCTTTTTCTGATCTTCTTTTGCTATAGGTACTTGGTTGTACCCCAAGAATCCATCCGTGAAAGAGTAACACTCATGCCCTATAGCTTCATTAATAATTTCATCTGCAAAAGGGGTAGGGAAGGGATCTGTTAGTGTTACCTTGTTCAGCTCTCGAAAGTCGACACAGATTCTTAGTCGTGTCGGATCTTGTTTCTTTGGCTGAATGACCATTGGACTTGCCCACTCTAACTGGTCGATAGGATATATGATTCCTGCAGCAAGCATGCTATCGATCTCCTTTTTGACAATATCCTTATATTTGTGAGCAAGTTTGTAGGGTCTTTTCTTTATGGGTTTGGCGTCAGGTTTAATATCAATTTTCATCTCGCCCATTTCCTTTACAAGTCCTTTCAAGTCTCTATAGTCTCAAGCAAAAACGTCTTGAAATTCTTTGAGGATACTGGAGATTTTTGTTGTTTGTTCCTCATTCCAGTAATCGCCAATCTTTGCCATTTTCGGTCGATCGTATTTTGAAATATCTACTTCCTTTGTTTAATCTTTGCGTCCATCCATTCTGGTGCACAACTGTTATTTATCTGTCTTTCACCTTCTTTGATTTGTTATAAAGTTGGTGTAAAGTCTTTTTCTGATAACCTTTCGGGTTCGTCTTTTTCTACAATCTCTGTGCTTAAGATTGTTCTTACGGACTTCGACATATTAGGATGATCCTTTCTCCATTGAAAATTTTTTCCTACTGACATCTCCGTTTCTAGACTCAGTCTTGTCGAATGCTGTTTTTCTGTTGACTTTATATTGTAGCAGGTGTTAGGTGGGTGCATAATCTTCTGTTTGTCTCCAAGTGTTAAAGTTTCTGCTGGATGCAGAAATTCTTTGATGCTTTTGCTTGCTTCGACCATTCTCTCATCCTGCGGAGAAAACTGGAAATCCTTAATATATTTTTCTTTTAAGTCTTTCCAAAAGAAAGTTTCTCCTCTTGATTCTTCCATCTTGTACCATTTGTTAGGTAGATCATCAAGTGTTCTAGGGAAGAGGTGAGGCCATTTTCTTTCATCTTTATAGCCTAATTTTCTCCATTCTTTTTCACAACAGTCGATGTGAGCTTCAGGATTTTGTCCTTGTGTAAACAAGGGAATGTCAGCCTGAGTTGTCAATTTTCTTCCTCCAAACCTTTCTATGAAAGATGATGCGGTATTCCAATTTTGGAGTTTCGACTGATGAGTGTCCCACCATTTCGCAGCTTGACTAGTAAATTTCTCTACCAAAATTTGTAGTCGGCCTTGCTCTCTGACATGTTTTGATACATGTTCGACATGAACATCAGGTGAATCACATTCTTTATATCTTAATGTCGAGCTACCGTATTGTACATTTTTATCTGGAACAAGTGTTGGATATTCTCGCATTTTTCGTTCGAAAATATTCGGTGTGTAAGATACTGAGAGACACTTCTTTATTTGCTTCCTTGAGATGGCTTCCACAGTCCAGCATTCTTTTGCATACAAATCATAATTCTCTATTTGCCAGTCATAGAGTTCTGCATCGGAATTGTATCCGAGAGAGATAGGATCTCTGAGATGAAGTTCTCCTTGGGTGTTTGTCTCAATGCGATCTTCATTATTGTCTATCTGGTAAAGTTGTCGGACGTCATTATCGACTTTTGTAGGTTCTGACTAAGGTTCTCCCTGAGATGGGAAGATTGGTACGATAACCTTCTGACCATTGCCTTTCAACTTGATACGGATTTTATCTAAGGAAATTGAGGCCTTCATCTTTCGTACCCATGGTCGACCAACCAATGCAGGGAATGAGCTTGCATCATCTTTTGGGGTGATGATTTCGAAATATACTGTCGTCGTGATACCTTTAAAGGAAGTTTCGACTCCTTTCCATACTCCAATCGACTCAATTAATCCTTGATCTGCGATCTTTAAGTAGATGCCTGATTCCTGTAGTTGAGGTCGATCGAGTTGGTCCCAGGTATCACGAGTCATGATATTCACTTGGGATCCAAAATCTAGTATGACTTAACATACATGATATCCATTTATGTCGAGATCGACTAATGGGTCGGCATCATTTTTCTCTTTTTGTTTTAGTCGGCAAATGTTTTTAGTTTGTCTTTGCTCGACATGTTTTAATTTATGCAACAGATCAATCATTTTTCCTACAACTTCTTCGTTTGAAATTAATTTGAGAAATTCATTGAGAACATCTTCATGTGCTGCTAAGTCATGAAATATGTCGGATGCATCTTTGTACACAGATTTTTGTTTTATAGGATTTGGATAATCCTCCTTATTGACAATTCTAGTTATCTGAGGTTTATCTTGACCAATGTGAGTGCCGTGCCTTGTTACAATTTGCAAGTTTTTTGTATGAAGCACATCATTTTTTGAAATACAAGATAAAACATGAACATTCTTTTTATTTTTTATTTTCTCAATCATGGTAGGGAAATCCTCTAAATAGTGATCGCCTACCCCACACTTTGTACAAAATTTAATATCAGTTCTTTCCTTATAAGGGAATTCTGCATGCCGATGATTCTCGTTGAAACATGTAAAACATGCACCAGGTCGACCAGATCAAATGCCTCGACCTCCACTGACACGATCGCGATTTTGGTATCCCCTGCGTCTATTGTAGCCGTCATATTGTCGATTGTACCGTCGATCATTATATCTTGGGTATCTATCATTCCTGTCTTGATTGTACCGGTTATTTCTTCCATCATTTCTCTCGAATATGTCGTTTGCTGGATTTCTATCTTGGTTCTTTTCGACAAAATTTGTCTGGTACACTACATGATAATTTTGCCGATTTTTCAGGTTCAGATGACATTCTTCAATACAATAGACAATCATAAAGAAGGCTAAAAAGCTTAGATTATCATGCAGTGTACCAGACAAATTCTGTCCATAATTTATGATTGTCCATACAATCATAAAGAAGGATAAAAAGCTTTGTTTGATTTGTGCTTTTGTTGCATTTGGTGATTTTGCTACGTACCCCATGTACCATGTCAGTGCTCTTTTTCTTAAGGAGCCAACAAGTTGAGCAATCTGTCTTTCTTCGCTGGTAATTTGATTGACTGTCCATATTGCTTCGCACACAAACCAATGTCTTCTTGGGTCTTCATATCCTTCATAGAACAAAAGGTGTGCTATTGTGTGCGCCATTTCTGCTAGTGTATTATTCTGAGAATTTGATGGAGGTGTGGGTGAGCTATTTCCACAATCAAAACTTGGTGCTTAATAAATTTGGATTAGCTGTGTTTCTAGACTTGGTTCTCTATCTTTAGAATCAGTAACTATAGCTTCTTCGGTATCGCTAGATCTGCCTTCTTCGACCACTTCTGTCGAAATCCAGTTAAAGTTATGCTCGAACGGGATTTCACTAAATCTCGGGCTTTCCGACATTCTTGTCGAGTCACTCAAATTTGGCATTGGCAGGGGGGGCACTTCCTCATGATCTGATTTGAAAAGATACCCAATTTCCTTCCTTTGATCGATGAATCAATAGTCTATTAATATCATCGCCTTCTATGCTTCGACGACTCCAAATTCCCAATTGACCAGCATGGAGACCAAGATTTTCTTCGACAATTTCTTCCACCCGAACGCTTTGTGTTAAACGAAATGGAGACGGAGGTGCTACTGTTTCAGGTATTTGAACTTGGAAAGCTCTACCACGCTCTATCCACAAGTCTTCATCCATCGGCGATAGTTATTCTTCGACACCCTGATCATCGTGGGCTCAGCTTGATTCTAGCAGATTCTCTTCTACATTTGTCGCAACATTTGATCCTCGCGTCCTCCAGAGCGCAATTGCCTGCTCCCGCAGCTCTTCATGTCGTTGCCTCCTCTTTTCTCTTTCTATTTTTTGAATATCTAGGGTGCTTTTGTGACTCAAAAGTATGTCTTTGTCGGATTTTTTTCCACTGCTGGTCATGTCGTTTGTCATATGTCGAGTTTCATCAAACTAGGTACATCATATCATGCTTCATCACCCTCCCAATGCCGGCCCGAAGGTTTCTAGATTATCGGGGAAGTACAGACCATCATTTTCTCAAGAAAAATTCTCATTCGCACTCCTTTACAAATTTTTTCCACTTAAGTTCTTTCTCCTCCCAGTTAGAGTTCGGAAGGGGCAGAAGTAGCAACGGTCTTGTTTCGACAATATGTGCGACACCTTTTTCGATAAAAAATTTAAACAATAATGTTGGCAGAGAACACAGAAATTGATCAGCTAGTTTGGTGAAGAACTTTCTTCTTATTTCGTCTACCGAGACTCAATTTTCGATCGCCTGTTCTTCATATTAATCGTCTGCAATATTTTCGCACCACTCTGACAGATTTGTACGTCCTTTATTGATTAGCTTCGACAATAGATTCCTCTCTGTTTCATCAACTAGTCTGTTCATCCAGAAGTTTCTTCAAGGCGGTCGGCACGGATTCTACAAATCGCTCATGGGTCTCGAAGAAGAATCGATCTCTTGCTTGGCTAATCGTCAACTTGTTACGTCACGCATAGTTCTACAGATAATTCACGATTTTCTTCTCCCACCAGTCTCTAATCTCCTGTTCTGAATTCATAGGTCATGCTGCTAGTAATTTTTCATGTATCAACTGGCATCGGAACCAAATGTTGTAGTCCCAAGGTTCACTTGGTTATTATGGATACATTATATAATATAAGCAAACATACACAATGATACAGATACAAGAGATGAGATAGAGAGAGAGAAGCCTTTATATTAACCAGCAAGAGCAGAATATAGTCATAGAACCAATCTCTTAACTAGTACATCGGCTCACCAGCCTATATATATATATGCAAATACAGTTACATAACCGTCTATTGGTTTATCCAACCGACCCGACCTATACTAGTCAACACGACCTGTCGACATGTGCTGCAGAGTGGTCAGGCGGAGGGCCTAGTCGACAGGTCGACCTAGGCCCCTCCAACAAGCACTCTACACTTCAAAAGCAAGGAGGGCCTCGAGAAGGTTCTATGAAACCTTCCTCAGATTCCAAGGGACAAACTCAAGAAGCTGGAACTCATTCCAACATCAATTTGAAACATGGTTCAATTGCAGCTCCACCAAGTTCTCAAGAGAGAATCCCTTTCTTAACAACTTCAAACATTGCTTGCCTCTTAAAGGCTTCATTGAAGTTAATTAACATTGATAACATATCTTCTAGCCATCCAACTTCCCAACATCGTAGCCAAGGATCATCTCGGAAGCATACTATCCATCACTTCAAGCTTGCATCATTTGCATTGAGAACATGTTTGCATCATCTTAAAGCATTTTCTACTAAGTCACTGATGCAAGGGGAGTCTCAAAATCCACTCAAGGTCCTTGTTTTTGGTGACATGAAAGTTCTGGGAGGTCCACTGCTACAATTAATGTGTTTATTAAAATCAACTTCAAGCTTAGTTTCAACACAGGAGAAAACAAGGAACAAGGAAAGCAGGGTGAAGAAGGCATCTGATGAAGCAGGAGATGGACTGATCCATACAGCAGTTCTTTGTATGGATATGTTATGCAAGTCGAGTTTTACAACAAAATGCTTGTCTGTTGTACTTGAGGATATGCTATATGTTTCAAGCAATGAGGAATAAGTTGTAGATGAAATTGATATTGATATGGAGGACATTTATGAGAATGAAAGTGAAAGCCAAGAAAGTAAGCTAATACACCTGTTTTTGTGGAAAAAAATTCGACGACTTTTGGTTGAGCTTCTTATGTAGACACATTTTCGAGAGTTTGAGGTAACAGGTTCCTAGAATTTGAAGCTATATTAGTTCTTAACATATGCAAGTTTGCTTTCTGCAAGCATGCAGTTTAGAGTAGAGTTTCAATAATCTCTTGTGCAGTTTTAGGTTAAACTTTTGCATATAAAAAAAGCTCAATTGCAGCTATGATATTTTATTTTTAATAGTTGTTTTCCATGCCTCGTATTAATGTTTTATACTATTTTTTGTCTTGATCCCCAAACAATAGGCTGATATGTATATGCATGCTACATACTTCTTGTTATCTATGTTAAGAAATCTGAACTAAAAAACTTAGCTACAAATTTCTCCAAATCTGACTTAAACTCTGTCAAACACTTAGCATTTCACAGATCTTAGTCTTCCAACAGTCATAAAAAAATAAATGCATATCACATGCACACTTTCCAGCGAACAGTAAGGTGAAACACAGTATCTAAGTACAAATTTGTAGTGGAAATAACTCATGAACAACAGATTGTAAAACACATTTGACACAGGAATATTTGGTCCAATGACCTTGAAAAAACCCCAAAGGGGAAAACCAGTCAAGAGGAAAATGCAGATGCCCAAGATCAGGAAAGAGGTATGTGACCCTTTTCCAGAATTTGGCAAGATGGTGTTACTTGTTGGAAATTTTATTCTCATATCAATCCATAAGGAATTCTATTTAAGGGTGCTAGCTCAGTGGTAGAGCACCTGCTTTATAAGCAAGAGGTTGGTGGTTCGATTCCTCCGTGCCCTATTTATATTCTGAAACCACTAAAAAGAGATAAATGACTAAAAAATGACCAAAATTTGCATATAAATGACCACCAGTACAACATGAGAGATAAGTGATCAAACAAATGACCAAAATATGCATATAAATGACCACTTTTGAGTTGGCAATCGCTGGTAGCAAATTAGCGGTCATTTATCACGTGACAAAAAATGTGATCATAAATTTTGGTCATTAATTGTCACAATTAATGACCAAATATATGACCAAATTAATGACCAAATATATGACCAAATATATGACCACAAGATAAGTTATAAATGACCAAGCTAAATATGACCACATTTTTTATCGCGTGATATATGGCCACTAATTTGCTACCAGTGGTCACCAACTCAAAAGTGGTCATTTATATGCGGATTTTGGTCGTTTTTTTGGCCACTTATCTCTCATTTTGTACTATTGTTAAAACCCTCAACAGAAACAGGATTTTCCACATACCTTGTCATTTTGATTTGATGAAGAAACTGAATTAGCACCTTAAGCTTTAAAGCTTTCTAATAGTGGATTCGTCATGAAACCTTTGTGAAAATCAGATCACATCCAAGAACTATGCATGAAATTAACCTCTCTCATATAAAAAATCTCACACAACTGCTCAAAGACACAAAAATAATGCACAAGAATGGAATTCTGTATTACTTCTCATGAATAATAATTACACTAGCCAACATATGAATGTTGTAGGCTGTTATTAAATAACACTACAGCAATAATTAGAATGGCTAAAGATGCCAAAAGAATCTTCTATCCATCATACTTTCTAAAACTGCCCATCCCCCCTAGGTGGCAAGTTGGCTTTCCAAATCCGCTCAAAAGCTCATGAATTGCTAAATTAGTGAGATGAAGGTGAAATATAGTTAAAAGCAATGCCAAATACAAAATTTGAGTGGAAATGGTGTTAAGGAAAGTTTTTGGTGTAAAAAACACTTTCCTAGGTTGACTAGCTCTTTCCTTTGGGGGAAAAAGCAGTAAAAGCGGCAGCTTTCTTCACAAATGCGCCCTCCTTTCTAAATATTATCCATAATTATTTAGGAATGCACCCAAGTGGCCTAGGATTCTTTTAGAACACACCTTGCATGAAATCTTGTCCTCCCATATTGCCTCGTGGGCCACACAATGCCAATTTCCTCAATTATTACATAGAATTAACCAACAAGTGATTAATTAATGCATCTTATGTAATTAAATAAATGGTAGGAAGGCTTAAATATTCCAACACCCCCTATTAAGTCTGACTTAAATGATCTAAATATCAGAATATATAAAAAATGCTAAGAGCCCAGTAACAAGACTTGGTCACCCCGTACAAAATACTGTCGGTCCACAAAACAAGGATAGAAGGAAAACCTCATGGGAAAAACCTTCCGTCAAAACATGGACATAAAAAAATTGAAAGGTTGCTGATCAACCCTTCACTCCACCACATGTCCAACCATCCCAAGCAGTGATCTAAGATAGCTGAATGTCTTCTCTGTGAAAGCCTTGGTGAAGATATATGCAGTTTGCTCACCTGTGAGGAAATACTGCAAATCTATGATCTGTTCATGCACTAGTCCTCTGATGTAGTTCATATGAATCTCTATGTGCTTGGTCCTCTACCTCTGTATTGGATCACATGAAACTCTAATGGCACTCTGGTTGTCACAATAAATGACAGTAGGAGTACTGAAAGAAATCTCAAACTCAGACAAAATCCCCTGCAACCAAACACACTGTGTAGCAGCATTCACTACTCCTTTGTACTCTGCCTCCATTGAAGATAGTGCTATGGCATTCCGTTTCTTGCTGGACCAGCAAATAGGGCCACCTCCAAGCATGAATACAAATCTTGATGTGGATTTCCTGTCAAGGCTATCACCATCCCAATCCAAATCTGTGAAACCCAAGAGATCTAAGCTTGAATCTACCACATAGTGAATCCCATCACTATTTGTGCCCTGCACATAATGAAGGATTCTTTTTGCAGCCCTCCAATGTAACTCATGTGGCTGCTCCATGTATCTAGATGCCACACTCACAGCATATGCAATATCTGGACGAGTGTGAGTCAAGTAGAGTAAGCTGCCAATCAACTGTCTGTAGAGTGTACTGTCAAAAAGCGGTGTAGATTCTGCTTCTTCCATTCTGACTCTAGAAAGGAATGGAGTCTTAGAAGGCTTGCAATCAGCCATCTTAAACTTCTTCAACAGATCATAAGTATACTTTGACTGGCATACCTTGGTATCATCTTTTGTTTGTGAAATTTCAATCCCCAAAAATTGCTTGAGAATTCCCAAGTCACTCATGGAGAATGCTTCGTGCATTGCAGTCTTAAGAGCTGCTATTTGTTCAGTGCTATCACCTGTGATCAGAAAATCATCAACATACAACACTATTATCATAATAAAACCATCAGCAAACTTCATATAGACATTTGGATCAGATTTACACCGAACATAGGATTGTGATAGCAAAAAACTGTCCATCTTCGCATACCAAGCCCTGGGGGCTTGCTTGAGTCTGGCTTGCTTGAGTCCATACAAAGACTTTTTCAACCTGAAAACAAGGTTTGGATCTGATGTGTACCCCTGTGGCTGATGCATATATATCTCCTCTTCAAGTTCCCCATGGAGGAAAGCAGTTTTCACATCCATGTGATGTACTTCCCACCGCTTGGAAGCTGGCACTACCAAAACTAGTCTAATGGAGTCTTTCTAAGATACCGGTGCAAACGTTTCATTATAATCAAGTACTTGGACCTGAGAATACCCATTTTCTACTAACCTTGCCTTGTACTTAATGGCTGTACCATCCGCTGCACATTTAGTCTTATAAATCCATTTGCATCTTACCAAGTTTCTGCCTGCGGGGAGCTTGACTAGCTCCCAAGTTTCATTCTTCTGCAATGACCGAAACTACTCATCCATAGAAATATTCCATATAGGATCATGTGACACATCCTCATATGTTTTTGGATCAGAATCTATCATCATATAGCACTTCTCAGAAAGATAAGGATCATTCACATTAAGAGCAGTCTCAAACTGTGATCTAGTCCTCCTTTGGTCCTGAGGGTTGCCTGCTAGTTCACCTGCTGCTTGCAAAGTTTTTGCAGCCGACTTAGGCCTTGTAGGTGAGTTTGCATATACAATAAATTGATCCTCATCATCAGAAATATCAGAATAAAAAATATCAACAACATCACTTACTTCTTCTTCAGTCGGCGGTGAAGATGAATCTCCAATTTCTGCGCTCTGAGAGGGCTCTTCCTCAAACTACACACTTCTTTCGATGAATGCTTTATGAGTTGTCATGTTCAACAAATTATATGTTTTGGAGTCCTATGAATATCCCACAAACAAACATGGTTCACTTTGGGGCTGCATAGCCCTCCTCTTCTCAATCGGAATCCTAGTCCAAGCCCTTGAGCCAAAAATCCTGAAATGAGAGATATCCGATTTTTTACCTGTCCAAGCCTTGAAAGGATTGATACCTTTGAGAGATTTGTGTGTCACTCTATTTTGAATATAGGTGGAACAATTTATTGCTTAAGCCCATAGCTGTGGAGACAAACCTTTTGCCTCAAGCATGCATGTGGCCATCTCCTTAAGAGATCTGTTCTTCCTCTCAGCAACCCCATTCTGCTGAGGTGTATATGGAACTGTATGTTGCATCTGTATGACTGATGAAGCACAAAATTGCTGAAACTCTGATTTCACATACTGACCACTATTGTCAGGTCTTAACACTTTAATATGCCTACCAGACTGATTCTCAACTGAGGCTTTGAATAGCTTGAAAAACCCAAAAACTTCTTATTTAAGCTTGATGAAATAAACCCAACAGTACCTGCTAAAATCATCTATGAATGTGAGAATGTATTTTGCTGAATTCAATGACTCATGAGGAAATGGACCTGATATATCAGTGTGTATAATTTCCAATGGTGCAGTGGTTCTCTCAGTGGTAGATCTCCCATACTTGTGCTCAAGGTGTTTTCCTAGGATGCAGGATTGACATACACATTTCGAAAATTTGATATTGGGAAGCCCTATAACCATCTCTTTCTCATGAAGTTGGAAAAGGTATTTGTAGTTTAGGTGGACAAATCTTTCATGCCATATCTTGTTGGACTCATTGGCATGGGTCAATAGAGCAGAAGGTGAGGAGTTTGGCACAAAATGAGAAAAATTGTAGATTCTAGAACAGTGGTCAGTAGTACCAAATGAAATAATTTTTCTTGTTGAAATTTCTGCTATCTCAACATCATTGGGGGTAAAGGTGAATCTCTTGGGAATCCCTATATGGGTCATCTGATAGACTGACAATAGGTTTGCAACAAGTCCAGGGACATATAAAACATTATTAAATGACCCAAACTCGAGATCTATGCTACCTTTGCCTTTGCTAGAAGTTTCAGAATTGTCTCCCAATACAATATTCGAACCACTGGAAGAGTCAAGTGAAGTAAAATAATTACTTGCAGACACCATGTGTCTTGAAGCACCGAAATCAATGATGAATGATGAAGATTGGGAAGTGCCGGCCATCAGTGCATGAACTCTCTCTTTGTCATCGGAATTTGATCCTCCATCTTTGGGAGAGGGATGTTGGCTTTCTCCAATGCCTGAGTTAATTGGTCGATGGTCTTCTTCATACAAGAGCTTTCAGGATGAAATCCCTTGCTGCAATATGTGTACTTTGTCCTCTCATTCTTCTTGTTCGGATTCTTCTTGAATTTTGATGGCTCTCCATTAAAATTCTGCTTGTCTTTTCGCTCACCGGTAGGCTTCTTGAAGTTGCCTTTCTTCTTGCCTTTCGAATTCTTTGAGTCTCCAACACTTAGACAATGGTATTTGGATGGATTTTTAATCGCTCCCATTAAGACCAGCTTGTATTTCTCTTGCGTTAATGACTCCATGAATTCTGAAAGTGACGGGCTCTTCCAATTTTTAATTGCTTTCCGGGTGGAATGGAAGGTGGAAACAAAAATTGAATAGTCCAGGCCAAGCTTGGAGAGAATGGCCAAAACTAATTGCTCATGTTTCTTGTCTATTCCACATTTCTTCAACTACAATACAAGAGACTTGAATTTGGAGAAGAAGTCTTGTATATTATCGAAATTCTGTGGGCTCAAAGAGACTAGCTCATTATCCAATTGGTGGCCTCTCAATCCATCGGTTTTACCGAACAATTCTTGAAGTTTCAGCCATACTTAATTGGGTGAAGTGAGGCCATCAAGATGAAATAAGAGTTCTCTGGATGTAGTGAGACATAACAGCCCATAGGCTTCATCTTTTCGATTATACCATGTGAAAATCAGATCACATCCAAGAACTCTCCAAGAAATTACGCTCTCTCATATTAAAAATCTCACACAACTGCTCAAAGACACAAAAATAATGCACAAGAATAGATTTCTCCACTGCTGAGGTTGGCTCAGCTTCTGTTGCCATGGTCACCCTGTAGAGCCCTTTGCTCCTTAGTAGAATCTCCATCTGTGCTTTCCAATCAAAATAACTAAAAGGAGTGAGGATGATCTGCTGTGTATGATCCATTGCTGCAACTGATATAACTTTTGGACTGAAATTAGAACACTTCTGGATTCCAAAATGCGCCCTGCAGAGAATAGAATTCACTCGGTGAATTGATCAATGCGCCCTTCCTGAGACTGTTGGATCCTGCAAGACAATCAATGGATGAAAGGAATAGCTTGATGGCTCTGATACCATGTGAAAATCAGATCACATCCAAGAACTATGCAAGAAATTAACCTCTCTCATATAAAAAATCTCACACAACTGCTCAAAGACACAAAAATAATGCACAAGAATGGAATTCTGTATTACTTCTCATGAATAATAATTACACCAGCCAACATATGAATGTTGTAGGATGTTATTAAATAACATTACAGCAATAATTAGAATGGATAAATATGCCAAAAGAATCTTCTATCCATCATACTTTCTAAAACTGCCCATCCCCCCTAGGTGGCAAGTTGGCTTTCCACACAATGGCAATTTCCTCAATTATTACATAGAATTAACCAACAAGTGATTAATTAATGCATCTTATGTAATTAAATAAATGGTAGGAAGGATTAAATATTCCAAAAACCTTCAACACCTTAAATTTAACATGGAGTCACCAATCCTCCTAGTGGAGTCACCTTCATACTAAAATCTTGATGAGTGGAGTCGCTAGGTGAAAGATACACAACCTTCTCAATGTCGGACTGCTGTTCACCATCAACAATCAGATCTGAAGCTTTGTCATTATGCCCAGGGACAATATGAATCTCGTTCCCCGGAAATGACACCACTTTGTTAACACCCAAATTGACCGTCAAGGTTGTGGGAGAAGGCCAGTTTAGGGTAACCACAAAACCACTTGAGATTGCACTTCTGACCCAGTACAATCAGAGAGGGATCTGTCTTAAATTTACAGAAGATTGAAAGTAATCAATGAGAAACGCATAGCCTTCTTACTCAAGTTATTCAATCAAAACATACTCAGAAGGTCAGACTTTCTGATAGGACAATTGTTTTAGGGTTTGGTGAGATAATCAGGAGAGAAAACATTGGACAATGGAGTCAAAACATAACACGTAAATCAAATAACAGTGTTGTTGCATGGAATATCAAAACAGAGGCAAGATAGCCACTCATTTACAGTCAAAAGGCTGTTTTCTGGTGATAAGGGAAGAAGAAATGAATAGTCCATTTACATGAGCATCAAACATGGATGAATTCGATGTCAACTTTAGAGGAAATAGTTGGTGAATATCCGAAAACAATAGCCAGAGCTTGTGAGCAAGAATTCTGCACTATTATACACTAATTCCATATATGAAAAGAAAACATAATGGAAGTAAATTTACAGGATGCACATGCACATGAGAAGAGGAAATACAGACTGTAAAAGCAAATGACACATGAATCTCTGCCACAAACCAGCTTCAATCATTGTGATTCTATTAAGGATTACATCCCAAAAACAGAGCTCGGCTCTCGAGGCATCAGCCCACTGATTTTTCAACCCTTTTCTCTTCTATTACAATGCTTATATAGATCTTATCAGCCCTAAGGCTCGAGCTTCCTCAACAGGAAGCTGTTATAGATGCATTGACACCTACACAGAAGGTTTAACAACTTTGAGAGTTGGTTACAACAAATTCTCTTTAGTTCAGGATGCGGACTACTGAAACTGGGCTTCGAAGCCCCAGCTGTATATCTCAAATGGAGATGGCTATGCAAATTCAAATGAGGTTTTTGTATTTGGGCATGCTCCCGACAAAATCCATGTCTCCATTTCCTCATATTCCCCTCCAACTCATCGGGATCTGCTTTGGAAGTTGATGACTCGGGCAGTAAATGGAAATTCTAGAAATTTACCCTGCAGATATTTCTTCGATTCTCTCAAACCGTGACACCTGTGTAAAAACGGAGAGAGTTTATTGTATATTGTCCCATTATGGAGAAAAACCTCTCTCAGTTTCCCAAAATTCTTCCCAGTGTGGTGGAGGAAGCTGGTTGAAAAAGATGACTAAAACAGTCATTTTCACTAAAAAACCACCATTCCCTTCATATAAAATTTCATTGAGTTTAAAATTAGCTTTCTCCTTGCAATTTGAAATTTTGAGACTTTGGAAGTTTGTTTTCTTATAAATTTGACTTGAATGTTGATATGGAAGGTGTATGAATTTTTATATGTAAACCTCTTGGTGGTGGGTCAGACTTAACACAAATCTGGTGCTAACAAGCTGGATGAGACCAATTGAGATGACATAGCTCTGTGGATGAGCTCACTGGCTTAGCATTCACCTTTGTTTCCTCCCTACATGCTTGATAAAACCAAGTGTGTGTTGGCTTAGCATGATATTGTATTCCTATTGCTGTGAGTGAGCTCATGTAGTTCCTCCCTAGTGGATACATAGCCCATCTCGGAGGTGGCCTCTCAGCAGAGAGATAAAGTGCTGGACATAGTGCCTATGGGTGGAGCGTTGCTCTTCCATATCCAATTTATTGGATGAATTCATTTAAAAATATAAGTGTTTATTGTTAATTTATTGTTTGTGCATGAATTATTGTTATTATTATTATGCCTGGGATAAGTATGTTGGTATATGCATGTTGTGTGTGTGCGAGATGCTTTATTTATGTTGTCTATTTTTATTATGCATCTACACACGCATTTAAATATTTATTAATAATGTAATATGGCCATGGGGGAGAATTTAGAACCCCATATATTCATCATGTCCCCTTTGTTGGTCAAATTGATGGGTGGGGACATGACACCTAAATTAGAAAAACAAGGAATTGTTGAAATAAAAGAGATTCTGCAATTCGAAGGGGAATTTGCTTGGTAGTATTCATAGATATTTTGGGAATTTATGGGTAGGATTTATTTTATCATTTATGGTACTAATAATAAAGAATGATTTATTCATGATTCCTAATTTCATTAACAAGAATCTCGCTCACCTAGAAAAATATTCATACTCCAAGAGTTGTGTTAGAACAAGCCATGAATATTGAGGCTATGGCCAAGCACCCTAGCAATAACTAAGCTACCATGCATGTATAATTTATATATCTATCCTAGGTACGAAACCAAATTGTTACCTTATAGAAAAGATACAAGATTTGACAATACCCAAGGTTGGGAGAGAGCGATTTTGGTTCATAAGTTGTATGATTGAAGGGCACCATACCTCATGGCGTCCTAGGTTGAGGGGAGGTTCATCATCCAATCCTCCCATTGGGCCTTTTCTAGGGAGACCATCTATAGGAGTTTTGAAAATGGCTACTTCTACTTCATTTCATAACTAGTGCAATATCATGGCTTTTCAAATGTGTATAACTCTTACTCTAGGGAATTTTTTGATATCGATAGAACATATGGAAGCCTCGTAGCTATTCTATGATCTTGCAAAAGTATTTTTTAGTTCCCAACATGATATATTGTGAATTCTATGGAACATATACACATAGTACAGATATGTATAGAGCCATGGATTCCCTTATTGATAGAATATACATAACTAATTTTTATGTATATGATAATCTACAACCTCAAGCTTAAGGAGGAGGTCATGGAAGAGGAGGTGGTTAATGGGGAGGTGGAACTAGTAGAAGAAGTGGAATTGTAAGTTGTTACAATTTTGATGAATTGGGAAACCTCTCCCAAGGTTTTCCTTTACCCAGATGACTATGGTGTCATTACTATAGTGTGAATATACATGATGTTTAAGTCTATCCATAATTGATTGTGAAATGGGAGGACTAGGACAAACAAAGACCCACTAATCTAATAAATTTAGAGCCTAGATCAATTAGTTAAGAGATTAGTACTACTATTATGTTGTCACTAGAGGAGGAACATAGACTAGGGACAACAATAACAAGTTCCATATTTTCACTTTTATGTAGACTAAATGTTTCATAGAGGATAATATTGCAATGGAGTTGAAAATAGTGAGTTCTAATATTTCTAGGTTTGAATTGGACATGTTTGGGGCTCAAACATAAACTATTGGGAATCCAATAAAACTTGGAACATTTTAAGTTCAAGACTAAGAATCCCAATAAGGAAAAGAGTAAGATTAACCTCTACATACTTGTCATGATCATATGGAAAGAAAAACCCATTCTTGGTCATGATAAGCTACATGAGCTAGCTACTAGACTTGGAGAATCCAAGGAAAACATGAGTGAGAAACAAATAGAACACACAAATAAAAGTGTTTATTCTTCCCTCAAGATTGCATTATAATCTATATTCATATCTATTTTTAATTTTATGTAGATTAAATGTGCCATACAAGATAAGGTTGTATTGGAAGTGAAAATAATTAGTTACAAGATTTCTAAGTTTAAATTGGGCAAGTTTTGTTGGCTCAAACATAACTTATTATGCATCCAATATAACTTGTAAATCCTTTTAAGTTGAAGACTAATAATCCCAATGATAAAAAGAATAAGAATAAATTCCACACACTTTCCATCATGGATAAGAACACCCCATTATTGGTCATGATATGCTGCATTATTCATGCCAGCTACAAAATCAAAGGAGAAAAGATTGAGAAATAAATAGAAACACATCTAAAATTTCTTGTATTTCTTTCAGTCTTGCACTACAATATATATTGATATCCATTTTTACTTTTTTGTAGACTAAATGTATCATACAAGATAAGTATGCAATCTTACTAGAATCATAGACAATAGTCAATGGATAAGATTGTTGAAATACCTATTTGAGGCTTCTTTTATTGTTTTATCCAAACACCATGATTTTATCTTTATTTATAATCAATTGCAAAGAGCATATTTGAAAATTGAAACTTAGACCATTGATTGAAGCCACAAATATTGATTACAATCTAATTTGATATTACAATCTGATTTGATATGCATATGAGAAAAATAAGAAAAATAAGAATGCAATGAAAATGTAATTATAAACTATTTAAGGGTCAGTCTCATTAATTGGATCATTATGTGTCATTTCCATTACTAACTTGAGCTTCTCTTGGATTTGATAATGATTTATTCTCTTTTGATGAGGGCAACCACAAGAAGGTGAAATATCATATGGCCTCTCCCCCCTACCCCACCATAATTTCTCACATCACTCTTATCTACCCATACCCAATTTAATTAGTAAACAATGCACATACATATCATAGTGGAAAATAGGTTGTAATACTTGAACATCATAAAAACTACTTTAATAAGAATTTGTAAAAATATCAAGATAAAACAATTTAATCAAACAATTAACTCATCAACAGGAAAGATCATACATTAAGTACATAAAAATTAACCCCATTTAACATGATCCACCCTTAATTAGAACATTATGCTATAAGAAGGGTTGACCAACCCTTTGATTGGATACCTTGGGAAGTGAATGCAATCATTGGGGAAGGGTTAACCGACCCTTCTTTGTGCTCCCCTCCATGAGAATTCCATGTTGGAAGAAGGTTCAACCTACCCTTCCCCTAGATCCCTCTTACACAAAAATTATGCTTGAAGTAAAGGTTAGTCGACCCTTCCAATAAATGCCCTGTGACATGAATACTTTGTTTGTAGAAATTTTGGTTGACCCTTCACCATACTCCCTCTCCATGAGTGCTCTGTGCTGGATAAATGGTTTACCTACCTTTCCACAGAATTCCCCTTTAGTAAAATATTTGTTTGAAGAAGGTTTGGCTGACCCTTCCACTACATACCCTGCAACATGGATATCATCTTTCCAGAAGGGTTGGATAATCCTTTATTAGAACACCATGTAGGAGGAAGGTTTTCCAAACCCTTCCCTGAGTTCCATCTCTGTGGGGATTTTTCTCCAAGATGGATCAACTAATTCTTCCACTTGATAACCCTTGAAACTAATACCAACCTTTAGGAAGGTTTAGCTAACCCTTATCCATGTTCCATCGCCATTATAATATTATTCTTTAAGGAGGTTGAATGGACCTTCCACTTGATAACCTATGATTAGAATACCATTGAGGAAGGATCAATCAACCCTTCTTCTTGATATCCCTCCGTGAGAATTATTGGAAAACAGTCAACCGACCCTCCATGAGAATTATATATTGGAAAATGGTAAACTAACCCTTCCCTGGGATCCTCCTTATGTGAAAAATATGGTTAAGGAAGGGTCGACAAAACCTTGCAATACATACCCAATGACGTGAATACCATATTTGAGGAAGGGTCAACTAACCCTTCTTCTTGGTCTCTATATGTGCATATTCTATATTGGACGAAGGGTTTCCTTACCCTTCCATGGGATGCCTCTCATGGGAATCCATGCTTGAGGATGGGTTGGCCAACCCTTACACTAGATACACTGGGACCTGAATACCATAAATGGGAAAGGGTTGGTAGACCCTTCTTGTTCCCAATCTATGAAAAAAACTTGTAGAATGAAAGGTTTTCCAATCCCTCTTCATGATCCCCCTCCATGATAATTATATGATATAGAAAGGGTTGGCCTTCCTCAAGATCCCCCTTCATTGTTCCATTATTGATGAAGTGTTGGTTGACCCTTCCTTGTGGTCCCTCTCTTTGAGAATACCATGGTAGTGTAAGGAATGGTTGACCCTTCCTAGATATCTACTTATGCAAAAGCTTCACTTAAGGAAGGGTCGACTGAATATTCCACTAAAAAATCCTCAATATGAATAAAATCCTTCAATAAGTGTCAATCAACCCTTCTCCATGCTCTCCCCTCCATTAGAATATTATTCTATATGAAGGTTTAGTTAACCATTCCAATGGATACCCTAGGATATAAACACCATCTTTGGGGAAGTGTCGATTGACCTTCTTCGTTCTCCCCCTCCATGATAATTCTATGTTATAGGAAGAGTCCTCCTACCCTTCCTCATGATCCTCCTAAAGAGAAAACTATGCTTGAAGGGTCAACTGAACCTTCCAATAGATACCCTACAAAATGAATACATTTTCATGGAAGGGCCAACCTACCCTTCTACATTCTCTCTTTCCATAAGAATTTTATGATGGAATAATTGTCGGCCTACCCTTCCATAGGATACCCCTTCAATGAATTTTATGCTTGAGTAAGTGTGATCGACCCTTCTCCTTGCTCCTCCTCTATGAGAATACCATGCAATACGAAGGTTCGATAGAACCTTCCCAAGGTTCCCCATATGTCGAGGGAATGTTTTTAAGGAAGGATCAATCTCCCCTTCCCCATGACCTCCCTTACACAATAGATTTCTTGAGGAAGTGTTGGTTGACCTTTCAAATATACACCCCAAAATGTGAATATCATATTTGAGGAATGGTTGGTTTAACCTTCTTTGTCCTCCCTCTCCATGAGCATTATATGCTAGATAAAGGGTTGGCCTACCCTTCCATAGGACCCCCCTTAAATGAAATAAATGCTTGACAAAGGGAATTTTGACCCTTCCACTAGATACCCCATGACATGAATACAATCTCTAAGGAAATTTTGGCCTTCCTTCGAATTCCCCTTACATGAAAGCTATACTTGAAGGACGGGTCAACATACCCTTTTAGGAGATATCACGTGATGTGAATATCATCCTAGAGGAACGATCGACTGCCCCTTCTCCATGCTTCGCCTCCATGAGAATTCTATGTTGGAGGAAAGGTTTACATGGGATCATAGTTCAATGATATCTATCCTTGATGAAGGGTCGATCAATCCTTCTATGATTGATTTCTCTCTATGAGAATACCATTTGGGAGGAAGGTTTGTCTAACCCTTTCCTAGGATCCCTTTACAGAGAAATGTTACCATGGGAAGGGTCGATCAATTGACTTGTCCTTTGGATACACCTTGATGTGAATACAAACATTCTAAAACGATCATTTGACCTTCTCCATGTTCACCCTCCATGACAATACTATGAATGAGTAAGAATCAACTGACATTCATGATCTTTGTCCATGAGAATTCATGTTGGAGGAAGGGTCGATCGATCCTTCTTTGAGATCACTCTCCATGAGAATTATATGTTGGAGGAAGGGTCGATAAACCCTTATATGTGCTTGCTCTCTATGAGAATACCATGTAAGAGGAAGGTTTGTCTAACCCTTTCCTAGGATCCCTTTATGTAGAAATGTTTCTAGAGTAACAGATAATTAATTGAAATTTCTTTGGATACCCATCGATGTGAATAAAAACATTCTAAAAGGGTCATATGACCTTCTCCATGTTCACCCTCCATGAGAATACTATGTTTTATTAAGGATCAACCTACCTTCTCCATGATCCTTGTCCATGCGGTTTCTATGTTGGAGGAAGGGCCAATTGATCCTTCTTTTAGATCCCTCTCCATGAGAATTATATGTTTGAGGAAGTGTCAGTTGACCCTTCCTTGGGATCCCCCTTAAGCAAAAAATATTCTTAAGGAAGGATTGATCGATCCTTCTTCACAGTTCCTCTCCATGAGAAATCTATGTTGGAGGAAAGGTTTGTTGACCATACCCTAGGATATTCCTTACATGAAAATATTATTAAGGAATATTTGATCAACCCTTTCAATAGATATCCCACGACATGAATATTATCTTTGAGTGGTCAATCAACCCTTTCAATAGATATCCCATGACATGAATATTGTCTTTAAATAATGGTCAATCGACCATTCCATGGGATTCCACTTTTTAAAAAAAAATCTTGAAGAATGGTCAGCCAATCCTTCTTTGTGATCCATCTAGATGAGAATTTTATGCTTGAGGAATTGTTTTTTGACTTTCCCTAGGATCACTCATATGTAAAAAATATTCTTGAGCAATGATCAACCAACCCTTTCGATAGTCTATACCCAATTAAATGAATACCTTTTTTGGAGAAGGGTGGGTCAACCCTTCCTCAATATTCCTCTTATGTGAAAATGAGTAAGTGTCAGTTGACCCTTCTCCCTGCTCACTCTGCATGAGAATACATTATTGAAGAAGGTTCATTCAACCCTTTTACTAGTACTTCATGACAAGAATTATACCATCATTGAGGAAGGATCAATTGACCATTCTTCATAACCCCCTCCATGAAATACTATGCAAGAGGAAAAGGTTAGTCAACCATTCTCTAGGATCCCAACTACCCAAGAACTTTGCTTGAGGAATGTTTGACTAACCCTTCTTTTCATTCTGTATTATGGCCCTTCCTAGGGGTGTAATGGGGTGAGAAGGGCCCATTATATTAATAGTGGATACCATTCAATATAAAGTGGACTGGGTTTACTATGTTGATTATTATTAAATAAGGCCCACTATGGTAGTAAATAAATGTAATGGCACCTCATTAAAGAGGGTCCATTAGGTATTTAGGAGGTTATATTTGTAGTTTGATCTATAAATAAGGATGGAATCCTCCTTATGATAAATGTGTGAAAGTATATTGTAATTGGAGTTTATCTCATAGGAGGTTTCCCCCTCAAAGAGGCAAGTTAACATGAGTTGATTACTATGTTAAAAGAACTTATTGTAAGGTGTATTTGAGATTAATAGTATTGGATATTTTTATGTGATTACATATTTCAAATCTTAGTTATACAACAATTGGTATCGTATCACTTTCCAAGGCCAAATAAAAATAGGGATTTTTTTTATATATTTTGCGGGTTTTTAGAGAAAAAGAGGGCCACAACACTTAAAACCAGTTTTGAGTCTTTTTCAGTTGAATTTCTAGAATCTGAGCACATATCTGAGTTTCTCTAGAAAAAATACATTATTTAAAAAAATAATCAATCAAATCAAATTCTGGGAGAAGGAGATATGGTCATTTGAAATCTGTATTTTTTAGGGTTTTGGGTAACAACCACAAATCCTGCAGAAGGCATAACTTTTGATAGGGTGATAACATTGCAATAAGATGAATTTCATGGAAGAGATCATTTTTAGGGATTTGATATAGCACATTACATTCCATATTTCTAGACATTATTAGTACCTTATAGTCCTTGCAAAAATTCCACCCTCCAACCCTCATAAAATTAAAGCATGGCCAAGTGGTTGACCAAGCCATGGGAGGATGCATAGACCAATTTGAAATCTATGCAACATAACCCAATTACACATAAGGAGGATTTGGATAAATTTGAGGAGCTTTATGTTACTCATGCCACATTTTCTTTCGCCATTGAAGCATATGACCAAGCCAAATATGCATGGTATTATTTAGAGGATCCTTGTGATTATTGGCATATGAATAGTTGTAAATTTTGGGATGACTACTTCCATCATCATTTTGATGAATCTTCTCTATCATATGATAATAAAATTGTGAAGGAACAACAACAACAGGTGTTTCCTACCAATTTATAGGATACTTCTTCTACAGTAGTTGAGTTCCTCATTGATCTTTCCTTTACTTCTATTGTGGATTGGTTGGATTTGGATGGTTATACGTATTTGGATCCACATGACCATCATGGGAATTTGATGCATAACACTTATACGTCAAGAGATATTAGGTTTCATCGATGCGGTGTCAGCTGGATTAATATGGATCTTGTTGGATGGCATCATCATGGTGGCTCACACTGATACATGAGAGCCTAGTTCCTTGGCCTACTTCAGTATGGAAGTCAGCATTCACCCATGGGACCCTAGATTATGGTTGTACAATTTCACATCAAGTGTTGAGGGAAACACTTTCATGAGGGGAATGGAGTGTTATGGCCCTCCATTTGGGTGTAATGGGGGCATGAAGGGCCCATTAAAATAATAGTGGAGGCCAACCATTAGAATAATAATGGAGGCCATTCAATGTAATGTGGACTAGGTCCACCATGTTGGTTATTATTAAATAAGGCCCACTATGGTAGTAAATGAATGTAATGGGACCTCATTAAAGAAGTTCCACTAAGTAGTTAGGATGTTAGATGTAATATCCCAAGTGTGTACCCTTGTAATAAAGATACTTAGACTTAAATGTTTTTATTTGATGTTGAGTCAGGAGACTCTTGAGCATCAAGACTTAAATACTTTTGATTGATGTTGAGTTGAGGAAAATCTGGAGCATCAAGACTCAAAGTCTTTGATTTGATCTTGAGTTGAGGAAACTTTGGAGCATCAAATATAATAAATGATATGATCATTTGTGCTACTTATCTAATTAATGTTCTAACTTGTTGGGGAACAATCACTTAAAGAGGGACCAATCACACTAGGAGGGGGGATGACTTCTTAACTAATACATAAAAAGAGTTAATGAAGAGTTAACACAATGTGAGGAAAAATAAATATTAATAAATTAAAAATAAAAATAAATTGGGAGAACTAAACCTAACTACTTCTTGAAAAGAAAAGAACATAAAAGAAGAAAAATAGATGAAAAAGAGGGATCTCTCTAAGTGTTATAAAAACATGATCGTAGAGCAATAACAATAAACAAGATGCAAATATAAATCACATAAACACGATACAAGAGAGACACCAATATGCGTGGTTCACCCAATCTGAGTTATGTCCATGGAGAAATTTCCATTCCTATTATTATATTGTCCAACAAATGAAGGGATACAACCTACAGCATATCCGCTACAACATCCTCTTCACTCTCTCACAATCTCTCTCACACAATCAGAGATCTTTAAAATGCTACAATACCCATCCGTATTACAATGCCTTCCTTTTAAAGAGCGATTACCATGGGAAAATACTATGGAACACCCAATACCATGGATCATAAATAACCCATTATTGACCAAGTCATGACTATGAAATTACAACATTTTACAAGGCATTTTTTCCAAAATTTTCGCTATGGGGATGCTGCCCCCAAACCGCCATTAGGGGGGCTCCCAAACTAGTCGTCACCCCCCCTGGATCCCCCATGGCGATTATTTCAGGGGGTAAATCCCCCCCAACCCCCCCCCCCTCCCCCGTCATGGGATGGGATCTAGACATTGATGAAACAGGACCTCTGAATAAGGAAGATAAGGATCCACAACCAACACTAAGCTAAGAAAGAGCATCCTGAATATGAACAAGAAGCCATCTTGTAAAAGTGAACAGTTGCAAAGAGAGAACATTACATAGGGTAATGGTTTCTAGTTCACTAGAGGGTTCAGTTGTATTTCCTTGAATGCTCGGTAACTATGAATAGAAATATGGTTTGTCCTGGTAAAGAGAAATATTATAGGATTTACACAAAACTAGTAAAAAACCTTGTGACTACACTATAGTAGTACAAAAGATATAGAAAACATAACCTAATTCTTCCTCTTCTAGTGTGCTTGGTCTTTCTCAGGGGTGACCTATGGAACAAATAGTCAAATGGTTCAAATGTATATGGCTAGGAGGAAAGTGGAAGTTCCCTAACCAATTGGAGGCATTAAGGTTGATAAGTTTTCTCATCCTTGCTTTAATTTATGCTGATAAAAGTTTATTTATTGTTCATTACAAGCTTCTGCTCTCAAGGAAGAAATTTGTTTATTTAATTCATTATAAATTGTGCATTACATAAAAGGTTTTGTATGTTATTTACATGTTTATGACTTTTACATTCTTTTTTTACTGTTTATATGATTAGAGTATGTTTCTAATTATCTTAGTCTCACTGGTTATGATATGTTCATAATTGTTTAAAAGTCCTAAATGTTTAATAAGTCTTATTATCTTGTTTATGATATAATCTTCTTGGAAAAGGATAGGGTATCTTTGCAATGTACCAACCAGGGCTGATGATACACTAGCTCAATATCCTACAAGACTTAGTGAAAAACAATGGACTCAATGGGCTAGTTTGAAAGTAGGTAAGCAAGATTAAGTTCTCTAAATAGGAGGAGGACTATGCTTGTGAGGAACCTGCAGCAATTAATTAATGAAAATGCATGATATATCAGAAATAACAGAACATTGAATAGATTTATTGATCGTGGGCCACTTCGAGGGGGAAACCACCTTTGAGCAAGCTCAATACAAATAAATTCTCGATGCCTTCATTGGACTCAACACATAATTATATACTAAGTCTATGCGCCAATATTATGGATCAATACCATGGAATATATAATACTATAGGACGACTTACAAAGCATATGCGTCCAATACTATGGATCAATACCATGGAACATATAATACTACGGGACATATTACAAAGCATATGCGTCCAACAAAAATATACTAACAAAGTAAAGAGAAGGGTTGACACGGGTTCCTAACATCCCCTCTCCCTTACAAAAAGGTTTTTCCTCAAAGTTTTAGATGTGGAAATTGATGCTGAATATGAAGGAGTGGTTCCCATGTAGCATCCTCTGGTTGCATTTCATGCCACTGAATTAATACCTCTGTGATAGATCGAGAGCGAAGCTGACGAGTGCGCCTATTGAGAATGGACTTCGGCTCCAAAAGGATGGATCCTTCATTATCCAGTTCTAGTAAAATAGTATGTCCTCTAATGTTGGTGCCAAGAAATTTCATCAGACAAGAGACATGAAATACTGGATGAATGTGGGAAGAAGGAAGAAGTTCCAATTTATAAGCAACGGACCCAATATTCTAAAGAACCTTATAGGGCCCATAGAACTTTGGAGTGAGCTTATGATGCCCTTTGAGTTTCAGGGAGGATTGCTTGGAAGGCTGTAGACGAAGAAAAACCATATCACCTGCTTGAAAAGTGCACTCAAAATGGTGTTGATTGGCTTGCTGTTTCATTTGAATTCTTTCCATGTGAATATTGTCCTACAAAATGCGAAGAATCTGATCGCGGTTTTGAAGAACTGTGTCAATTTCCTGAATTGGTGAACTCCTGAGGGTGTATGGAAGAAGAACTAGCGATGCCTTACCATAGATTGCTTCATATGGAGTCATTTTAGATGCATTATTGTACCACCATTTAGCGAGAGGGAGCAACTTTTCCCACTGAGTTTGTTGTTTGGAGGTGAAGCAACAAAGATAAGTTTCCAAAAATTTATTGGTAATTTCAGTCGGACCATTTGTCTGTGGGTGAGACCCTAAACTCATTTTCAGTTTGGTGCCAGTGTGGTGAAATAGTTCTGTCCAAAAATGACTAGTGAAATTTGCATTGCGATTCGAGACAATGGAAGAAGGGATTTCATGAAGATGGAAGATCTGGTCTAGGGCACAAAAGTGACTATATTTGTAGAGGCGAGAAACTGCAACCAAAATAACTATTTTTCCTCCATATTTAGGGATCCCTTCAATGAAATCCATAGAAACATCTGTCCAAATCCATGTAGGGATGGGAAAGGGTTCGAGAAATCATGAAAGGAGTGTCATTTCACCCTTGTTGAGATGGAAAGTATCACATTGAGCCACCATATGTTGAATTGTCCATTTCATTCCCTGCCAAAAGAAGTTACGTTGTGCCCGCTCATATGTTTTGAGGAACCCAGAGTGCCCTGCTAATGGAGAAGCATGGAGTTCATATAAGACGTCCTGTTGAAGATCTTTGCTCTAGGGAAGCACTAGATGACCCTTGTATCTCAGGGAAGTACCAACCCTAGAGTAATGCGGTACAATAGAAGGGTTGTTGGCCAACCGTTGGATGATTTGAGATAATAAGGAGTCATTGACATAGCCCTGTTGAACATATTGCAACCAATTTGGAATAGGAATAGAAATAGCTAAAAGAGAAACTTGGTCATCAAATGTGCAAGAAAGAGCATCCGCCACCATATTGTCCTTACCCTTCTTGTAAGTGCTCTCATAGGAATAACCCATGATTTTCTAACCCATTTTTGTTGTGTTGGGGAGGAGACCCGTTGTTCTAGGAAATGTTTCAGACTCTAGTGAGCAGTATTGATGCAGCAATAATTCCCTAATAGGTATGGTTTCCACTGTTGTACTGCATGCAAAATAGCCATCATTTCCTTTTCATATGTAGAGGCGGTTGAGTTCTTACGGGAAAGGGCTCTTGAAGGTGGCAATCCCATTGGGTCAGCAAAGACACCTACATATCTATCCAAAATTTTTTGTAGATCCAAAGGATTAGTGGAGACCATTGATGAGTGCATCTGAATGGAATGGAGTTGAGCGATGACACCATGTGAATTCTTCTTAAGGATATTTTCCATGTGATGTGAATTGATGATGCAGAGAGACCCTGGTTGTAAGCTTGTTAATGTGTGTTTTTTTCCATTGACTGAAAATTGCATCCAAAGTTCAGCAAAACCCCATAAGATGGGGCCAAGTGTGCATAACCATTGAGTGCCCAAAACCACATCACATCCTCCTAAGGCCAAGGAAAACATGTCAGAGTGTAGGTTATAATATCCCATAGAGATACGCACATTGCGACACTTCCCCTTGCATGGTAAGGTGACCCTGTTGGAAATCATGAATTCAAAGTTGGAGCAAGGATGGACAAAACAATCATCCTGTTTGGCGATCTGAGGGTCAATGAAGTTATGAGTGCTACCAGAATCAATGAGTATTGTAAGAGGGAGCTTCTTGAAGTAACCACTGACCTGCATTGTTTGTGAGGTGGTGACTCCAACTAAAGCATGGAGAGATATCTCTGGGTGGTCGTCCTGAGACAGAGTGTCAACAGGAGGCTATTGAACGTCGACCTGATCATCTATTGTATCTGGAGCTTCTTCACCAAGTTCAGAGGCAGGCGGAGAATCCACATCCAAGAGATAGAGATTTTGTTGAACACATCTATGGCCCCAAGTAAATTTATCATCACAATTATAACAAAGCCCTTTTTCTCTACGTGCCCGCATCTATGCTTCAGACAAATGCTTGATAGGAGTTGGTCGAGGAGCTGGCAAGATGGGAGGTTGTTGGGAAACCATATTTCTGAATGGAACAAAAGTGGATTTGGAGCATTGTTGGGCTGTGATCTTCTCCTCTGCCAACTTAGCCAACCCGAGGACTTCCATCATTGTGTTGGGACAAAACATTTTAACCTCTGATTGGATTGCATCCTTTAAACCACTGATAAAACAACTCTTGTAGAGTTCATCAGACAATCCTTCTATGTGATTGTCCAGTTTCTCAAATTCTATTTGACACTCTCTCACCGTTCCAATTTGGAGAATTTTAGTGAGTGCTCCTGTGAAGTCATTAAAAGTACTAGGACGAAATCGCTGCAAAAGAAGTTGGAAAAAATCTGTCCATTTTGGCTTTTCATGATCCTTAATGTACCAATGGTACCATTGAAGGGCTTCATGTTCCAAATGAAAGGATGCAAGTGGAACTTTGGTGACATCAAAAGTATTATGCAGACTGAAATATTGTTATGCCCGATATATCCATCCAGTTGGATCATTACCATTGAAACGAGGAAAATCAAGCTTCGGCCCACGAAAATTGTTGGAAGAAGAGAACCCAGTGTCTGCAGAAGATTTTGGATGTCGTTTATTGTTCATGGTTGAATGTTGAAGATGGAGGCTGAGAAATTTTTCATCCAGATCGTGGAGTTTGGTTTTAAGAGCTGCAAGTTGTTCCTCCATGATTTTTTCTCCTGCGCGGGTGACAAACATAACCAGGAGTTTGTTTTTTTAATTGGTAGAAAAACAAAAACAAAAGCTTTTTTTAGTAAAGGAAAAATTGGATTTGGGAGAAACTCTGATGGGTAATTGGGGTTTGACTAGGTTTTGGATACTTTTTGATGGATAGGGAAGCAAAAAATGGGGATTTGAGAAGTGGGGTGAAAGAATGAGAAAATTTTTCAAAGAGGAACAAAGAAGCATAAATAGGAAATGAACACTGTGGCAAAATTTGAAGGTGATTGGGTGAAAATCGAAGAAGTTATGGCAAACCCTAAAAATAGACAGATGTGCGATTTCTGGCTTTGGGAAGTGGAATTTGGGATAGGGTCCTCAAGAATGAAATATGCATAATTGGATGGCAGGGGTGTCAGTGAATTTTCAAGGGAAATGGAGTTAAAACAAGGAAGATATGGTGAAAAAATAAATTTTTTATTTTTTATTTTTTAATTTTTTTTCCAGAATGGATCTGCAATGGCGCGGAAGTGATCTGCAACAATTCTGGACAGATGTAATCTGTGATTTATCAGCCAGAAAGAGATATGGACCCCAGGTATGCGTGGCTTCCTAAAGGTTCGGGGGATTCACTCGGCCACTAATGCTATCTAACGACTTGCGTATTGGGGTAGTACCTCTCAGTCCACGGCTCAGGTAAAACTGATAATTGCGTTGTCACAAACAACAACTCTTGGTTTACCGCATGGGTGGGAACTACTCAATCAGGTAGGGGTCATTTTCCTTTTCGCTGGAAGGTCCTCTCAATGGGACAGCTACTTCAAGGTTCCTGTGGTACTCCTCACAATGATTTTTAGGGATATGCCCAAGTACTTCCCACAATTAAGCGGATAGGGATTATTCTCGGATTCGAACATGTAATTGAAAGGAACAATACAGATGTGAAAATTGTTTGGCAGAAATTCCACCTAACGAGCCCAAGAAAGTGCTCTGATACCATATGTGAGGAACCTCATCAATTAATTAATGAAAATGCATGATATATCAGAAATAATAGAACACATAATAGATTTATTGATCGCGGGCCACTTCAAGGGGGAAACCTCCTTTGAGCAAGCTCAATACAAATAACTTCTCAATGCCTTCATTGGCGTCAACACGTACTTATATACTAAGTCTATGCACCAATACTATGGATCAATACCATGGAACATATAATACTACAGGAAAACTTACAAAGCATATGCGTCCAATACTATGGATCAATACCATGGAACATATAATACTACGGGACGACTTAGAAATCATATGCATCCAACAACAATATACTAACAAAGTAAAGAGAAGGGTTGACACGGGTTCCTAAAAATGCTAGATGATAATACCTTTGAAAAAAGTAGTGGGACCATTTATTTTTCAAATTCATCTAGGCTGAAATCTACTCCAATGCTCCTGGGCACCCCAACATATGCAAACTAGTACTTCAACTTTACATTGACTAGAAGCTATTGGTGAAGGATTCTGAATTAAGGAGGATAAATAAAATCAAATTCAATTCAATTTACAGTCAGGTTTCTCTCTATAATTTTTTAGAATATTCTGATAAACTCTCACAAAGATACAAGAAAAATTGCCTACTAGGATTGCACAACTAGTTTGAATTCAAGACTTCCAAAACTAACTGAGAGGCTCACGAATTTATGATATGAGACTTGGAATAATTCATATGAAATATTAATTAAATCCGCGAACAATAATTACTTCATTTGAATCAAGACTCATTCATTTATCAAATACATTATGGAAACTAGCTCAATTCTATGCAAATCTAGAAGGGGTGTAGAAAAATAAGAATAATTCAAACTTATGCATTATAAAATTTAATGAATTATATCAGAGGATAATAATAACATAAAATACATCATATGGGATCCAATATTATTCTCATAATATCCCAAATACTCAACCCCTCTCAATCCAATAGACTAGGACTAGAAATCAATAGAAAGCTTGAAGATTTGAACCATAGACTTCATGACACTTCTTCTGAAATTAAAACCAGACTTGAATCAGCTACAGGACCTTCAATAAAATCATTGACAATTTATGAATTCCATCATCCTCTCATAGGAAGCAAGATCACATCTCCTAGCTTGGACTAGGGGCACATCTCCCAAGTCTCTGAGGCACAACTGCACTCAAACCATTACTCAAACTGAAAAAATATGTGAAATGGAGTTGTAATATTTCTTTTATAGATTTAGGTGACTTTTTGAGCAAGTGATATAGGATAAGGAACCCTCATGGAGTGGATAAGGATGCTTTGCTCTATACTTTAGCTTTTGCCTTGCTTTTTGCTTTGCTTTGCTTTATGCTTTAGATTTTGCCTTTTTTTCTGCTTTTCTTTGCTTTTTTATTTTTCCTTTGATTTCTAATTTTTCTTTTGATTTTTATTTTCCTGCTTTTTCTTTTTTTATCCTTCTTTTCTATCTTATCCTACTTTTCTGCTTTGTCCTGTTTTTTTTCTGCTTTTCTGCCTTATCCTTCTTTTCTCCTTTGTCCTGCTTTTTCTTTCTTTTCTGCTTTATCCTACTTTTTTGCTTTGTCCTATTTTTTTCTTGCTTTTCTGCTTTATCCTGTTTTTCTGATTTTGTCCTACTTTTCTGCTTTGTCCTTCTTTTCTGCTTTATTCTACTTTTCCTAAGATTTGCTGCTTTATTCTGGTTTCTTCTCATTTTCCTACTTTCCTTGTTTTGACTGCTTTATCTTTTCTTGTCTTACAAGTCACCTCTTAGTCAGCATTATCCTCTAAGGCACACTTGTGGAGCATTATCCACTTTATTCCAAAATAAAAATATCTAATTAATAAAAATTACTTCTACCAAGTGCATTTCATGTTGATGTAATTGTAACTTCGGAATGTTTTTCACATATATGTATATTGTATTCCTATAGAGATGTTATTATTCCTCTATACGGAAGTGTCGTCATTTATATTGTAAGTGTCGTAACTTATACTTGATGGGTTATTAGACCACCTTGATGGGGTCAGCCCTATATAAGTCATGTGGGTTAAAGGGTTATTAGACCACCCTATTGGGGGTCGGCCCTGTCATCATTATGCTATGTGGTTAAGTTGAGGCTGACCTAGTAAAGGTTATTAGGAAAGTCAAGTCATGTATAAATAGAGTGCGGGAGGCACTCTATTTGATCATTCACTTTCTCACTCATACACTCATTGGAGAGTGGCGCACTAGTGGAGGAGGAGAAGCTAATGCTAGGAGACTATATCTTATGCTTTGGTTTTGTATCATTGCTCTATCTATCTCTGAGGAATTTATTGGGGTTTTTCACCTTTATGGTTTTCCCCAAGGAAACTCTGTGTGTCTATTGTCTCTTGTGTGCTTGCATTATTGTGTCCATGATTGATATGTTGTAGATATGTTGTACATGTTATTCTCTCAGTTAAGATCCTAGATTAGATTGAAGCAAATTTTGAAAAACTAACATGGTATCAGAGCTAGCCTGAAAGAAGGCATGGTATGGCATTTATGACACTTGTTTCACTTGCGATGCTAGGGCTTGATATAGCAAAAACCAATAATCATATCACTTTCGCTATAAATTCATTTTGGAGAAGTTTCAGGATCTGAAAATATTACAGGTCGAAGATAAGATCCCCATGTACCTTGTGTCTGAAGGAGAGCCTCTAATTCGTTGTACTTTCAGATTTATGATTTGTACAATATAGGGTTTCTACCTCTTCCATATCTCAGTCATAAACAGGTGACCTAGGAAAAAAGGTCACAACTTGGGCTAGGAATCTCCAAATGAAATTTCGTAAAACGTGGCAGGTAGGGCACGGATTGTACCTTCATAAGTACAATTTTTAGAGGCCGAAATTGAACCAGTGACACGTGGCACTCCGTACAAGTTTTCTCTTTGATTTTATCCCATAAACAGGTCACATTGCGACACTTGGCATAAATCTCTCTCAGAGAATCCATTTGAGGTTTGACCTATGGGGTTGGAAATATAATAGGTCAGGCTACCACAAGAAGAATTTTCAGACCCTGTAGATCTGAAATTTCGGAGTTACACCAGAAACAATCAGGTGCATATTTCTGTCAAAACGTAATTGGATTTTGAGCACCTTCATTCATGGCTCCTGGAATTTAGGGTTTTGGAGAATGTCGGGATTTTTCTATCGGAGACCAAGGATGGATTCTCCTCATCAAAATCAAAATTTAGAGACCAAGAGAGAATTTTTTGGTTGGGCAGAAGGCCAGGATTGATCAAACCCTAGTTCGGGACTTTGATCGGAAAGGTGAAAAATTAGGGCTTCTGCAAAAATGGGAATTTTTGAAATTTGTGACCATAGTTGGAAGCTCCTTGGAAAAATCAAAGTTTAGAGCTTTGGAGCAAACTATTTGGTTGGGTGAAGCTCCGGGAAACTCAAACCCTAATTCAGGGTCCTCCCTAGTGAATCCGGAAGATTGAAAAACAAATTTGAGGGGTGAAACTTTGCAGTTTTCAAATTCTGAGTATACCAGGTTGATCAGCTCATCAAGGCGCATCTTCCTATCCTTTTAGAAGTTTGAAATTCAAAGTTTTAATTTTTAGGGTTTCTCTAACAAACCCTAATCCAACTCGAGATCCAGTTTCAGCAAATCAAAGTGGGTTGGGTTAATCCTAGAAGAGAATGGATTGGTCACCTGCATAGGTGAAGAAGTTCATGTTTCAGAGGGAGATGAGGCTAAAACCTTACATAAGAAGATTACAAGCAGTCTCGATAGGTATGACTTATCCAGGTATGTTTCGAGATTTGTTCATGATGAAGTTTATGGTATGTTTTTCTTCATTAAGGTTAGTATAATCTTGATTAACTTTAGACTTGTCGTATCACCTTAATAAAACTATGAATGCAGATATTCATTGATTAGGGTTTTGACACTTATGATTGTACTAATGCATTGTGGTGTTGTATGAGGATGATGTTGTCCGCTAATATGAAAGGTACATCTAGAAAGACAAATCAAGTTCTAGATCAAGAACATATGACCATGGTGACATGAAGACAAAAGACTCATCCATAGTCATGGATCACATAGAAGCTCTACTTACAAGGTATGTATAATTTGGTTCCACAATGATTAACTTATGAGATATGCCGGTCACTAGCACAAGTCATTTAAGAGAACAAGAAGACATCATGTGGGTATGTTAGACATAACCAGCTAACATATTAATCTAGGTATGTTTTTCCTATATCAAGTTAGAATCCTACCTTGTGATAGGATCTCTTATATAAGTATACTTGGTATGATTGATAATGATTATTCATGAAGTTATAGGTTTGAGTAATCATGCATTTAGGCATATTATGCTTCTTACTTTGATTGATGATATGACTAACCAAAAAAGTCCTATGGTCAAATAGGAATATGCATGAGTAAAAAAATCGTGATAAATTATCTGTGTATGAAATGATCTTGACCATACATGTTTAAGATTACTTAGAATCATAATGTTTTTTATAGTATTAAGATTATACTAATGAATGTATGTATGAGACCTCGAGGATAACACAATGATGATACTAGTAAGTATGCATAGTGATTGAGGATGGATATAAGTTCAGAGACAGGTAATCCAAGAAGCAAAGATCAAGAGGGAGCACACTCCAGTAGTTCCTGCAAGGAAGCAAATATTGAGAGGGAGTCCACCCTACAAACCAAACAAAGATAAGTATTTGAATTGTCATTTCTTGCATATTTGTTTGTTTAAATAATATTGTTCAATGACGTATATGCTTATGTTCCTAGACTAAGGGTGTGTATTATGCATATTAGAATAATTTCATTAATGAACAGTATACTACTAATATGCATGTGATGGGTAAGTGGCCTATGGCACTGTACAACATTCCATTGCTACTTATCTAGAATGAAACCTCTTTGCTGACATGTTGGGAGTAGTGCAAACTCTTAACAATGTTCTGGTAGAGATTGGAAGGCATCTAGAAAGTTATGGGATATGGATAAATGTTGTATTGAAGCATTGGCTAAAATAATTGCATGACTGTATGACATATTTCTTTATGTGTAAGAAATTGTTCTGAAAACTATGAGATGTTTCTAATCATGCAATTTAACTTGTCTTGTAGGAAAGATCATATACCATCACCTACAAAAGAAGGACTACAACATTTGTTCCAGCAACAAAGCTATCTATTGAAGATATTGAAGTTGCCAGGATCTGGGATGAAGTAATGGAAGAATACCATGATCCGTCGATCATGAATAAAGATGTTTGGGATGTGGTCCCAAGACAAGATGGGAAGTCTGTTGTGACTTCTAAAGATCAAGCATGTTGCAGATTGTAGCATAGAGAAATACAAAGCGATATTTGTAGCTCGTGGCTTCTCCCAGAAAAAGGGAATAGACTATGAAGAGACTTTTGCTCCTGTAGCCAGATACACTTCCATCAGATCAGTACTTGCTCTGGCTGCAGTGATGAAATGGAAGATACACCAGATATATGTCAAGACAACTTTCTTGAATGGTGTAGTTGAGGAGGAAGTGTATGTGGAGCAACCACTTGGTTTTGAGACACATGACAGAGAGTCATATGTGTGCAGGTTGAAGAAAGTCTTGTATGGCTTGAAGCAAGCTCCTAGGACTTGGTATGGTGTAGGATAGACAGCTTTCTATCCATTTTGGAATTTACCAAGAGTAAAGCAGATTCCAACCTTTACTACAAGGTTGAGGAAAGCAATCTAGTGATACTACTCTTGTATGTGGGTGACATGTTTGTTACAGGTGATTATAGATTGATTGTCGACACGAAGAGGAATCTTGCTGCCGAGTTCGAAATGAAGGACTTGGGGATGATGCACTATTTCCTAAGGATGGAGGTGTGGCAGAGTGCATATGGAATCTTCCTTGGACAAGGGAAGTATGCAATAGAGATCCTGAAGAGGTCTAGGATGATGGACTACAAGGCCATGGCCACACCTATGGCATCGAACCTGAAGCTTCTGTGTGATGCTTCATCTGATCCGGTTGATGTCACAATGTATCGTCAGATGATTGGGTCCTTGATGTACCTGATGAACATGAGACTAGATATTTTATTTGCGGTGAACACATTGAGCCAATTCCTGATGGATCCAAGAGGTGTTCACCTGGTTGCTGTAAAGCATATTCTGAGTTACCTGAAGGGTACAATTGATTATGGGCTCAAGTATGATGCGAATCAAAAGTTTAACCTACAGGGTTATGTTGATTCAGATTGGGCAGGCAGTGCTGCAGATAGGAAGAGCACTTCTGGATGCTACTTCAGTATGGAATCAGGTGTGATCTCTTGGTTTAGCAGGAAGCAGTCTTGCATAGCACTGAGTACAGCTAAAGCAGATTATGTCACAGCTTGTTCGGCTAGTTGTGAGGTAGTATGGCTTCGGAAGCTACTGTCTGAGTTATTTGATCTCCCATTGGATGCTACTGGTATCTTTTGTGACAACCAAAGTTGTGTGAAGCTATCTGAGAACCCGGTTTTCCACGATAGGTCGAAGCACATTGAGATCAAATATCACTATATCAGGGATATGGTGCAGAGAGGAGCAGTGAAGCTCCTGTATGTTGCGACGGATGAGCAAGTTGTGGATGTGTTGATGAAACCACTAGCCAGAGTGAAGTTCGAGTACTTCAGAGAGAGGCTTGGTGCTCTTCAGATTGACGACACTTCGAGGAAGAAGTGATGGACACATTTGCAGGAGCCATTCCAAGCATGGTGAGAGGAGGATCCTTCCCATGGCTATGGATATAAGCGATGTGTGATGATGAGCATCAGGACGATGCTCTAGTTACTGCTCTGTATGCATCATGCTGGATGCTTCTTATGATCAGTTGGATCATGTATTTGTATATGCATCATGTTGGATGCCTTTTTATGATCAGTTGGATCATGTATTTGTATATGCATCATGTTGGATGCTTTGTATGATCAGTTGGATCATGTATTTGTATATGTATAAGGTGGATACATTGTATAATCAAGTGGATCATGTATTTATATATGTATCAGGTGGATACATTATATGATTAGGTGGATCATGTATTTATATATGTATCAGGTGGATACATTGTATGATCAGGTGGATCATGTATTTGTGAATGTATCAGGTAGATACATTGTATGATCAGGTAGATCGTGTATGATGATATGTATCAGGTATATACTTGGTATGCATCAGGTGGATGCATTGTATGATCAGGATGATCATGGATGATGAGCTTCAGGATGTTTCTCTAGATGATATACATCAGGATGATGCTATGATGATGATCAGGATGATCATATGTGATGAGTATCAGGACGATGCTCTGGATGACATGCATCAGGATGGTATAGTGATTATGATCAGGATGATCATATGCGATGAGTATCAGGACGATGCTCTAGATGATATGCATTAGCACGGTGCTATGATGATGATCAGGATGTTCATGTACATCAGGAAGATGTATGGTGAGTATCAGGTTGATACTCTGTGGCCATGGACAGGTTGTGCAGATGAGCATATAAGTAGACCTGGGAGATCCAATAGGTTGGGTTGTGTGTCCGTAATAAGTCCTGGGATTCTCTTTCGAGGCATTGCTCTGGGAGGACATATAATATTTCCATGGGAGATACGATAGGTTGAGAAGTACGCTCGTAATCAGTCCTAGGATGCTCTTTCGAGGTTTAGTCGTATGGCATATAATATTGGCCAAGGAGATCCGATAGGTTGAGCAGTATGCTCGTAATCAGTCCTGGGATGCTCTTTCAAGGTTTTGCCATGACCACATGTAATATTGCCCTAGGAAATCCGATAGGTTGAGCAGTACGCTCGTAATCAGTCTTGCGATGCTCTTTCGAGGTTTTGTGGTGACCGAATGTAATATTTCCCTGGGAGATTTGATAGGTTGAGCAGTACGCTCGTAATTAGTCCTGGGATGCTCTTTCGAGGTTTTGTGGTGGGGGTCACATGTAATACATCCTGGATATCCAGACAGGTTTTGCTAGTCATGTAAAAGGCCTCGGATGCTCTTTAGAGCTCTTTCTAGTCAAGACACTCTTTTAAGGTTTTGTGACAGTCAACATATAATATTTCCCTGGGAGATCTTGCTGGTCGTGCTTAGGCACATAAAGAATCCTGGGATACTCTTTCGAGGTTTTGTTGACGCACGTAATAAGTCCTGAGGATTCCATAGTATGGCCAGTGATGATGAAGACCTACAGGTGGTGGGCCTACATCCAGCATGAAAAAGGGTTGGCACTGTAGAAATTCCTATGACGAGTAGTTCAGAGATTGATTGAGATAGCAGCAGTAGTGATGATGACGATGAGTCGATGTCGATGATCTAGTGATGATGATCTAGAGAAGAATACTTGTGCTAGCATATATGTGTCGACAAATACCTTCCTATTTAAGAGGAAGTGTTTATGTAATTGTAACTTCGGAATGTATTTCACATATATGTATATTGTATTCCTATAGAGATGTTATTATTCCTCTATACGGAAGTGTCGTCATTTATATTGTAAGTGTCGTAACTTATATTTGATGGGTTATTAGACCACCTTGATGGGGTCGGCCCTGTATAATTCATGTGGATTAAAGGGTTATTAGACCACCCTATTGGGGGTCGGCCCTGTTAGCATTATGCTATGTGGTTAAGTTGAGGCCGACCTAGTAAAGGTTATTAGGAAAGTCAAGTCATGTATAAATAGAGTGCGGGAGGCACTCTATTTTATCATTCACTTTCTCACTCATACACTCATTGGAGAGTGGCGCACTAGTGGAGGAGGAGAAGCTGCTGCTAGGAGACTATCTATTATGCTTGGGTTTTGTATCATTGTTCTATCTATCTCTGAGGAAGTTATTGGGGTTTTTCACCTTTATGGTTTTCCCTAAGGAAAATCTGTTTGTTTATTGTCTCTTGTGTGCTTTCATTATTGTGTCCATGATTGATATGTTGTAGATATGTTGTACATGTTATTCTCTTATTTAAGATCCTAGATCAGATTGAAGTAAATTCTGAAAAACTAACATTTCAAACTTAGGATAAAAATAAAATTAAACTTCCTAACTAATTAATGCCTTAATCTCAAAATTAACCCCAAGTAAATGATATTTTCTCCTCAACCCAAGGGATTGATTGGGTAAGGAATTCAATCCAATGATCATCAATGAGGGGTCATGACAGTCCTCTCATCCCAAGATTGCTTGTCCTCAAGCAATGAAAATCCATGGGGTTGAGAAACTTGTACACTCCCACCAAACTATTGTTGCCGATCAATATGGCCAACCAAGAAAGTATACCCCATCACATGATGTTGGAATATGATGCACTCCTCTGTATGATCCAATGAATATTATTTGGATCTCCTCCATGGAAACCTCTTACTCACCCTCATGTGAACCTCCAAACAATAATGGTAACTAACTAAGAGTGGAACATGAACAACTCCCAAAATATCCTTCTTTAAGATTGACTCAGGAACTAAGTGGATAGGGTATTTAAAGTGGATGAATGTCATATTAGGTTCTTAAAGAATCATCCCATCCATCTAATCACATGCAAACCATTTTTGCTGCCACTCATTGAGTTCAATCTCACCCTCAAATCTGAATTCAACCAATGCACACATATGGGCTAGCATATCCTTGTTATGGTGTGGATAATGCTTCCCATGGAGATGCAATCTCTTGTACACATATTTGGAGATGGAACAAATAAGGGTGGAGTGAATCCTTCCATGCAGACATCAGCTTCACCTTTCTCAAGCATGATATTCAGATACATTTGCTTTATTCCTCCAACTTCACACTCAAACAATGTAAATTATTTCCAAGCATGCAATGCAACTCCCAAACTAGGAGAAGACTTATTAAACAACATATAGTGATCCCACATGTCATCCAAAATAATAAACACATGCTTACCAATTTTAATGTGGCATGCTTCAAGTGTCCCAAATAAACCAATGCGCATGCTCAAAAGTATTGAATAGTCATATTGGAATTCTTCATTTTTCTGAAATTGGTGATAACCAAGGTGGAGATCAAACTTGAGAAAAATCTTGTCCTTATTCCATCCATTTCTCTTCCTTTCCCAAGGTACCTTGAATGCAATTGGATTCACATAAATCTTGGTGAATATTGATGCAAAATATTCCTTCATGTGATTTCTAACTTCACCTTTGAACCTCTTGATACCTTGTATGTGTGTGTGAACTTTTGTTGGACATTTACTCCCCATTTAATGAAGTTATTAATTAGGAACAAATCATGGGAAACCCCCATAAACCCTTCCATAAAATTTATTTTTGCACCCAAAATATTCCTTCCCCCATGATGTCAAATTGTTCTTCTCAAACCCAACCATTCAGTAGCTCATCTGCAAATCTTCCTTTGTGATACTTTGTTACTAAATGACTTTCCAAAACAAGTAAGTCTTCCCATGAACAAAGAAGAACCTTGACTTCTATATTCTTGCATTCATGATCATATTTATAAACTTGGACTTCACTTACCAACCTTGGTAGGTAATCCTTAAGCTTCATTGGTATCATGTAATGCATCCGACTAATGTGATTGACCTTAACCATCCATTCACTCCACAATGAGTGGGGTCTAGACTTAGTCATTACATGCATGATGGTGATGGTGTCTATGTAAAATACGATATGCTACCTTTCATGTGGCCGCAATATTCTACTTTCCAAAGCAAGGGGATGCTTGGAAGATGGTATCATGTTGGGTGGTACACCCATCTTGAACTTGACCTTGTGCTTCACTCCATCAGGTGGTATTCTAGGTGGAAGGTATTAAAGAACCTTCTCATTATTTTGTAGGAACTTATCAATTTATTCAAGATGATGTGAGATGTCCATGCTTGTGCTTTGAGTGGTATGGAAATTTTTAGCATCCCATTTATTGTCTCCCTGCTTCACCATGAAACTCATGCCCTAATATGACACTTCTCCCACCATGTATTTTATTTCCCAAGGTATGAATGGAGATGTAGGGAATGCATCATATTGCATCCATAAATATCTTGAATACTTCTCACAGAACATACCAAACTCAAATGAAACAATAGGTCCATCGCTAATGCAAAAATAACTCTTACCAATGTGAGCTAGTCTTGCACAATATTGGGTCTCCATCTTGGTGATGTAGCCATCCATCCAATTAGATGATGAATATGATTCTTTGATTGCTGATCCAAATGGGATGTAATCAGCCACCTTCATCAGGGCTAAGTCTTCCTTACATGAACGAGGCTCATAATATCTCTGGAATGAAACAGGTGCATGGCAATCATCCTGCAAGTCAATGCTTTCTTCAAGCACTTGTAAATCTAAAGACTCCTTATATTTACCACGGACATGATGCCGCTCCATAATGTCATGTGCACTATTATCCACACACATCTGATAATGTGTGTGCTCATGAGACTCTTGAGATTCATGCAAAATTTCTTCTAAAAATTCAACCTTCTCAAAAATTTGGATCTCAACACTAGAAGGATATTTTCGGTCAACCTTCTCACCGAAAGTGGCTGCCATATCAAGATGAAACAAAATAATTTGGTGAATGAAAAAATCAGAATGGTTGTAATACCTTTGTGACACCTCTATCTATTCATGATGTGGAGTGGTGACAGCACACTCCCCCTCCAGATCTCCAGGTTCAATCTCAACTAGAGTTTGGTTGTCTTTTTCTCCATAATAACGTTCTGAGAATGCAAGGGTTGATCCTTTCTCTTCCTCCAAATCTTATCCACATGTGGTTTTTCCTCTACCAATACCATCTCCCATATCCCTTGTAGGGATCTCAGACTCACCAACAAAGAATCTTGGATTTCCATGATTGGATTCAATCTCAACACTGTGAACAACCTCTTGCATGGTGGCTTGGACTACCCTCTTAGGGTGTTCCTCAATATCTGTTGTGATTAACGCAGTAGGATATTCTTCAGATTGATGCAAGAAGGAATTGTTGCTACCAAAATCAGATTTACCTTTCTTCCTTAGCTTGAAGTCTTATTTGTCTTGCTCAATGCATTCATTAGAGGAAGCACATGGCTCTTCTCTTGGAAGATTGATGCTTCTCTCCTTTGATGGTTGATTGTTACTATGATTTTTCTCCTTCAAGCTATATGATGCATCATTCTCCTTGGTAACCTTAGAATCAATATTATTGGAGACTTTGTTTGAAGAGAATCTGAAAATTCTCTTCATTCTAGAAACAATGGAATCCATTGAGACTTTACTTTTGATTCCTCTTTCTTCTTTTTTGCTTGGTGTAATAGCAAAACTTGGTTCCTACATGGAAGGTTTGTTGCTATCAAAAGAATACAATTCTACATCCTTGTTCCAATTTCCATAGATTCCATAGATATATTCCTTGAAAGAAATGGCCTTACGTATCACTTCCCTCAAAGAAAGATACTCTTGATAGTGATGAGGCAAATTTTCAATTACTTCGCCCTTCTTTGCTAAATCAAAATTTCATCTAGCCATTAATGGTGGTTCATCCCATTGGTATTCGTGGCACATTCAGTCAAAAAATTAACCATCCTCATATCCTGATACACAAAAACCTCCATCTTCCTAAATCACCTCTTCCTTTTCATATCGGTCAAGGACTTCTTCACCTACTTGTATGAGCCTCATTCTACAACTTGAAGATGTTATGAGATATTTCTTCCTCTGAGTTTTAATTTCCACAGGATGAGCCAAGGAAATTTCTATGATACCATTGTAATGTACCAACCAGGGCTAATGATACACTACCTCAATCTCCTACAAGACTCAGTGAAAAACAATGGACTCAATGGGCTAGTTTGATTGTAGGTAAGCAAGATTAAGTTCTCTGAATAGGAGGAGGACTATTATAGATGATAATATCTTTTCAGAAATAACTGGTACCATTTATGTTTCAAATTCATCCAGGATGAAATCTACACCGATGCTCTTGGACACCCCAACATATGCAAACTAGTACTTCAACTATACATTGATTGGAAGCTATTGGTGAAGGATTCTGACTTAATGAGGATAAATAAAATAAAATTTAGTTCAATTTACAGTCATTTTTCTCTCCATTAAGTTTGAGAAGATTATGATAAACTCTCACAAAGATACAAGAAAAAATTCCTATTAGGATTGCACAACTAGTTTGAATTCAGGACTTCCAAAACTGACTGAGAGGCTCATGGATTTATGATATGAGACTTGTAATAATTCATATGAAATATTAATTAATTCTAGGAAAAATAATTACTTCATTTGGATCAAGACTCAATCATTTATCAAATACATTCTGGAAACTAGCTCAATTCTATGCAAATCTAGAAGGGGTGTAGAAAACTCAGAATAATTCAGACTTATGAATTATAAAATTTCATGAATGATATCATAGGATCATCATAACAAAAAATGAATCATATGAGATCCAATGGGATTCTCAGAATATCCCAAAGAATCAACCCCTCTTAATACAATAGATTAGCACTGGAAATCAGTAGAAAGCTTGAAGATTTAAACCATAGAATTCATGAAACTTCTTCTGAACTTAAAAATAGACTTGAATCGGATACATGAGCTACAATAAAACCATTTACAATGGATTAATTTCATCATCCTCTCACAGGAAGCAGGGGCACAACTCCTAGCTTGGACTAGGGGCACATCTCCCAAGTCTTTGAGGCACAACTGTACTCAAACAAATACTCAAACTAACAAAATATGTGAAATGAAGTTGTAATCCTTATTTTATAGATTTAGGTGACTTGTTGAGCAATTAATATAGACTAAGGTTCCCTCATGGAGTGGATAAGGTTGCTTTGCTTTGTTTTCTACTTTAGCTTTTTCCTTGTTTTCTTCTTTGATTTGCTTTTTGTTATTGCTTTTGCTTTCTGATTTTTCTTTTTCTTTTGTTTTTTCTTTTTCTTTTCCTGCTTTTTCTTTTCTATCCTGCTTTTTCCTGCTTTTCTACCTTATCCTGCTTTTCTGCTTTGTCCTTTTTTTTAAGCTTTTATGCTTTGTCATGTTTTTTCTTGCTTTTCTACTTTGTCCTACTTTTTATTTTTTTTTCTTCTTTATCCCGCTTTTATGCTTTGTCCCCCTTTTCTGTTTTTTTCCTTCTTTTTTGTTTTTTTCCTGCTTTTCTACTTTGTCATGCTTTTGTCCTGCTTTTCTGCTTTATTATGTTTTTCCTGAGCTTTGTTGCTTTATTCTGCTTTCTTCTCATTTTCCTACTTTCCTTGCTTTGACTGGTTTATATTTTCTTGTCTTTCAAGTTACCTCTTAGTCAACATTATCCTCTAAGGAACACTTGTGGAGCATTATCCTCTAAGTAAATGATATTTTATCCTCAACCCAAGGGATTGATTGGGTTAGAAACTCAATCCAATGATCATCAATGAGGGGACATGGCACTCTTCCTAGCACAAACATAATTCTATTATCCTTATTATTCCATATTTAACATGCATTTAAATGATTGTTATTAATGCTTTTACTTTTGCTTCATATTCTATTATTCAATATATATGTTTATCATAATTTTTTATTGTTTAATAGTAGCTTACATCTAAATACTTAAGTACATATCAAGTAGAAATTATATAAATAAACAATATGATATTAATTATTAAATTATATCATAGGGTAAACCTAGCGAGAAGACTCGCATATATCGTTTAAGCACAATAGGATTCAAGTCGAATCAGCAATGAACCCTCAATGTGCAAGCACCTAGCATATTAAGACTAGTCATTACATAAACCATACTTTTCTAGACAAATAAACAAGGAAACAATATTCACCAAGCAAGTAGAAACGCAACTATAAACATGTATATTATATTCATCATTGTGTTCAAGCTATAGTTAATCAGCGTCAGTCCAAGCTGAGCTCATTGAGGTAAACCCTAGAAATTAACTGCAACCCAAAATAAAGTGCAAGCACTAATAGTGCAAGAGTTTCTCCTTTCAACCCTGTCGAGATAGGAGCCATGTAATCTATAGCTTACCTGGAGCCTGAGCTTTCTCTTCAAATCCGTAATCTATGGAAGTTTCCTTCCTTGCTCGTTCCCTATCAACATCTGCGAAGAAGGCAGTGTAGAGTCAGTAAACACACACACACACACACACACACACACAGATATATGTAAGAGAATATAAATAGAATATAAGAAACTTTAGCATTTCATCTGAACCACTTACATTGGTAAAGAGTCGAGTGGGTTGTGATGAAGGGAAAGAGAAACCTCTGTTTGTTTAAATCCTCATGAGTACCTTTCTATGAAAACACCAAAATAACACAATGCTTCCATACAACACCTCGTGAAACAATGGGTTTGGTTTAATTCCTTTTGTGAAACAATGTGGGTGGGAGTCGAGCTCCATGAACCCGTGGAGGAGGCCGATCCTCACCAGAATTCAACCACAATTCAAATGACGGAACAATGGACCCTTCTCTACCCCAAAACTCTGCATTCGAGAACCTGTATGATGGATTTTAATGAGCATGGTTATGATGGCCATGTGGAATCCCATGGATTGGCATGCCTTCCACCAATATAGTATGTCTGGTAGGTTGGTAGATGTATCCTTTAATGTTGAATTTGGTAGGAGGGTGGGAGTGTTGATTCCCCCTTTCATATATTTTCTCTGGGTATGTTGTAGTCGATGTATGTGTTGACCAATGCAGCAGTGAAGTGAGGACTCTAGGGATGGTTCGTGACCTTCCTTGTCATAGGTATGTTACCCTTGTTCTTGCACTCATGAACTTATATTAGTTTGAGTGCTAGGTAGGTCATGCCAACCCAAATTAAAGGTCAATCTAGTATTATTAATACTGATTCCATGTCTTAGTGTATCGCGCCAGCCATACGAAGAATTAACATAGCATTTGAACATTTATACCAAAGTATGGTTGTGACTTAATAAGGTCTTAATATTAGTAATTGTTGGTATTTGTATGGTATTTATGGCATGTTTGTTACAAGCATATACATTGGTATTCATCTATATTTTGAATTGGATAAGTGTAAATGGATGTCACACACACACACACACATATGCATAGTGGGAAATGTATACATATAGAAAAACGAGTTGAATATTAAGTATGCATATAGTGGGATGAGATCAAAGCTAAGAAAACAATAATAAGTCTACACAAAAATAAGAGTTTGTCCCTAACAATGAGAACTGTAGTCATGATAAATGCAATTAACAAATGGTTTAAATGAATTAAAAAAATTACATGTGAATTTTAAGGTTGTTACAAAATGGTATCAGAGTAGAGTTACAACATTTTCCAGCCTTTGGGCTTGTCCATAGAATCGTTGTGGAAAAATGGCACTAATAAATACTTTTCCTCTCTACACATCAGATTGCGGAATTAAAGAGCTAAATGAAATTACCACAACTAACGTAGCCAGATTTCCCAAATGATTTTGCAAACCAAATTTGGTTTCTTCTTAATTACTAAATTTGACAATAAATACAACTAGGAACAAAGTTGAATTTGAGAGAGATTGGGAAGCTTTAGCTCGGAAATAATAGCTTATAGAACAAATAAGAAACCCGAGAAAAAAAAATTAAATTTTCAGAACCAACATGAATGTTGAAATATCTTCTAATCAGTAGGGAAACCTTAACTCATTGCCTCAAAAAGACGAACTGTATGTTTGTCACCTACCCAAATTTTGAGACTATTTATTTTATTGCAAAAACATTATGTTAAATTATAATTACAAAGTTTTGTAATTATGACCAAATCTGGTCAAGGATGATTGTAATGACATATAATTATTATTTAATAAATTAAAACAGGAGACAAACACCAAGGGAATTGTTGAATGAGTGTTTACTAACCCACTAGGAGGAATGGAAGTTGTTAGAAGGCTTGCGATAGGTGTCAGCATTTGCACTCCACCACTAGCTATTGGTTATGGGACAACTACCCCTAAATTTGTGGCATTATCCCCCAGGTGGGTGGAACAGAGCTGTTAGCTCATTAATGACCAGGTTAACCACTAAAAAGGCCTAGGCAGCCTAGAGAAGGCAATTTGAATTGAGCAGGGAGCTCCATAATTATTTTTCTACAGAAATAATTCCTCAAGTGTATCAGGTGATGATTGAGAGATTCGAATAGGGAGGCTAAGTGGAAGTGCATTGTGATTCTACTAAGATTATTCTGAGAAGGAAACCAGAGGTGCTGGTGTAGGTCTCTTTGACTGCTAAGTCCATATGACTGAATGATCTACATTGTTGCTGCAAGTTGATGACCTAAAGCTTCTACAGATTCTTCTTCCTAGTGGTTCAGTGAACAGGCTCGGGGGTCTTAAGGCAAGTAATTTGGCTGTCTTCAGGAGAAGGTTGGGTGGAACAGGATCCTTGGGTTGTTTGTTTCTCCTACATTCATCAGGTTCTACTGTTCTGTCTTGTTTATTTTCAATTGAATGAACGAAGTTGTTTTATTAAACCTCTAACCATTTTTCCTAGTTTGATAATGAAGACTTATTGACTAAATTGTTTAGCTGAACTGTATATTCTGTTAAGTTAGGATATGTTAGAATAGTTCTGTTTTTGAATAAATAAATTACTTTCCTGTATTTTTCAACACATCAGAGATGTCGTACTCTAGTACAGGAGGTGGAGAATTAAATAGGATAATTAAAAGATGCAGTATAGAAAATAGGATTTTTCCCATTATTTAAAACAATCTGCTATATCCCAAAATTTGCAGAAAAGGAATATTCTAGGTTTTATTTCCAAAGTCTTCCACCTAGTTTATGAGCAAAAACATTTATCACAGTCTCGTAACACTTTTCATTTTTCTCTCCTTACGGTACTTGGGATTTTTGAAAAATAGCTGTAATGCCAACTTAGAATATCTAAGATATTTCAATGCTATAGTCTTCTATATTATTACGCCTCATTTTATTTAATTGAATTTAACTCTTCCATGTATTCCAAATTCTTGCAGTAATGTATTATCTTCTTTTGAATCCCTAGATACTGATTATCTTCTATAGAAAACATTTATCGTTCTGCAAAAGAAGTTACAAGACTAAATTTCAACTGTACAAAGTTTGCAAACACCCGCGGGTTCGATTTTGAAACTCTTAAGGCCATTTTATAGCCAGCTTACAGCCGAACACTTAAAATCGTAAACCTAAATTAGTTATATCAAATTTCCAAAACCAAACGCATTACTATTGTTCAACTATCACATTTACGATAGCTATCTATTTGTACAAGACAAACTCAGACAAGAGTATTTTTTTTTTTATCAATCGTAATATTTATGTAAGTGGTGGTTCAATACCAAAAACCGAGTCTCATCACCATTCCAAACATTAACTTAAACAACACGAACACAGGGTTTCTCTTTTGTGAAACAAGTTATCCCACAGCTCTCGGCCAAAATCAACACTATATTTTCTAGTCAAAATATCAATTTATATAAACATAGAAACCGCTCAGAAACTATTTTAAGTTTTCTTAAACACTGTATTTTCCATTAAAATGACCGAGGGTTCATCCCTTAGTAAATACATCTTCAACAAGTTTACTTTTTCAACAAGAGTTACAGCGAAATGCTGCAGAGCATAGTAACAAGACAAGCTGAGGATCCCAACCTATGGACACTTATTATTGGCTCTCAAAATCACAAACATGGGCCAAAAACCTTTGCCAGGAATCAAATATCTGGCTCTTGTCAAACATAAAAGCATCATCCATACCGTTCCAGGAGTACCTATGAAGGAAAAGAACCACTGAGGCTTACCGGGTCGTTGAGTAGCAGTCCCCCACCAAGCTTTAAACCAAATAACCATTTGACAAAGTTACACCTACCATAAAAACCACTGAGAGGTTAAACGAAGAAATGCAGAGTTTAACTCAGAACAACACAAATAACATTATCATTTCATTGATTGAAGCATTACCTTAACAACACAGCTTCTGGAGTAAGAGACACCTTAAGCAAACGAGAACGAAGGAGCCATCTAATAAACGTAGAGAAGAGGGTTCCAGTTTCTGAGAACAACGGTCTATCTTTGTAAGAGAATCGAACCCAGGTTCTAAGACTAACAGAAAAAAACTCTGTATTATATCCTTAACACTCCATTCAAGGCTGCATGGTGGCTCAGCTCTACAAGAAAAACTGAACTTGAAACTATTAAGTTTTCCCTACAGGTCCAAGGATCTAAATTGAGGAAGGAGTCCTCTGAGCAGTAACTACCAGACCCTACATTACTGCAAGTGGTCGGCCTCTCAACCTTACCACCACCAAGGCAAAATGAAGGCCAAGAAACCAACTCGATGCAAATCATAACGAAGGACTAGGGTTTCATTTCAAATCCCAAGAACATGTGAGATCAACGATGGAGAAGATGCCAACTAGGCACGTCGAAGTTTGGCAAACAACCACTTTGAATGCCATATTAATTATTTCATCCACTGCGAAATCCAACTCAAAATACCTTACGTTAAACATGGCACATCTCAGCATCGTGGTAGTAATATGTGAACTCCTTCATGTGACCTACAACCATGAAGGCATCCACCCAAGACTTCGACTAAACATAGCAGGTAGACGACTTAAATGCCAAATACCGGTTTCGATATTCTGCCAGCACGATAGCACCAATACATTTAATTCCCTTCCAATATCACATGTCAGTGCAAAGACTTAAGGCTGCAACATATATTTCATTTCATTTCCAAAGTATTGATCTTATTATCACATAGTCAATATATGTTTCATGTTTCCCCAAAAAAGCTTCATGTTACATAGGTCTCGTTTTTATGGGAGGTATTCAATACTTAGTGTATAGTTTATAATTCCATCTTATGAACATCGTAATATTTGTTCACATTGCCATCTCTATTTACAAGGTTACATAACATATTACAACGTATAGATATTAAATTAGAAAGGTCTAAATCCTATAGTGTTGCAAATTCACAATAGTATCATCATAATTATGATGGTAATATTATAGTAAACCTTGCTATATTAGTATGATTCTTCATGACTTAAAAATTGAGAAATGTATAAGCTACTATAGTTATATTTATGATTTCAAGTAAATCCATGTATTTAAAATAATATTTGGCTCATGTTTCTATAATGTAGAGCAACATATAAGTTGAAACATTCACGTAATAAATATACATGATAATACCACTCTTTGCAAATGGAGAAATGATAACAAGATCATAATAGCACTTATACATTGTAATCTAGCACTTAATTGAGAATTCATAGTGTAAGTATCTCTTCTTTGACGATTCACTAAAGAGTCTAGTGTAGATATTAATGGTTACGACTTCAGCGAATTGTAAGTATGGTCAAGGTAACACTTACAGAAATAGGACAGAGATCCATACCATTAATAACTCTCATGCAAGGAAGTACTTAGAGTTATCATAAAGCATTGACGTCTAACTGAAAACATAATTGGAATTACTCGTAACACTTGAATTGTCGTAATACTCTTACCTGCGTATATGTGCAAAGAAACAGATTCAAATGTTTTAGCTAACATAGCTAAGTAAACCTCATAGTACCTCGTAGGACACCTTTGTCATCATCCAAAAGCAAATTGTCAGTAGTGTGTCAAGAAGATTGTATCGTAAGAGAGTTTAAATACAGTAGATAGATTTACAATTTAGCACAAGCAAACTATCGTCGTAATTTGTTTTAAGAATTACGAAGTGTCGTTATTGTTAATTGTTATTAGTTAAAAGATTTAGCCATTATTTTATTTCTGCATTAGCAATTTCAGCATTTAATGCTACTTTAAAATTTTTAAATTTTTGTGAATTTTTTGGGATGTTACATGTGTTATTAGAGCTCATGTTCGAACTCTTGGCCTGAAAAGGTCCAAAGAACACGCAACAGAAAATTTTTATGACAGCAAAAATATTTACTAATTCAAGTTAAATTATTTTGTTATACAGAAAATTATTTTCTAAATTACAGGTATGGAAGGATCATATGAACACATGGAGGACAGATTTCGACCGAGCAGTCATACCAACAATAGCACTGGACAACATTATGAAGAAGAAGTCCATGGTGAATTGAATGACAATTCATCAGAATTGTTACGTGCATTTCAGGAGTTGAAAGCATAAATAAGATCTGTTAAACATAATAATGAGAGAATTCTGAAGGCACAAGAGGAACTGAACCAAGTACTGTTCGATCAGTTCCCAACTGATGAACACAATAGAAGGGTTGAAAATATCTCCAAGATTGAAGACTTACCTCATCGGAACAAGGGTAAGAAAGTGAAAACTGATGATGAGAATAACAGTTCAACCTCATCAGGAGCTTCCATTGAGATACGTAAAAAGAAACGTAATTATTCAAGTGATAGCAGCGAAGGGGATTACAAACCAAAAAGAAAAAGCCATAAACCATATGAGTAGATTTCTAGGGAGTTCAAGAAGATCAAACTGCCAACCTTCAATGGTGAAACTGAGAAAGGAGAGACAGCTGAAGCATGGTTATTCGGCATGAAGAAATACTTTCAAATTTATGATTATTCAGAATCATTGAAAGCAAAGATGGCCATATACAACCTGATCGGGAAGGCAGACATTTGGTGGCAGGACATCAAAAGAGTGAATGGCATCAAGGACAAGGATGTGAATTGGAGCACTTTTAAATGGTACTTCAAGAAGAAGTTCCTATCTGAACAATACTACAAAGAAAATTCCAAGGAGTTTTATGATTTAAGACTGGGAACCATGAACATGAAAGAGTTGAACAACAAATTTCTGAATTTGCTAAGGTATGTGCCATACCTTGTGGAGGAGAAACCAAAGATTCAGAGGTTTCTGAGTTGTCTACCTTTCAACATCAAGGACAAAATAGAGTATGACAATCCAAAGACCTTAGAAGAAGCCATGAGGAAAGCAACTTTCTGCTATGAACAGAACCAGAAAAGAGAAGGGATATCTAATTGGAAAAATAATAAACCCAACAACTTTGAGTTGAAGAAGAAGAATTTCAGATTCAATGGAAATTTTGGTTTTCAAAAGAAAAACTTTCCAAATCAAAATTTCCAAGGAAACAGTCCCAGAAATAATCAACTGCAGAATTTTACAGGTCCTAGAAATACACCCAATGTTACCAGAACTAATGACCAGAGGACACCTATAAATTTTTTTGAGTGTTAAGGTCCTCATTATGCTTCAAATTGTCCCAATAAGAAGCGGACAACCAATAATATTCACTCCATACAAGTTGAACCTACTGTGGGATACTTGACAAGAGAGATGCCCAGAATTAATGCAGCTCTAGACAAGAGGCAAGCAGGGCATCAAGTCTCTATGGTAGAGATTGAAGGTATGCTACAAAACCACCTTGTTTCTATTTTGATTAATCCAGGAGCTAGCCTGAGTTATATATCTCCAAATATTATAGAAAATTTTAATCTGAAAACAGAAAAATTTAATAAATCTTGGTTAGTTAGACTAGCAACAGGAATAAAAAGAAAAGTGTCTGATTTTGTTGAAAGTTGTGTTTTATCTATGAATCAGTTAAAGACACGAACCAAGCTAAATTTTTTACCTTTAGGATCCTATGACATCTTAATTGGAATGGACTGGTTAAAAGCACATCATGTAATTTTGAATTGTTATGAGAAAAGTTTTACCTGTCTAAATGATGAAGGAGAAACAGTAGAAGTGAAGGGTATTCCTAGAAAGACATCAGTTAGACAGATTTCAGCTATGCAAGTAAAAAGAGCAGTTAGAAAAGGATGTAAGATGTCCGCAGTGAATGTAGTACATGAGGAGTCAATAACAAAAGAGGACAAATTGAAACTAGAAGATATATCCGTCCTAAAAGAATTCCTGGTTGTTTTTCCAGAAGAGATTCCAGGATTACCCCCGAAGAGGGATCTAGATTTTCCCATTGAGTTGATACCAGGTGCGGTACCGAACTCCAAATATCCATAGAGGATGAACATATTGGAATTAAATGAGTTAAAATCACAGTTGAAGGAACTGATTGATAAAAACTATATAAGACCCAGCGTGTCTCCTTGGGGAGCACCTATTATTTTTGTTAAGAAGAAGGATGGCACTTTAAGGCTTTGCATAGATTATCGCCAACTGAACAAGATGACAATCAAGAATCAATATTCGTTGCCCCGCATCGACAATCTATTTGATCAACTGCATGGAGCAACGATATTTTCGAAGATTGATATAAGGTCAGGATATCATCAAGTTCGTGTGAAGGATGAGGATATTTTTAAAACAGCCTTTAGAACTTGTTATGGACATTATGAGTTCGTGGTCATGCCATTTGGGTTGACCAATGCCTGACAATATTTATGTGCTTAATGAATAATATTTTGCACAAGTATTTGGATAAGTTTGTCATTGTATTCATAGATGACATTTTAGTATATTCTAAAAGTAAGGAAGAACATGACGAACATCTGCGTATTATTTTTGCAATTTCTGAGAGATCATCAGTTATATGCTAAGTTTAGTAAGTGTGACTTTTACAAGGATAAGATTCAGTATTTAGGTCACATAATCTCTAAGGAAGGAATTTCGGTTGATCCCAATAAGATAAAATCCATTAACGAATGGTCGGTTCCTAAGGATGTGTCGGATGTACGATCGTTTATTGCGATTACAGGATATTATAAAAAATTCATAGAAGGTTTTTCTAAGATTGCAAACCCCATAACCTCCTTACAAAAGAAGGGGAAGAAGTTTGTATGGGATCAAAAGTGTGAAAATAGTTTTAAGAAGTTGAAGGAATTACTAACTACAACACCTATTCTGAGAACTGCAGATCCTAATAAAGATTTTATAGTATGCACTGATGCATGTAATGACAGACTCGGTGGAGTCCTAACACAAGAGGGACATGCTGTTGCATATGAGTCTCGAAAGCTGAAAATACATGAGAAAAATTATTCTACATATGATCTGTAATTATTAGCAGTAATACATGCCTTAAAAATGTGACGTCACCATCTTATTGGAAGAAAATTTACTTTGATGACAGATAACATGGGGCTGAAGTATTTGCTAGATCAAACGAACTTGAATGCTAGACAAGCTAGATGGCTAACCTTTCTAAGTGAATATGATTTTGAAATTCAGCATATAAAGGGTAAAGAGAACAAGGTTGCTGATGCTTTAAGTTGTATTGCAAAGTTAAGTTTTATTTTAGCCATCAGTACATACACAACAAATTTAGAAAATCAAATTTTCGAAGGGATTAAAACTGATGAAGAGTACAGATATTTACATGAAAAGACAGCAGAACGTAATTCTGAAAATTCTATGGCAGATTTCAGGTTAAAAAAAAATGGATTGTTGTTGTACAAGAACAGATTATATGTGCCCAACGTACCAAAGATAAAAATTCTGATTTTAGATGAGATGCACAAAAGTCATTATTTTGGTCATCCAGGTTATTAGAAAACCATAACTATGTTACGGAAAGATTATTATTGTCCTAGGATGAAGGATGAAGTAGCAGAATATATAGCTAAATGCATTGATTGTCAAAGAGTAAAGGTTGAACATCAACATCCAGCTGGACTGTTACAGCCATTACCTATACCTAGTTGGAAATGGAAGATCATAAGCATAGATTTTATTACCGGACTACCCAAGAATCAGAAACAAAATGATTCCATCATGGTGGTAGTGGATAAACTCAGCAAGGAAGCACATTTTATACTAGTAAAAACTACTTATAAGGCTTTAGATATTGCAGAAATTTTCATGAAATAGATTTTTCGATTACATGGAATACCAAAAGTGATAGTTTCAAACCGTGATTCTAAGTTTACTGGAAACTTCTGGAGATTTTTGTTTAAAGGGTTGAATACAACCTTAAACTTCAGCACAAAATTTCATCCACAAACGGATGGATAGACGGAAAGAGTAAATCAGATATTGGAAGACATGCTAAGGATGTATGTTAAGGACAAGCCTGGTAAGTGGGAGGACTACTTGCATTTAGCAGAATTTGCATATAACAACCATTACCATGCATCAGCCAGTCTTATCCCTTTTGAAATTCTTTATGGTAGGAAATGTAATACACCGGTTTATTGGAATGACCTAGTTAATAGAGTTATTTTAGGACCTGAATTGTTAAAGGAAATAGAATTAACTGTGAAACAGGTACAAAGAAATCTTAAAGCTTCCTAAGATAGGCAAAAGAGTCAAGTAGATCTTAAGAGGACTCATAAAGAGTTCCAGGTTGGTGAGCATGTTTTCATTAAGGTAAAACCGAAGAAGAGCTCATTAAAATTGGGAAGCTGTGCCAAGCTGGCACCCAGGTATTGTGGTCCTTCCGAAATTTTGTCAAGGGTTGGACCCGTGGCATACCAACTAGCTTTGCCACTATATCTAAGAATACATAATTTTTTTCATATTTCAGTTTTAAAGAAATATGTACACAATGCTACTCATGTTATAAATTGGAATGATATACAGGTGGAACAAGACGATGATTTTCAGGTGGAACCAGATTGTATCCTCGAAAGGAGGGAAACTCTACTCCGGAATCGTACCATTGGGCAGGTAAAGTGCAATGGAAGCACCTTAGCCCAGAAGAGGAAACCTGGGAGTTGGAGAGTAATATGCGAGTAGCATATCTAGATCTGTTTCAGGAACACTCATAAAATGAATGAACAACATTGAGGACGATGTGGAGACCTAAGGGGGGGTGTATGTCACCTACCAAAATTTTGAGACTATTTATTTTATTGCAAAAACATTATGTTAAATTATAATTACAAAGTTTTGTAATTATGACCAAATATGGTCAAGGATGATTGTAATGACATATTATTATTATTTAATAAATTAAAAAAGGAGACAAACACCAAGGGAACTGTTGAATGAGTGTTCACTGACCCACTAGGAGGAATGGAAATTGTTAGAAGGCTTGGGACATGTGTCAGCATTTGAACTCCACCACTAGCTGTTGGTTACGGGACAAATACCCCTAAATTTGTGGCAATATCCCCTAGGTGGGTGGAACAGAGCTGTTAGCTCATTAATGACCAGGTTAACCACTAAAAAGGCCTAGGCAGCCTAGAGAACGGAATTCGAATTGAGCAGGGAGATCCATAATTATTTTTTTGCAGAAATAATTCCTCAAGTGTATCAAGTGATGACTGAGAGATTCGAATAGGGAGGCTAAGTGGAAGTGCATTGTGAGTCTGCTGAAATTATTCTGAGAAGGAAACCAGAGGTGTTGGTGCAGGTCTCTTTGACTGCTAAGTCTATATGACTGAATGATCTGCATTATTGCTACAAGTTGATGACCTAAAGCTTCTACAGATTCTTCTTCCTAGTGGTTCAATGAACAGGCTTGGGGGTCCTAAGGCGAGTAATTTGGCTGTCTTCAGGAGTAGGTTGGGTGGAACAGGCTCCTTGGGTTGTTTGTTTCTCCTACATTCATTAGGTTCTACTGTTTTGTCTTGTTTATTTTCAGTTGAATGAATGAAGTTGTTTTATTAAACCTCTAACCCTTTTTCCTGGTTTGATAATGAATACTTATTGACTAAATTGTTTCGCTGAACTGTATATTCTGTTAAGTTAGGATAGGTTAGAATAGTTCTATTTTTGAATAAATAAATTACTTTCCTGCATTTTTCAACACATCAGAGATGTCGTACTCTAGTACAGGAGGTGGAGAATTAAATAGGATAATTAAAAGATGCAGGATAGAAAATAGCATTTTTCCCATTATTTAAAACAATATGCTATATCCCAAAATTTGCAGAAAAAGGAATATTCTAGGTTTTATTTCCAAAGTCTTCCACCTAGTTTTATAAGCAAAAACATTTATCACAGTCTCGTCACACTTTTAATTTTTCTCTCCTTATGGTACTTAGGATTTTTGAAAAATAGTTGTAATACCAACTTAGAATATCTATGATATTTCAATGCTATAGTCTTCTATATTATTACGCAGCATTTTATTTAAGTGAATTTAACTCTTCCATGTATTCCAAATTCTTGCAGTAAGAATGTCTTTCATGTTCAGGATCAGAATGTATTATCTTCTTTTGAATGCCTAGATACTGATTATCTTCTATAGAAAACATTTATCGTTCTGCAAAAGAAGTTACAAGCCTAAATTTCAAATGTACAAAGTTTGCAAACACCTGCCGGTTCAATTTTGAAACTCTAAGGCTATTTTATAGCCAGCTTACAGCCGGATACATCAAATCGTAAACCTAAATTAGTTATATCAAATTTCCAAAACCAAACGCATTACTATTGTTCAACTATCGCATTTACGATAGCTATCTATTTGTACAAGACAAACTCAGACAAGAGTATTTTTTTTTTATCAATCATAATATTTATTTAAGTGGTGGTTCAATACCAAAAACTGTGTCTCATCACCATTCCAAACTTTAACTTAAACAACACGAACACAGGTTTTCTCTTTTGTGAAACAAGTTAGTCCACAGCTCTTGGCTAGAATCAACACTGTATTTTCTAGTCAAAATATCAATTTATATAAACATAGAAACCGCTCAGAAACTACTTTAAGTTTTCTTAAACACTGTATTTTCCATTAAAATGACTGAGGTTTCATCCCTTAGTAAATACATCTTCAACAAGTTTACTTTTTCAACAAGAGTTACAGCGAAACGCTGCAGAGCAGAGTAACAAGACAAGCCGAGGATCCTAACCTCTATACACTTATCATTGGCTCTCAAAATCACAAACACCGGCCAAAAACCTTTGCCAGGAATCAAATATCCGGCTCTTGTCAAACATCAAAGCATCGGCCATACCGTGCCAGGAGTACCTACGAAGGAAAAGAACCATCGAGGCTTACCGGGTGGTTGAATAGCAGTCCCCCACCAAGCTTTAAACCAAATAACCATTCGACGAAGTTACACCTGCCATAAAAACCATTGAGAGGTTAAAGGAAGAAACGTAGAGTTTAACTCAGAACAACACAAATAACATTATCATTTCATTGATTGAAACATTACCTTAACAACGCAGCTTCTGGAATAAAAGACACCTTAAGCAAACGAGAACGATGGAGCCATCTAATAAACGCAAAGAAGAGGGTTCCAGTTTCTGAGAACAACGGTCTGTCTTTCTAAGAGAATCGAACCTGGGTTCTAAGACTAACAGAAAAAAAAACTTTGGATTCTATCCTTAACACTCCATTCAAGGTTGCATGGTGGCTCGGCTCTACAAGAAAAACTGAACTTGAAACTATTAAGTTTTCCCTAAAGGTCCAGGGATCGAAACTGAGGAAGGAGTCCTCTGAGTAGTAAATACCAAACCCTACATTGTTGCAGGTGGTCGACCTCTCCACCTTACTGTTGGTCACCCTATATGTCAATTAATTACAACCAACATACAAAATGCTCAATATAAATGGTCAAACCTAGGGAGGTCTTTTATTTCAATGGCAATAAGCACAATCTATGCATAAGCATCTTTCAGTAGTTGATCAAGTAATTGGAGATAACAATCCTACCTATCTACTCAGCCAAACTCATTCCATAAGAAAACTAATCTAACTCATACATCTAGGAAATTAAAGTGCATCTACCTTCCTACAGAAATCGACCTAGCAATTATTGATCTAAGAATATAAATGAACTAGATTACTTTTGCAAGAAGTTAAATCCAATAATTATCAAACTACAATATTCAATCTTTACCAAAATGATCCATTTAGTAGCTACTGTTACTCAATCACAATCTAACTACTCTAATGAATTAATTGAAGATACAACAGCAGCCAAAAATTAAACATAAGCTTGAACTCTAAATTGACAACTATTGGAAATCCTAGAAAGCATAAATGACTGAAAGGAATGGAGCTAAGCTTGGCTGTTACAGCTATTGAACACACATGCATAATCAAACTAACCTACACAATGAACTGTCACACCAAGAAGTTACAGCTATTCATATGCAGGAGATAAACTACCAATAAAGAATGCAATCATAAACTCACTGTTGCAGCTATCAAAAATACAGCTAATGCAATTCCACAACACACAACAGGAAATGAATAAATCTAACTATCTAACTAAATCGACAATCTCTGTGAGAAGGCAAGCCCTAGCCTTCTAACAGAGACGTCGTGAATCACCATGAGTTAAGACACGGAAATGGAAGTAACTCTGCTCTTCATTAAAATATAGAAATTCACAGTCTCAATCTTTGTTACAATCTGCACAACAATTGATGATTAACCAACCCCAGGCATGGAAAGCCTTCCCATATTTATACATACAAAATGCAGTTCGTGATCCACTAATTACGTGCAACAATGAAGATCTATGATCGATATGCTGCAGAGTCACAACTAACTGTTACAGGGCATGGCGCCAGCGTATGATTTCTAAAAGAGTGACAGCTGGCGCCACGTATGATTTCTTCCAGGGCATGGTAGTTGATACACCTGTGCTTTGAGCTTTGACTAAATGAAACCACACAAGTTAGCATAATTCAAAGGCTAGGACCCTAAACTATAACAATCTTAGGCATAAAATGAATAAAGAAATAATGAATTATACCTGTCGATATTATTGGCTGATCTGGAGGAAAGGCATATATATGGCTTGTGAAAATAGGATGTAATTAGGGAAAAATGATGAAATAAGGATGGCCAAAAAGGGGCATTTCCTGGACCCAACATCTCCCCCCAACTATCCAATTGCATGTCCTCATGCAACAACCTCCACTAGTCCAGATCTGAGTTTGAGTTGAATTTGTGAAGATTTGTGAGATTGTAGGAAAATTCTGGTGTTTCCCCTCGAGGCACAAACCCATATCAGGCTGTCCATTTCTCCCAACACAGATTCTCTTCTTCTTCAGTCAAAGCATAGTTGTTCCTATAAGGACTCATAGGCATCCATATGAGAGGGAATCTTAATCTTAATCCAATCCACCAAGGTCCACAATTCTCCATGCAGTGCACATATCTAGGAACCCTTCTCAAGGATTGCCTAAAATTCTCAAAGCAATATGGGTCCCCTTCCTTTAGAGATGAAGAAGAATACAGCCATATGTATTCACTACCTTCCAGAGCACTCTGCTGCATATTAAAAATCATCGGGACACAGGTAGTGAGGATTTTATCTCGCAAAATTTCAAAGTATTGGGAAATTGCAAGAACCCTGAGAGATCCATCATGATTTGCTATGAGTTCTTTTAGATCCGGAGGTTCACCCCTAATCCAGAGAGTAGAATTCTCCTCATTCTTGGTGATGGTTTGGAAAGAATCTCTCCATTTTATATGGTTGATGACAAAAGAGGAAAATTCCCTCAGCTGAACATCCCCCAAACAAGGCAAGGGATTTGATGGAGAGTCAATATAACAAGCCCTATCATGTAAATACAATTCACATAACAAATGCTGATCCTCAAAATCACTGTAAGTTTTAAACCTTAACAGTGTAGTAAAAAATCATACAGATTCTTAAGCATTAACAGAAAATACACAATGGCACACGCATAACACAGAGATTTTCACCTAGAAACCTTGAACTGGGAAAAAAACCAACAAAACTTAGAGCCACACAACTCCTTTAATTATATGTTTACTCAACCATTTACAATACAATATATGGTATTTCGCAGTATCTAAAACCCTAATTCGTTTACCCAAAATTAGGTTACAACCCTAATCCCTTTACCGAGATTAGAGAGAATACAATGGGCCGAAATCGCAAAAAAACAAAAAAGCAACCCAAAAACGTTTTGCGCTCCACGTGGACTCTGGGGGCCTTTGTGTCGTTTCGGAACCTAACGGTCCGAAACGAAGGGGTGGGGCCCTGGTGGCCTACCCCCCCCTCCGGCCGTGGAGCCACCATGTGAAGAGATATAACACACCCAACATTCTCCCACTTGTTGTTCTCTTCACATTTAGGAGAAATTTATGACTTCAACAGTTCAAGGCAGCAATGACCATGTTCTCTTTACACCAAGAGAACTTCTGAGTACTCACAGACTTTTTCAAAGAGTCTGCAACATTTTCCAAAGTATCAACCTTCTCCAGCAACACTTTGTTTGTTCAACCATGTCTCTGACGAAATGGTACTGCACATCAATGTGCTCTGTCTTTGAGTGATAAGCAGGGTTCTTTGCTAGAAAGATTGCACTTGAGCTATCACAGCCTATCTTCACTGCATTCTGAACAAAACCAATACCTGAACACAACCTTTGCAACCATACAGCTTCCTTACTTGCATGGGTAGCTTCCATGTATTCAGCTTCTGTAGTTGAGAGTGCAACTACAGCTTGTCTTCTACTCATCCAACGGATTTCTCCTCCAAATAGATTAAAAACGTAGCCACTTGTACATCTTTTGTGATCAAGATCTCCATCCCAGACAGCATCAGCAAATCCTTGTATATCTATCTCTCTGTTTAGTCCTGGTCTTCCTTGGTAGAAGATTGCAGAATCTATAGTGCCACGCAAATACCTGAAGACCCTCTTTACTGCAGTCCAATGTTCCTTTCCTGGTTTTGACATATATCTACTCAAAAATGCCACTGCATGGGCTATATCTGGTCTAGTACATACCATGGCATACATCAAACTGCCAACAACACTAGCATAGGGAACATGAGACATGTCCTCTACCTCTTCTTGTGTCGTGGGACACTGTTCTGCAGATAACCTTACACCTACAGGAATGGGCACCTTCACTGGTTTGTTTTCCTGCATGTTAAACCTCTTCAATATTGTCTCAACATATTTCCTTTGATTCAACCATAGTTTCCTGTTTTCTCGATCTCTTTTTATTTCCATGCCCAAAATAAAATTTGCAGCACCAAGATCTTTCATGTCAAATTCAGATGACAACTGATTTTTGACATCCTTGATGATTTCCTTACTATTTCCAATTAGCAACATATCATCAACATACAATATCACATAAATAAAATGATCACCAATTAGTTTGAAATAAACACAGTGATCATCTTTGCTTCTTGAGAAACCAAGTCACAGTATATAAGTATCAAACTTTTGATACCACATTCTTGGAGATTGTTTCAATCCATAAAGGGACTTTTTCAGTTTACAGACAAGCTCCTTTCTACCTTTCACCACAAACCATTCTGGTTGCTTCATATAGATTTCTTCATTAAGGTCTCCATGTAGGAATGCCATCTTCACATCCATCTGCTCTACTTCAAGATCAAAAGCAGTAGAAATAGATAAAAGAAATCTAATAGAAGTCAATTTTGCCACAGGTGAAAAAATCTCACCAAAATCGATGCCCTCAATTTGGGAATAACCTTTCGCTACTAATCGAGCCTTGTACTTCTCCACTTTACCTGCTGCATTTAACTTCTTCTTGAATACCCATTTGCTCCCAATGGGTTTTCTTCCTTCTGGCAACTCAACCAAATCCCATGCCTCATTTTTGTCCAAGGCATCCATTTCTTCTATCATGGACTTCTTCCATAGTTTACTATCTTCTGAATCCATTGCCTCTTTAGCAGTTCTAGGATCATCATTAGTAATAGATAACACAAAATTAGAATGAAAATCAGGTGGACTATACATTTCAGCTTGCCTTCTTACTCGGTCAGATCTCCTCAATACCCGAGTCTATGGTTCCGCCTCTTCATCTGATTCAGATGAATCTTCCTCTTCATCTGATTCAGACGAATTTGCCTCTTCATCTGATTCAGACGAATCTGGTTCCTCAAATGAATCACCTCTTTCATCCTTAATATCAAACTGTAGTTTCTCTGGATCCTTTTCCTTTGGTACATCTTCAATCCTAGAAGTTTTTTCAACTTCGCTGAAGATCACATCTCGACTGTAAACTGTTTTCCTTTTTACTAGGTTCCACAGCTTGTAACCTTTCACTCCATCCTTGTAACCAATGAAGATACATTTTTCCGCTTTATTATCCAACTTGATCCTTTTCTCCTTTGGAACATGCACAAAAGCATCACACCCAAACACTCTGAGATGTGAGAGAGAGGGTTTCTTACCAGTCCAAGCCTCATGAGGTGTCTTGTAAACCAACGCTGATGTGGGTGTCTTATTTACCAATTAACACGCAGTGTCAAGAGCTTCTGCCCAGAATTGTTGTGCTAGCCCTGCACCACTGGGCATACTCCTTGCCTTTTGCATCAACACCCTGTTCATCCTTTCTGCAACCCCATTCTGTTGAGGTGTGTATGGAGTAGTCTTTTGCCTTGCTATTCCACACGTCTTACAGAACTCCTCAAATTCATTTCCATAGAATTCTCCACCGTTATCTGTTCTCCGTACTTTTTATTTTATTTTCAGTTTGATTCTCTACAAGGGCCTTAAATTCTTTGAATCTATTAAAAACCTTAGATTTCTTACGCGGGAAATAAATCCATGTTTTCCTTGAGAAATCATCTATGAATGAAACATAATACACAGATTTACCTAGTGATGGAACAGGCACAGGTCCAAACACATCACTGTGTATTAACTCTAAGATTCCTTTAGCTCTTACAACACCAGATGAGAATCTTACTTGATTCTGTTCACCATATAAGCAATGTTCACAGAAATCAAAATCTAATGTGTAATCAGACATGCCTTCAGCCATACTTTTACCTTGTAATAGTCAAAGACCCTTCTCTCCAATATGTCCCAGCCTTCGATGCCATAACATTGTCTTCTCTCTAGAGACATTAAGGACTCTGTCTCCTTCATTTTTACCCTCAGGAACAATAGTACTGTTACATCCATTATTAAAGGTGCTTCCCAACAAATTGTATAGAGTTCCAATTCGAACTCCCCTCATCAGCACCACCATTGATCCTCGAACCATCTTGCATGTGTTAAATTTTCAGAATTTACTTCAATCTGATCTAGGATCTTAACTGAGACAACAACATGTACAACAAATCTACAGCATATCAATCATGGACACAATAATGCAAGCACACAAGAGACACAGAGTTTACTTGGGGAAAACCATAAAGGTGAAAAACCCCAATAACTTCCTCAGAGATAGATAGAGCAATGATACAACCAGAATACAAGAGATAGTCTTCTCCTAGCAGCAGAGCCTCCTCCTCCACAAGTGTGCCACTCTCCCAAGTGTGAGTGAGAGAATAGAAAATGTGTCAAATGAGAGAGACACACTCTCTATTTATACACTAACTTGACTTGACCTTTACTCAACTAGGTCGGCCTCAACTTAACCACTTAACATAATGCTGACTGGGCCGACCCCCACTAGGGTGGTCTAATAACCCTTTGACCCACATGGCCGACCCCCAATAGGGTGGTCTAATAACCCTTTGACCCACATGACTTATACAGGGCCAACCCCAACAAGGTGGTCTAATAACCCATCAAGTACAAGTTACGACACTTACAATATAAATGACGACACTTCTGTATAGAGGAATAATAACATCTCTATAGGAATACAATATACATATATGTGAAATAAATTCCGAAGTTACATATACATCAACACTCCCTCTTAACTAGGAAGGTATTTCTCGACACAGTTCTTCTAGCACAAGTCTTCTTCTCTGGATCATCGTCACTGGATAATCGTCATCGAGACATCATCATCGTCACTGCTGCTGCTATCTCAATCAATCTCTGAATCTACTCGTCATAGAAAGTTCTACAGAGCCAGTACTTTTTCATACTGCATGTAGGCCCACCACCTGCAGGTCTTCGTCATCACTGGCCATACTGTGGAATCCTCAGGACTTATTACGTGCGTCACAAAACCTCGAAAGAGCATCCCAGGCTGTTACGAGCACACAACTCTACCTATAGGATATCCCAGGGCCATATTATATGTGACCTCACCACAAAACCTCGCAAGAGCATCCCAGGCTGTTACGAGCACACAGCTCTACCTATAGGATCTCCCAGGGACAGATTATATGTGGTCACCACAAAACCTCGCAAGATCATCCCAGGCTGTTACGAGCACATAGCTCTACCTATAGGATCTCCCAGGGACAGATTATATGTGGTCATGGAAAAACCTCGCAAGAGCATTCCAGGACTTATTACGGGCACACATCCCAACCTATCGGATCTCCCAGGGACATATTATATGCCATAGGACAAAACCTCGAAATAGCATCTGCCAGATATCCCAGGGCACAAATTACATGCCATAGGAAAAACCTCGAAAGACTATCTGCAGATCTCCCAGGGCACGAATTATATGTCCTCCCAAGCAAAACCTCGAAAGAGCATTTGCCAGATATCCCAGGGTACAAATTACATGCCATAGGCAAAACCTCGAAAGACTATTTGCAAATCTCCCAGGGCACAAATTACATGCTTATCTGCACAACCTGTTCCATGGCCACAGAGTATCAACCTGATACTCACCATACATCATCCCAATGTACACATGATCATCCTGATCATCATCACTGCAACATCCTACTGCATGTCATCTGGAGCAACATCCTGAAGCTCGTCATCCATGATCATCCTGATCATACAATGCATCTACCTGATGCATACCAAATATCTACTTGATACATATCATCATACATGATCCACCTGATCATACAGTGTATCCACCTGATACAAATACAAATACATTATATATATCACCATACATGATCTACCTGATCATACAACGCATCTACCTGATACATACCAAGTATCTACCTGATACATATCATCATACATGATCCACTTGATCATACAGTGTATCCACTTGATACAAATACAAATACATGATACATATCACCATACATGGTCCAAGCATCCAACATGATGCATATACAAAATACATACAAATTATCCAACCGATCATATCCAGCATCCAACATGATGCGTACATACATACATATAAAAATGATCCAACTGAGCAGAAACCAGAACATCATCCTGATGCTCATCATCTAGCGCTTACATCCATAGCCCTGTGAAGGATCCTCCTTCCAACATGCTTGGAATGGCTTCAGCAAATGTGTCCATCACTTCTTCCTCGAAGTGTCATCAATCCGAAGAACACCAAGCCTCTCTCTGAAGTACTCGAACTTCACCCTGGCTAGTGGCTTTGTCAGCATATCTGCAATCTGCTCGTCCATCACAACATACAGGAGCTTCACAGCTCCTCTCTGCACCATATCCCTGATATAGTGATATTTGATCTCTATGTGTTTCGACCTATCATGAAACAATGGGTTCTCGGATAGCTTCACACAACTCCAGTAGCATCCAACGGGAGATCAAATAAATCAGACATTAGCTTTCGAAACCACACTGCCTCACAACTAGCTGAACATGCTGCAACATACTTTGCCTCAGCTGTACTCAGTGCTACGCAGGACTGCTTCCTGCTGAACCAAGAGATCACACATGATCCCATACTGAAGTAGCACCTAGATGTGCTCTTCCTATCTGCAGCACTGCTTGCCCAATCTGAATCATCATAACCCTGTAGGTTAAACTTTTGATTCGCTTCATACTTGAGCCCATAATCCACTGTACCTTTCAGGTACCTCAGAATATGCTTTACAGCAACCAGGTGAACACTCCTCGGATCTATCAGGAACTGGCTCAATGTGTTCACCGCAAAGCAAATCGCTGGTCTCGTGTTCGTCAGGTACATCAAGGACCCAATCATCTGACGATACATAGAGACATCAACCAGTTCAGATGAAGCATCACACAGAAGCTTCAGATTCGATGTCATAGCCTCGCAGTCCATCATCCCGAACCTATTTAGGATCTCTACTGTATACTTCCCTTGTCCAAGGAAGATTCCATCTGCACTCTGCCACACCTCCATACCTAGAAAGTGGTGCATCATACCCAAGTTCTGCACATATATGACTCCCTGTCATGTGTCTCAGAACCAAGTGGCTGCTCCACATACACTTCTTCTTCAACTACACCATTCAAGAAAGTTGTCTTGAAATCCATCTGGTGTATCTTCTATTTCATCACTTTTATATTTCTCTATGCTGCCATCTGCAGCATGCTTGATCTTGATAGATACATATGGAATTCATAACAAAATTCCCTTCAGGTCTTGGGACTACATCCCAAACATCATTCTTCATGATCGACGGATCACGGAATTCTTCCCATATCCTGGGAACTTCAATATCTTCAATAGATAATTTTGTTGCTAAACAAATGTTGTAGTTCTTCTTTTGTAGGTGATGGCATACGATCTTTCCTACACAACAAGTTAAATTGCATGATTAGAAAACATCTCATAGTTTTCAGAACAAATTCTTACACATAAAGAAATATGTCATACAGTTATGCAATTATCTTAGCCAATGCTTCAATACAACATTTATCCATATCCCGTAACTTTCTAGATGCCTTCCAATCTCTACCACAACATTGTTAAGAGTGTGCACAACTCCCAACATGTCAACAAAGAGGTTTCATTCTAGATAAGTAGCAATGGAATGTTGTACAGTGCCATAGGCCACTTACCCATGCATATTAGTAGTATACTGTTCATCAATGCAACTATTCTAATATGCATAATACACAACCTAATTCTAGGAACATCAGTATATACATTATTGAACAGTATTATTTAAACAATAAAATATGCAAGTAATGACAATTCAAATACTTATTTTTGTTTGTTTGTTGGGTTGACTCCCTCTCAGTCTTTGCTTCTTTTCTACAACTCCATTCTTATGTGGATTGTGAGAAGTGGTCAACTCCCTCTGAATATCTGCATCCTTGCAGAAACTACTGAAGTGTGCTTCTTTGCTTTCTTGCAGGAACAACTAGAGTGTGCTCCCTCTTGATCTTTGCTTCCTGGATTACATGTCCTTGAACTTACATCCATCCTTAATCACTATGCATGCTTATTAGTATCATCATTTTGTTATCCTTGAGGTCTCATACATAATCACACATTTATTAGTATACTCTTAATACTATCAAAACACAATAATCTTAAACATGTATATTCATGATCATTCACAGATAATAAACGTTAGTATTCAAGGTTTCAGGGAAGTCTTCTTTTACTTATACATATTATTATTTGATCATAAGACTCTTCTGGTTACTTGAATCATTAATCAAGATAAGAGATATAATATGCATAAAACCCGTGATTATTCAAACCTATACCTTCATGATTCTTTTGGTTAGTCATATCATCAATTATGGTAAGAAACATAATATGCATACAACCATGATTATTCAAACCTATGACTTCATGAATAATCATTATCAACAACACAACAGTATAAGATCCTAACACAAGGTAGGATTCTAGCTTGATATAGGAAAAACATACCTGGATTAGCATGCTAGCTAGTTATGTCTAACATACCCGCATAATGTCTTCTGGTTCTCTTCAGTGACTTGTGCTAGTAACCTGCATGTCTCATAAGTTAACCATTGTAGAACCAAGTTATACATACCTCGAAAGTAGATCTTCTATGTGATCCATGACAATGGATGAATCTTTGTCTTCATGTCACCATGAGCATATGTTCTTGAAGTAGAACATGATTTGACTTTCTTGGTCTACCTTTTGTGTTAGCAAACAACATAAACCTCATACAACATCACAATGCATTAGTACAATCATAAGTGTCAAAACCTTAATCAATGAATATCTTCTATTAAGGTGATACGAAGGGTCCAGTAATTAATCAATATTGTACTGTAATGTTATGAAGACAAACATATGATAAACTTAACCATGAAACATACCTGTAAGCCATACCTATCAATATTGCTTGTAATCTTCTTATGGAAGGCCTTAGCCTCATCTCCCTCTGAGACAGAAACTTCTTCACTTATGCAGGTGACCAATCCATCTTCTTCTAGGATCAACCCAATCCACTTGATTTGCATGAACTGGACCTGGAGATGGATTAGGGTTTGTCAAAGAAACCCCAAAAATTCAAACTTTGAATTTCAAACTTCTGAAAGGATAGAAATATGCGCCTTGATGAGCTGATCAAGTTGGTATATTCAGAATTTGAAAACTGCAAATTTTCACCCCTCAAAATTGCCTTTTAGATTTATGGATTCACTAGGGAGGACCCTGAATTAGGGTTTGAGTTTCCCGGAGCTTCACCCAACCAAAATATTTGAGTCAAAACTCTAAGCTTCGATTTTTCTGAGGAGCTTCCAGCCGTGGTCACAGATTTCCAAAATTCCAATTTTTGCAGAAGCCCTAATTTTCCATCTTTCCGATCAAAGTCCCGAACTAGGGTTTGATCAAGCCCGGCCTTCTGCCCAACCAAAAAATCTGATCTTGGTCTCTAAATTTCGATTTTGATGAGTAGCATCCAGCCGTGGTCTCCGATTACAAAAATTCCAACTTTCTTCGAAGCCCTAAATTCCGGAAGCCATGAATGAAGGTACTCAAAAATAATTCTGTTTTGACAGAAATATGTACCTAATTGTTTTTGGTGTAACTCCGAACCTTTTGATCCACAGGGTCTGAAAATGTTTTCTGAGATAACCCAACCTGTTATCTTTCCATCCCGATAGGTCTGACCTCAATTGGATTCTCTGAGAGAGAGTTATGCCAAGTGTCGCAACGTGACCTATTTATGGGATCATACAGGAGATCGAACTTGTACGGCGTGCCACATGTCACTGGTTCAACTTCTGCCTCTGAAACATTTTCTTGAGATAGTAAAGTCTGTGTAATACCTGTCACTTTTTACGAAATTTCATTTGGAGCTTCCTATCCCACGTTATGACCTTTTTCCCAAGGTCACCTGATTTTGACTCAGATCTGGAAGAGGCAGAAACCCTATATTGTATAGATCATAAATCACAAAGTACAACGAATTAGAGGTTTTCCTTTGGACACAAGGTACATGGGGATCTGATCTTCGACCTGTAAAATTTTCAAATCCAAAAACTTCGCCAAAACGGATTTATAGCGAAAGTGCTACGAAGACTGGTTTTTGCTATATCAAGCCCTAGCATCATAAGTGCAACGAGTGTCATACATGCCATATCATGCCTTATTTCAGGCTAGCTCTGATACCATGTTAAATTTTCAAAATTTACTTCAATCTGATCTAGGATATTAACTGAGAGAACAACATGTATAGCAAATCTACAGCATATCAATCATGGACACAATAATGCAAGCACACAAGAGACACAGAGTTTACTTGGGGAAAACCATAAAGGTGAAAAACCCCAATAACTTCCTCAGAGATAGATAGAGCAATGATACAACCAGAATACAAGAGATAGTATTCTCCTAGCAGCAGAGCCTCCTCCTCCACAAGTGCACCACTCTCCCAAGTGTGAGTGAGAGAATAGAAAATGTGTCAAATGAGAGAGACACACTCTCTATTTATACACTAACTTGACTTGACCTTTACTCAACTAGGTCGGCCTCAACTTAACCACTTAACATAATGCTGACTGGGCCGACCCCCACTAGGGTGTTCTAATAACCCTTTGACCCACATGGCCGACCCCCAATAGGGTGGTCTAATAACCCTTTGACCCACATGACTTATACAGGGCCGACCCCAACAAGGTGGTCTAATAACCCATCAAGTATAAGTTACGACACTTATAATATAAATGACGACACTTCCGTATAGAGGAATAATAAAATCTCTATAGGAATACAATATACATATATGTGAAATACATTCCGAAGTTACATATACATCAACAGCATGTGATCTTCGCAAATATAGTTTTCACACCTGCATCATCCATTTTACTTACAGATATAAGGTTTCTAGACAGATTTGGAATGTGCAGAACCCCGGGAAGAGTTCTAACCCTTCCATCTTTGAGCCATAGCTTGATCTTTCCTCGACCTATGATTTTCGCCACTGAGTTGTCTCCCAGGAATACATCACCTCCATCATACTTTTCATATTCAGAAAACCACTCCCCGTGAGGAGTCATATGAAAAGATGCACCTGAGTCAATCAACCATGAATCATGCTCTGCATGTGTACTTGAAGATGCCAAGTACACATCTCCTCCTTCCTCTGTAGATTCTTTCCCATCTGTGGATGGAGCATCATTAGATCCTCTGCTTTTATCAATATTTTTGGATTTACAATCCTTCTTGTAATGCCCATCTTTACCGCACTTCCATCATTTTCATACAGAAGGTCTTGGAGATTTAGATCTACCATCTGAAGACTTATTTTTAGATTTGTCTCCAGGGAGACCTCTCACAAACAAGGCATCCCTGGTTGAACTGTCCATGGATTTCCGCCTCATTTCCTCCGATAGCAGGGATGCAACCACATCATCAAAATTTAGGTTGGTTGCATTACTCCCAACAGCTATAACCAGACTATCCCATGAATCTGGCAAAGAGCACAACAAACTAATACATTTTTCATCACCAGTAATCGTAATACCAATAGGTGTCAACTGACTTACCAGAGTATTGAAGGCATTTAGATGCTCTGACACAGAGTCTCCTTCATTCATCCTTATAAGGTACAATTTCTTTCGAAGAAATAACTTATTTACCAGGGACTTTGACTGATACAAATTTCCCAGCTTATCCCACAGCTTCTTTGCACTGTCTTCTCCAGATACGTTCACCAACACCGAATCTGAGAGGCAAAGGCGAATGGTGCTCCTTGCTTTTCTTTCCAGCTTATCCCATTCTTCTTTTACCATACCAGTGGGCATGGTACCTGGATCTACTGCAATCCATTGTTCTTTATCTACCAGAAGATCTTCCATCTTGAGCTTCCATAGCTCAAAGCTCTGACCGTTAAATTTCTCAATCTCGATTCTAGAAGTGCTCGCCATTCTTTCAACAAAAGAATCACCGCTGCAAAGCTTCCACTGAAACTAGGTTGATCACAAATCCAATATCGAGCCAAACCCTTGGAAACAAATGCATCCCTCTGAACCCAATAATGCTCTGATACCAAATGTAAGTTTTAAACCTTAACAGTGTAGTAAAAACTCATACAGATTCTTAAGCATTAACAGAAAATACACAATGGCACACGCATAACACAAAGATTTTCACCTGGAAACCCTTAACCGGGAAAAAAACCAGCAAAACTTAGAGCCGCACAACTCCTTTCATTATATGTTTACTCAACCATTTACAATACAATATATGGTATTTCGTAGTATCTAAAACCCTAATTCATTTACCCAAAATTAGGTTACAACCCTAATCCCTTTACCGGGATTAGATAGAATACAATGGGCCGAAATCGCAAAAAAAGCAAAAAAGCAACCACCCAACCACCAGGGGATCGTGGTGTGCGCTCAGCCACCATGTGAAGAGATATAACACACCCAACAATCACTTTTCAGAAAAGTTTCTAAAAACTGGGTAGCTGTTGGTAAATCAAATGATCTCCCTTCCTTCAGATCCCTCAATTGAAATAAAGTTGTCTGCTCATGGAGAAAGATAGAGTAAGAGGGGGATGGAGCCCTGCAACTCAGTAATTCTAGGGAAAGAGTATACATTTGGTATTTTTCTTGTTGCAGGGAATTAAGTTTCTTCAATTCTTCCAATTTTTCTTGAACTTTTTTCCCATCGGATTTTCTGGAAGAATAACTCCTCAGCCCACTTTTCTCTTAACTCCCTGATGGTATTTCTATGTTCATGGAGAGAGATCATCCCTGTTCTGCACTGATCAATATATTTGTGCCATTTATCCAACTCAAGGTTTAGCCAGAGAATCTTTTTCTCTAACCATTGAATTCTTCTATTCTCCACATCCTTTTCATCATCAGAGTCTAGATAAATGACTTCCTGAGAAAGTTGTCTTCCTACCTTGTCCCCCGCTGTAATGACTTCTTCGTTTTTCTTTGGCAGTGTAACAGTTTCATCCTTTATTGGTGTTGCAGTGGTCTGTGCCTGTAATTGAGTCTCAGCAATTTATTTTGGGGATGCTAGTTCTTGTGTAACAGCATCCTTTCTTTCCATTTCAACCTCATCCATCTCAGTTTGTGTTACAGTCTCAGCAAATGTTCTTAGGACTGCTGGTTCTTGTGTGACAGCATCCTTTCTTTCCATTTCAACCTCATCCATCTTAGTTTGTGTTGCAACTTCAGCAAATGATTTTGAAAACATGGGTTCTTGTGTAACAGTGTTCTCTTCTTGATCCTTGATGTCAAATATTGTTGTCTGAGTTGTAGCCTCACTATATATTTCCAAAGGTGCCGGTTCTTATGTCACAGCCCCCTGCTTTTCAATTTCTTCGAACTACTAAGATTGTTTCTGGGTTATCTCAAATCCCTCTGACTGATGAGACTAGTCCTGAAGAAGTTTGGTATCCCATGATGGATAGGACTACATTGTTTCATCTCCTATATTCAAATCAGGGATCACTTCAATTTTTGGCTCATTTTCCCCCATCAATTCTATTTCTGGTGGTTTTTCTTCCTCCTGCTCTATCTGTGCATGCTTTTGTGATACAACTCCCAACACCATAACTATGTGTCCTGCTGCAAAGAATATGTCTCCACACTCTTGGCAAACAAGCTCTCCTTGCTCCTCATTTTCTAATGCAAGAGATGAGTTTTCTAATAAATTTGCAACATCTAACAATTTGTTCAAATTATTCTCTGCTTGTTTTCCAACTGCTCCCTTCAATCTTTCCAACTCATTTCGCAATGTCTGCACTTCCTCCTTTAATAATTCATTTTCAAATAGGAGGTTTTCAATTTGAGGTTCTTCTATGGAAGGTTCCTGTGTAACAGTAGGTGACTTGGGGTTCAGAATGGTAATTTCTATATCTACCCCTGTTACAAGTGTTATTTCTGCGATAGGTAACTCAATATTTGCTCTGATTTCTCTTGTTGTCTCTGCTGAGGGTACTTCACTATTAACCCCAATTGCACCTGTTGTCTCTGCTGCTGCCATGGATCAAGTCCTCCTTTTCTTTACCATTTTCGTCGGTCGGTCTCCGCTGCATGATGCTACTGATGTTGTGACAGCTCTGGTTTTTCTTTTCTTTGTTGTAGTGGATGTCTGACCCTTGTCCCCTAGCTTTTTTCTTCATTTCTTTGACACAACGGTCTTTTCTTCAGTCTTCTCCTCCTCAACAATGGTCCCCCTTATCTCAGGAGAGGACACAACATCCAAAACCTCCACATTTCCTTCTCGTGCTTCTTCTGCCTGATACTCTTCCTCCTGAATTTATGCTTCTGCAGTTGCAGCTTCTATTGTCGCAGCTTTAACAGCTGCTCTAGTTTCAGCTTCTTCTTCATGTGCCATGGCTTCCATCACCATTTCTTCAAAATCATTTTTGTTGTTGTTGCAGCATCCACCATATTTACCTCATCTTTGTCCTCCTTCTGGTTTCTTGATGCTCCAACCCCCCCCCAATTGGATTTGAGGAACGTCGGTCCTCTTCACCTTCTCCGATACCCCCCACTTCTCATACAGGTCCTCTAAATGGACAGACCCCCGCAAGAAATTGCTCCCAGGTTAAATTGTGATTTGCAAGGGCCCTTAAGACTAACAATTTAACTAGGCCATGATTGGTAAGGGAGGAAACTGGGTGTTGGGTTGTTTTTGCATATCCAGCCATGGCTTGCAGAGCTTTAAAAAGATAGAATGGTATATTTACTAAATTACCATGGCATAAGTGAGACAATAAAGGAATTTTAGAGAAGGAAATAGTTTGGTACCTTCCTTCACAAGAAATATATTTCTTCACAAAGGCTCCACTTGATTCTAGGGTCATGGTAATGATGCCAATTCTAACCCACGACAATTTGGACGAACATTCTCCTCGACTGCTAGAAATTCTCTTACAGTCGTCACATTATGTGCTTTCCGTCCAAATAAATTCTTTCCAACCAGGGGTAAGCTAGTAACCTCTGCTATGATTTCTTCTGTAACATCCACACGCAGTCCCTTGACCTCAGAGTGAGTATCAGTCAAGTAGAGGGTGAATTGTAATGCTGTTTCTGTGTGGACACCGTTCAACTGTTCAAAATATTCCATCCAACCTACTGCTATGAAAATGTTAAGAACTGCAGCATTAGCGTGCAAGGCTTCCATATTCACGGGTTCATGCCGGACTGGGTTTCCCATATCAGCCTTTCTTCAAAATTCAGGTGACGAATACAACAAGTAATAGTCCAAACGTGGGAGTTGCAGCATACGAACATGCAAGGAATCGTTGGAGTTTAAAATCGAGTATTTTCAGAAAGTCGGCACAAGTATGAAATCCCGGTAAAATGAGATAGATATGGAAAGTTGGCTTAATTGAGGTATCCTGGTGGTTAAATGGTATAGCCTTGCTGACAGGGACTAAAAGACAGTGCATAATCATTATTACCATATTCAATTTCACACTTAATCATGTAAACGTCTGAATCCGTACCTTTTGCGTTATGCATTCAGCCGTGAGTTATCATTATAGCCCACCTCCCAATAAAACAAGCATAAATGCGCATGTGCCGAGGTGATTTGGTCGTCGCCATTCAGCTGACAGATGCCCGAGACACCTAATGTTGTCTTCTTAGTGAACTGTGATTGGATCCATGGAGCAAGCATTCAAATTGATGCCAGATTGAGTCATTATTACTGGCATTAATTCAAAAAAAGGACAACTAGAAGAATCGCAGCGGGCATGAAGAAATTCTAGCGGAGTCACAGATGTATGGAAAAAAAAGTAAAATGAATGAAGAATAGCGGATTCGCAGCTGCTGAACTTAGCGGAATAGGAAAAAATGGTGGAGTTGCAGCTGCTGGAAAAGAGCGAAAATGAAGTGGGAATAGCGGAGTCGCAGCTGCTGAACTTAGCAGAATAAGCAAAAATGGTGGAGTCACAGCTGCTAGCAAAGAGCGAAAATAAAGTGGAAATAGCGGAGTCGCAGCTGCTATACTTAGCGGAATAAGCAAGAATAGCGGAGTCGCAGCTGCTGGCAAAAAGCGAAAATGAAATGGAAATAGCGGAGTCGGAGCTGCTAGACTAGCAGAATAGGCAAGAATAGCGGAGTTGCAGCTGCTAAAAAAATGAAGTGAATGGAAAATGACGGAGTTACAACTACGGGAATAGGAAGAATGGGCAAGGTAAGGAGTCGCAGCTGTGCAAAAATGAGTAACAGGCGGACTTTCAGTTGGCTACTGAAAAACTAATGAATCATCCATCTTTTTCAAAGAGATTTATTAAATCAGGAAACAATGTAAGGTGCCTACAATCGTCTGGCCCAGTTCCTCCAATTAATTCCTGCACACAATTCTTCAAAACAAACTGATCAAGTGCAAAATGAAAAATAGATAAAATACAGAATGAAAAATAAATTATTTATGTACAAATGATGTGTAAGTTGCAGTTCTTAAAAATTCACAGGGGTGGAGAAAACTCCCCCTGGTGTTAACTGATAATCTAGATCTGCTGCAACCTGTGAAATGAAAGCATCCCTTGAGATCAGTTTGTGATACAGTTGCAGCCGATGACCATTTGCGAATAATGGTGTCTTTTTTTCATCAATGGTGATCAATTGAACTGTTACATTGTCAAATACACGATCTATTTGATAAGCTCCCAACCAACGAGTGTGTAGCTTGCCTTTGAAATCTCTCCTAAACCGTGAATCATATAACAGAGCCCAGTCTCCTTCCTAGAAGACTTTCTTCTTTATGAATTTGCCATGCCACTTAGAGCGCTGCTGTTGGATTAAAGTTGTATGATTTACTACTGTTGTGCGCTTTTCATCCAATTCATTAAGTTGATTCAGTTGGTTCCTCTGTGCTTCTGATAAATCCAGATTTGCTTCTACAACTGTTTTCAAAGTCCTGATTTCAAATTCAATTGGGAAAACAACATTCTTACCATACACTAACTCATATGGGGAAAAACCAGTGGTTTTATGCCATGTAGTGCGATAGGCCCATAGTTCCTCCGGAAGTCTCTCATCCCAATCTTTATGATGGCTTTTTACTGTCTTTGTCAAAATAGCCTCAATAACCTTGTTTGGACTCTCCACTTGGCCATTGGCCTGTGGATGATATGGCAAGGTTATTCTGTGCTGAATTTGAAATTTCTATAACAGCGCTTCCATCTTGTGAAACACAAACTACGGTCTACCATCTGTGACGATTTCCTTGGGTACTCCAAACCGAGTGAAATATTCTTCATACAAGAAATCAATCACAGCCTGATCATTAGCCTTAACCAAGGCTACAACTTCTACCCATTTGGTCATGTAATCTGTACAAACCAAGATGTGAACTTTCTGTTTTGAGGGAAGGTTGATAGGCCCTACAAAATCTAGAGCCCATCTATCAAATGGTTCAACCATGAGCTGTGGCTGCAAAGGCATTTCATCTAATCTGTTGGGTTGGCCCATCCTTTGGCAGCTATCACATGCTTGAACATACTTATTTGCGTCCCTGAACAATGTGGGCCAGAAATAACCCATTCTCAAGACTTTATGACCTTTCCTTTTGTCATCAAAATGTCCCCCACAAGGCTCATCATGGCAAGCTTTAAGAATACTAAAGATCTCATCTTCTCTAACACATCTTCTGATCTCTAAATCAAGCCCTGTGTAGAAAAGATGGCCATCAATCCAGCAGTACCTAGCACTCTATTGTATGGTCTTTCTTTTTTCTCTCTTCGACATATGTGCTGGGAGCTTACCTGCAGCCAAAAAGTTAGCAATATCTACATACCATGGGGAATGAACTGATACTACAAACAAATGTTCATCAGGGAAGGAATCTTCGACTGGTAAATTGTCGTCACTGTTAGTAAGTCGAGATAAAAAATATGCAACAACATTTTCCTTCCCTAGTCTATCAATAATTGTGATATCAAATTCCTGTAATAGTAACAACCATCTAGTAACTCTAGCATTCGTGATTGGTTTATTCATTAAATATTTGATAGCAGAATGATCAGTGTGCACGAAAGTAGAATATCCAGTAATATAATGTCTAAATTTGTTGATGGCATAAACAATGGCAAGAAATTCCTTTTCTATGACAGTATAGTTTAGTTCAGTGGGAGATAAGTTCTTACTAATGTAATAAATTGCATAAGGAGCATTACCTTCCTGCTATCCCAAAACTGCGCCAATGCCAGTGTCTGAAGCATATGAAGAAATATGAAAATGCAGAGCCCAGTTGGGCCCTCGTAAGATGGGTGCTGTAGATAGCCTTTTCTTTAGCTCAGTAAACGTTGTTTGGCATGCTTCATTCCAGACAAATTGTGCATCCTTCATTAACAGAGTGAACAAAGGATAATCTAGTTTGGAAAAAATTTCTATGAACCTTCTGTAATAGGCAGCATGCCCCAAGAAGATATGTACATCCTTTTGTGTTCCAGGAGTTGGTATGTTTTCAATTACCTTGATTTTGGATGGATCTACCTGGATACCATCAGAAGAGATGAAGTGCCCCAGCACTATGCCCTCGCTCATCATCATATGGCACTTTTCAGTACTTAAAGAGAGATGGCTTTGTTCACAGCGTTTCAAGACCTTTTCTAAATTTTTCAGTGCTTCTTCATAGCTATCACCATATGGATTAAAGTCATCCATAAAAATCTCCATGCAATCATTTACCATCTCTGAAAAGATTCCAATCACTGCTCTCTAAAATGTGGTTGGTGCATTGCACAACCCAAAAGGAAGTATCCTGTATGCAAAAGTCCCCCAGGGACAAGTGAAATTTGTTTTGTCCTGGTCTTCTGGAGCAATCTCGATTTGGTTGTAGCCACTGAAACCATCTAGAAAGGAAAAATACTTCTTCCCAGACAAGGTATCAAGGACCTGATCGATAAAAGGTAAGGGGAAGTGGTCCTTCTGTGTTTCCTTGTTCAATTCTCTCTAATCCATGCAGACCCTCCATTTCCCATTCTTCTTTGGCACAATCACGAGTGGAGAAACCCACTCACTGTCTGAAATCGGGTATATAAATCCTGCTTCCAAAAGTTTTTGGATCTCTTCTTTCACAATGTCTCTTAGGTTCGGGTTCATCCTTCGTTGTGGTTGACACACAGTCATGGAGTCGCTCTTAATATAAATGTGATGGGTACATAGATTAGAAGGAATCCCTTTCATGTCTATATACTCCCAAGCAAAAGCTCCTCTACGTTGTTTCAGCAAGGTGACTAGTTGTTCCAGCTCACTGGGCGCAAGGTTTGAATTGACGTTCAACATTTTCCCTGGCTCAATTTACACTAGTACACTTTTTGAATTCTGAAGTACTGGAATTATACTGGCATCACTGACTAGAGTTTCTTCTGTAAGATTTTCCTGTTCTTCTTCATCTAATGTACTGTTAAGAATCTGGTAAACGTGCTTGTTGAAAGACGTGGGCTCACTAATGAAACTGTTAATGGCATTGTCCTCTATTTCATCTTTAAACGTTAAGGCTCTCCCTATTGTTAATATCAGCTGGACACCATCCTCTTCCTCCAAATCTACCCATAGTGGAGTTTCAGCTTCTATGCTTGGTCGAGCTGGAGGGTACAAGGTTAGGCTCTTGATCTCAGTCCCGTCTGAAATGGTCATAGATCCTGACTGACAGCTGATACAGGCATCTGCTGTGGCCAACCATGGTCTTCCTAGGATCAGTGGGTGTCCCCCCAACTGGGATTTCGGCTGTAACACCAAGAAATCCGCAGTGTATTCCCAAGAGTCAATAGAGATAACGAGGTCATCTAGGATCCCCTCAGGCTTGATTGTTGATCTGTCAGCAAGTTCCAAAATAGTAGGGGTCGGCCGAAGGTTAGTGACTCCAAGTTTCTTCATAGTTTCTATGGTCATAATGTTAATAGCCGCGCCTAAGTCTACCAAGACCTTGGGGATTTGTGTGTTTCCTATGTCAACTGTCACAGTAGGATTTCCAGGGTCATCGTATTTTGCCACAGGGGTCTTCCCCATTATCAATTCGGAAATCTTTCCCAATACATGGATAGTGGGAGGATCCCTAGGCTTTCTTCCTGGTTTCTTGATACACAAATCCCTGGCAGTCTTAGCATAAATGGGCATGTCATGAAGGGCTTGTAACAGTGGAATTTTGACATACAAAATTTCAATTCTCCTAAGAGATTAAATCGAGGTTGTTCCACCGTTCTCTACAGAGCCAATCGTTCAGGGTATGGCGGTTCTCTCATCAACTGTGTAGGCTGTGATACATCGTGTGTTATTCTCTAAGTTTCAACTACTGTTTCGGTAGGAGTATCAGCATCCTCAATGATGGGGCTTGCTGAATTGACCATATTCTCATAATGTTGATTCACTCCAGTTTCAATCACTGGGGATGAAACATCCTCCGTGATAATGGGTTCCACTACCCTCCCTGATCGTAATTGTATATCATTGCATGGAATCTGGGTGATGGAATACACAGGCATATTGGCAGTCTCAAATTGATGGACTGCAGTATTGTTTGGGTTCGGGTTGGGTTGTGCAGGCAGATGTGGTTGAAGTGGTGCATTGACAGGTGCGGCATTGTTTTGAAATGGGAGCTGTGGTTGCTGATACTGTTGGTGTTGATACTGTTGAGGAGGATACTATTGATACTGAGTCTGGTGATGGGGAAATTTATTTCCTTGGTAAGAATTTCTCCAGTTGGAATTCCAAGGAGCTTGATTGTTTGACTGCTGTGACCATGGTGTCCAATAATTAGGATTTTGCATTGGGTTCTGAGATGGATGCCAATGGTTACCAGAATAATGTGAAGGGAATTGTGTATTCATATTATTCATATTGTTCATACCATTCATATTATTCATAAAAATGATGGGTGTTGATTCATACCTTGATTGCGAGGTTGCCATGGTTTCTTCTATGCAATGAAGTAAGCCTGTTCCACATCTGAAGTAGATGCCTGCAGAAATTCCTTGACCTTGGTTAGTGAGGGGCATTCTGTTAGAACAGTAATCCACACTTAGTACCATAATCCATAAATTTTTATTTCCCATGTGCTTAATTAAACCATGTTTTGGATTAAGTGACTATAGTTGGTCAAAAACCCACTTTTGAGAGTGTTCACACCCACTTCCAAGCAAACCAGTTCACCCAGCCTCCTGTTTTGTCCACAAGTGCACCCTCATTTATTGCTGGTGCACCCTCTCCCCTTGTTTTGGGGAATTTTAGTTGACCAAGGGCGCTAGGGTGGATTTTTGCCCATTTTTGGCTAGATTTGGAGCATTTAATGCTCCCTTGGGCCCCCAAACCTCCTCTACTTGCTCACCCACGCCTGCCTTGAGCTCATTAATGACCCAGCATGCTTCAGCCACCTCCACACCAGAATTCGTGGCTGTTTGGGGTGATTGGGATTGAGTTGGACCCACCTAGGGGGGATTGAGGCCAATTTGGCATTGATGACTTGTACACTCAGCTTGAGCCACCTAATGCTCTCGATTTTCTCATGGATGTAATAAAAACCTGTTACTAACATTTTCACATGTTAGACAGTCAGTTAATCAAAGGTTTCAGCATACATTGTGTGTAAAATTATCTCCTTTTTCAAGTTTTTCCACTGTTTTTGCAAACTAATTCGATTTTGTGAGGTTCTCCATAGCTCCTAGATCTTCTGTGATCAAAATAATCACATGGTATCAGATCCATCGTGGATTTAGTGAGTTGCAGGTCAATATTGAGCATTGAACTGCATTCTAGAGAGGATTTCCAGACAAAAATTGAGTGTTTTTTGCAGGTGTTTCAGTAGTTTTCTCACCATTAACGCAGCAGTCATGGAAGCAAACCAAATGTTGCTCACACCCTTCAATTTTTTCGATTGGAAGGCTGAGATGGTTATCAAGCTGAGATCTAAGGGTCTCTATAGAGTAACCATGGGCACAGAAGTGGAGCCAAATTTTGCTGTGGAGAAAGCAAAGTACTACAATCGACTTGATGAAGCTTATGGATTGCTATGCCTGAGCATTTCAAGAGAACTCTTGTTTCATACAGACAGTTTGACAACTCCCAATGAAGTATGGGTGAAGCTAGAATCACTCTTTGGGAAAACTGATGAACTGAGAGGCCACCAGCTTGAAAACGAGCTCATTAGCTTGAGCCCAGCGCATTTTGAAACCATCCAGGAGTTCTTCACAAAATTCAAGTCACTGGTGCTTCAACTGCAACAATGTGGAATTGTTAAGAAGGAGGAACAACTGATTTTGTCCATCCTTTCAAAGCTAGGCCCAGAGTTTTCAGTATTTGTTAGCACATTTCACTCAGCCAAAATGACCCTTCGAAATTGGCAAATGCCATCACTAGCTACCTTCATGGAGTGTCTCACTCAGGAGCAGGATAAACTAGCTCAGATGGGCACCATAAAATCAAAGGACCAAGCATTGGCAATGGGTGTTTCAAATGCAAGCAAAGGAAAGTAGAAAGCCAAGAATTCGAAGCAGCAAGAGAAGAGGAAGTTTGACAAGACCAAGTCTGCAGATGGGGGTTCGAATCTGTCAAAGGAGAAGTACAAGAAGGGAAAGGAAAATACCAAATGCACCTATTGTCATAGGGGATGGCATCCAGAGAGCTCATGTATGAAGAAAACCATTGACTCAATGGCGCAGTTGCTGGAGAAGAACAACATCCCAGTCCCTGAGGGCGCAAGGAAGAAGGAGAGCACCTCAAACCCTGACAATAAGGAGAAGTGTCATGCTTTGGTAGCAGGTACTTCGAATCCCTCATCCTTTATCATTGATTCAGGAGCTTCCAGACATATGGTTTCATCCAGAGAGCTCTTCTCCTCTATGCATTCGAATGGTGGCCCAACAGTTCGAATGGGAGATGATTCAGAAATCCAGACCAAAGGGATTGGTAGGATTGACATGGAGCATGGCTATTTCAGTGATGTGCTCTATGTACCTTCATTGGCTGCAAATTTGCTATCAGTCTATCAAATGACCCATACAGGAGAAGCCAAGAGAGTGACATTTACTCCAGATTTGGTAGAAATCTCAGAAATCTCCTCAAATCAAGTTGTAGCTGTAGGGTATGCAGATCATGATGAGAGAATGTACAAATTCTCAAATTTTATTCCAAATTCTAGTGACCATGCTCTTGTCTCTCATGCCAACGAGACCTCCAAGTTGTGGCATGAAATATTTGGCCACATGAACTACAAATACCTCCAGACACTGCACAAGGACGAGATGGTGGAAGGGCTTCCAGAAATCAAATCATCAAATGGTGCATGCATTGGGTGTGTAGTTGGAAAGCATCCTGAGCGCAGCTATGAGAAGGGAATGGCAAGGAGAGCCACTCAACCACTTGGATTGGTACATTCAGACCTCATTGGTCCTCTTCCCACTCCATCATATGGTGGATCAAGGTATGTACTTACATTCATAGATGACTACTCTCAATTCTGCTGGGTTTACTTCCTTAAATTGAAGTCAGAAGTGTTTGAGAAATTGAAGATTTGGAAAGCCCTAGTGGAGAACCATAGTGGTCATAAGATAAAGATCCTTAGGACTGATAATGGAAAGGAATATGTGAATAATAACATTCAGCACCTTTGTGAGGAATGTGGCATCCAAATGCAACATTCAATCCCCTACACACCTCAGCAAAATGGTGTGTGGCAGAGAGGAAAAATAGATCTCTCAAGGAGATGGCTACTTGCATGATTGAAGCTAGGGATCTAAGCCCTAAGCTATGGGCTGAAGCCATCAATTGTGCTGCTCATATTCAGAACAGAGCCTTTCACAAATCAGTCAAAGGAAAAACCCCCTATGAGGCATGGTTTGGCCAAAAAACCAAATGTGTCAAATTTCAGGAGTTTTGGGTCTAGAGCATGGGCTCGAATTCCATCAGAAAAGAGGAAGGCTTTGGAGCCACAGAGCAGGAAATGTATCATGGTTGGATATGGTGAGGACACAAAGGGCTACAAGCTCTTTGACACATCCACACTTAAAACTTTCATTGAGAGAAGTGTGCAATTCGAAGAAGAACCAATTCCAGATTTTGAGCTTGCACCGGGGGGAAAGCTCCTCTCCTCCACACCTTAATGAAATTAGTGACGATTCCACCTCTGATTTTTCTGATATTGCTGAAGATGACATGGCTGAAGATGAAATTTCTGTACATGAGTCACCATCAAGGCCCAAGTGGGCTGAAAAAATCATAGAAGCTGCAGGTGAATTGGCAGGCAATCCCCAAGAGCCTAGGAAGACTAGATCTCAAACAATCAATGCTTCCTTTGCAAATGAAAGTGAACTTGCTGATCACTGTTATATGATGATTGGATCTGATCCAACATCATATCAGGAAGCTCATCATGATCCAAGGTGGAGAGCAGCAATGCAAGAAGAATTCCAGTCTCTCCAAGAGAACAAAACATGGGATTTGGTGCCTCTTCCTCCCAAGAGGAAACTTGTGCAATGTAAGTGGATTTTCCGAACCAAACCTGTTGCTGATGGTTCTGATCTGAAGTATAAGGCTAGGTTAGTGGCTAAGGGATACTCACAAATCCATGGTGTGGATTATATAGAGACCTTTGCACCGGTTGCAAAGATGGACTCAATTAAACTAGCTCTTGCCATGGCAGCTAGTAAAGGTTGGGAAGTTCACCACATGGATGTCAAAAGTGCATTCTTGCATGGTGAGCTACAGGAAGATATATATATGCAGAAACCTGAAGGATTCCAAGAGGATCCCACACTTGTATGCAGGTTGAAGAAGTCACTCTATGGACTCAAGCAAGCCCCCAAGGCTTGGTATGCCAAAATGGATGCTTTTTTGCTCTCAATTGGTTTCTGTCGATGCAAGTCTGATCCAAATGTTTATTTGCAGCATTGTGATGATAATTTGCAGGTCATTGTACTGTATGTTGATGATCTCTTAATTACAGGGAGCTGCACCAAACAAATTGGCTCAATTAAAGCTTCTTTGCACAGTGAATTTGCCATGAGCGACCTAGGATTGCTAAGGCAATTTTTGGGTTTGGAAATTGAGCAGTCTGAAAGAGGTATATTGCTGAGTCAACCTAAGTATGCTTCAGACCTGTTATTCAAGTTTAAAATGGCTGAATGTAAGGCATCCAAGTGCCCATTCCTTTCAGGCATAAAACTAGGTGAATTTGAAGACTCTCCATTGGTGGATTGCACACTCTACAGGCAGCTAGTCGGAAGTTTGTTGTACCTTACACATACAAGACCTGATTTGTCTTATGCTGTAAGTGCTATAGCAAGGTATATGCAGCAGCCACATGAGATCCATTGGAAGGCAGCCAAAAGGATCCTTCAATATGTCCAAGGAACAAAGAGCTTCGGGGTACACTATGCAGCTGGTTCTTCACTTCAACTAGCTGGATTTTCTGATTCCGATTGGGCAGGAGATCCCATCGATAGAAAGTCCACTTCAGGTTTTGTGTTTATGTTTGCTGAAGGTCCCATTTTCTGGTCAAGTAAGAAACAGCATACAATTTCTCTTTCATCAGCAGAGGCCGAGTACAGGGCAGCAGTGAACGCAGCCACACAGTGTGTTTGGTTGCAAGGCATTCTTCGGGAGTTTGGTGTTGCTATTGATTCTCCAACCAATATTTGGGTGGATAATCAAAGTGCCATCAAGATATCTACTGATCCAGTACAGAGGCAAAGAACAAATCACATTGAGATCCACATGCATTACATTCGGGGCTTGGTGCATGACAGGGTAATTTCACTGCAGTATTGTCCATCCACCGAGCAAACTGCAGACATTTTCACCAAGTGCTTTACTGAGAAGACCTTCACTCACTTGAGAGCTTTGCTTGGAGTGAGTGATGGATGGTGATTGCTGCAATTTAATTGCAGGTTCAGCCCCATGTCCATTTTTGAGGGAAGTTTTTATCCCATGAGGTTTTACTTCTTTTCCTCGGTTCATATGGACAAATAAAATTTCTGTTTGTATTGAGGTGACTTGAGCCTTTGTTGTCAAGGCCTCCCACTTATCTTTCATGAGATGTACTAAGTTATGGTTAAGGGGGGGTGTTAGAACAGTAATCCACACTTAGTACCATAATCCATAAATTTTTATTGCCCATGTGCTTAATTAAACCATGTTTTGGATTAAGTGACTATAGTTGGTCAAAAACCCACTTTTGAGAGTGTTCACACCCACTTCCAAGCAAACCAGTTCACCCAGCCTCCTGTTTTGTCCACAAGTGCGCCCTCATTTATTGCTGGTGCGCCCTCTCTCCTTGTTTTGGGGAATTTTAGTTGACCAAGGGCGCTAGGGTGGATTTTTGCCCATTTTTGGCTAGATTTGGAGCATTTAATGCTCCCTTGGGCCCCCAAACCTCCTCTACTTGCTCACCCACGCCTGCCTTGAGCTCATTAATGACCCAGCATGCTTCAACCACCTCCAAACCAGAATTCGTGGTTGTTTGGGGTGATTGGGATTGAGTTGGACCCACCTAGGGGGGATTGAGGCCAATTTGGCATTGATGACTTGTACACTCAGCTTGAGCCACCTAATGCTCTTGAGTTTCTCATGGATGTAATAAAAACCTGTTACTAACATTTTCACATGTTAGACAGTCAGTTAATCAAAGGTTTCAGCATACATTGTGTGTAAAATTATCTCCTTTTTCAAGTTTTTCCACTGTTTTTGCAAACTAATTCGATTTTGTGAGGTTCTCCATAGCTCCTAGATCTTCTGTGATCAAAATACTCACACATTCCTTAGTGTCATGTTCCAACTCACATATCCTACACATCTATGATTTGTCCAATGGGCACTCTTTCAGTGGATGCTTTTTCCTACATTTGGGATAGAATACACCAAGTGTAAGGTCTTCTACAACTTGCCTCTTTTTTTCTCTTAAGACATCTAACTCTGAGGAAATGGAGCTCATCATATCAGGTTTAAAATTCTCCAGCAAGTTGTCTATCTCTGCTCAAGTGGCTCCTCCACTAGATGACTTCTGTGTCCTAGTGAAGACATCTTGATCTCGATCCTTGTCTTGTTTGTTAGTTCTAGAGGATCCCCTTGAGTACCTTCGACATAATTCAACAATATTCTTGAAGGGTTCCTTTGATATGTCCCATTTTCCCAGCAAATTCAACATATCAAGGCAGTCTTCTCTAATTCCTCGTAGTAGAATGATCTTAAGTACATCTTTTCCAATCTCAACATGTCCAGACCTTTGTAAATTGTACAACAATCTTTCCACGAAGTCTTCCAAGCTCTCTTCTTCCTTCTGAACCATTTTAAACAATTCCTCCTTGTTATGCAATATTCTTGATATTTAGAAAGGAAGGTGTTTTTCATTTGGTCCCAAGTAGTAATGGTCTCACGACCTAGACTCATGAACCAGCGCAGAGCATTTCCCTTCAGGGTGGCTGGGAACAGTTTCAACTTCTGAGCACTAGAGGTATAGTCATAGCTATGACAGAGGATATCAAACTCAAAAAGAAATTCATTAGGATCCTCAGAAGATTTACCATGGAAATTCGGGAGAATTGATGGTGAGATGTTTTTCATGGGAGCTACTCCAGATGTCTGGAGGATAGGGAATTCCAATGTAGCCACAGTATTACCAGGCCGATTATCTTCCACTTCTTCTTCCTGGTTCTCCCTATGTTCATTCTCGCCTTCATGTTCCCTATCGGCCATGTTTTTAGTCCAGAATTCAATGGCCTCCTTTATGCGTTCTTCCTCTGCTTTTGCTTTTGCTTCTCTTCTCCTCTCTTATTCTTGCCTCCTCTCTTCCTTTACTACTCGGTGAGTCTCCAACCACACTTCTTTAGTAAATCCGGTTCCGTTGATATGATAAATCTCCTCTCTATCTAGTACACCCACATCGCTTCCCTTATCTTCAGGAGGTTTATTTTCTACAATAGGAGTTGAAGGTCCCGTTGTATTCTCCACTATTGATGTTGAATTCTCAAGATGGGAAGGAACAAAATTTTATCTTCCTGTAGACGTCCACGATGGTCTGGTAGAAGAATCTGCCTTGGCAATTATATCGTCGATGAATGCTGCCCTTCCCAGACCTGCATTACGACCTCGACCTCGTCCACCTGCAGTGTTAGTATTCAAAGGGGGCTCCCAATTTGTTTTTCTTGTATTTATGCATGCTGTAAATGATTAAACTAAAATGAAATCAAATAAAACCAACTACTAACTATGTCTATCTATTACCATCCCCGGCAACGACGCCAAAATGTTGGTCACCCTATATGTTTATTAATTCCAACCAACATACAAAATGCTCAATATAAATTGTCAAACCTAGGGAGATATTTTATTTCAATGGAAATAAACACAATCTATGCATAAACATCTTTCAGTAGTTGATCAAGTAATTGGAGATAACAATCCTACCTATCTGCTCAGCCAAACTCATTCCATAAGAAAACTAATCTAACTCATACATCTAGGAAATTAAAGTGCAGCTACCTTCCTCCAGAAATCGACCTAGCAATTATTGATCTAAGAATATAAATGAACTAGATTACTTTTGCAAGAAGTTAAATCCTATAATTATCAAACTACATTATTCAATCTTTACCAAAATGATCCATCTAGCAGCTACTGTTACTCAATCACAATCTGACTACTATAATGAATTAATTGAAGATACAACAGCAAGCAGAAATTAAACATAAGATTGAACTCTAAATTGACAACTATTGGAAATCCTAGAAAGCATAAATGACTGAAAGGAATGGAGCTGAGCTTGGTTGTCACAACTATTGAACACACATGCATAACCAAACTAACCTACACAGTTGACTGTCACACCACGAAGTTACAGCTATTCATATGTAGGAGATAAACTACCAATAAAGAATGCAATCATAAACTCACTGTTGCAGCTATCAAAAATACACCTAATGCAATTCCACAACACACGACGGGAAATGAATAAATATAACTATCTAACTAAATCGGCAATCTCTGTGAGAAGGTGGGCCCTGGCCTTCTAACAAAGACACCGTGAATCACCACGAATTAAGACACTGAAATGGAAGTACCTCTGCTCTTCATTAAAAGATGGAAATTCACAGTCTCAATCTCTGTTACAGCCCGTACAACAATTGATGATTAACCAACCCCAGGCATGGAAACAAAATGTTGGTCACCCTATATGTCAATTAATTACAACCAACATACAGAATGCTCAATATAAATTGTCAAACTCAGGGAGGTCTTTTATTTCAATGGCAATAAGCACAATCTATGCATAAACGTCTTTCAGTAGTTGATCAAGTAATTGGAGATAACAATCCTACCTATCTGCTCAGCCAAACTCGTTCCATAAGAAAACTAATCTAACTCATACATCTAGGAAATTAAAGTGAAGCTACCTTCCTACAGAGATTGACCTAGCAATTATTGATCTAAGAATATAAATGAACTAGATTACTTTTGCAAGAAGTTAAATCTTATAATTATCAAACTACAGTATTCAATCTTTACCAAAATGATCCATCTAGCAGCTACTATTACTCAATCACAATCTGACTACTCTAATGAATTAATTGAAGATACAACAGCAACCAGAAATTAAACATAAGATTGAACTCTAAATTGACAACTGTTGGAAATCCTAGAAAGCATAAATGACTGAAAGGAATGGAGCTGAGCTTGGCTGTCACAGCTATTGAACACACATGCATAATAAAACTAACCTACACAATCGACTATCACACCACGCAGTTACAGCTATTGATATGCAGGAGATAAACTACCAATAAAGAATGCAATCATAAACTCACTATTGCAGCTATCATAAATACACCTAATGCAATTCCACAACACACAACAAGAAATGAATAAATATAACTATCTAACTACAATCTTTGTGAGAAGGCAGGCCCTGGCCTTCTAACATAGATGTCGTGAATCACCACGAATTAAGACACAGAAATGGAAGTAACTTTGCTCTTCATTAAAATATGGAAATTCACAGTCTCAATATCTGTTACAGCCCGTACAACAATTGATGATTAACCAACCCCAAGAATGGAAAGTCTTCCCATATTTATACATACAAAACGCAGTTCGTGATCCACTAATCTCATGCAGCAATGAAGATCTATGATCGACATGCTGCAGAGTCACAGCTAACTATTACAGCCGCATTGAATGAGGTCGTTCATTCATAAAAGATGTTGTTATGCTGGCGAGCAATAGATAAACGGATTAGCAATCTGGAAGGCGACCTGTCTGTCGCAGCTATACTCTGTTACAACGATCTATTACAGCTACATGTTACAGCTCACGTGGAGAGATGCGTTGTCCCTTGAAAATATGAGGAATCGAGCTAAAAGAGTGACAGCTGGCGCCACGTATGATTTCTTCCAGGGCATGGTAGCTGATACACCTATGCTTTGAGCTTTGACTAAATGAAACCACACAAGTTAGCATAATTCAAAGGCTAGGACCCTGAACTATAACAATCTTAGGCATAAAATGAATAAAAAAATAATGAATTATACCTGTCGATATTATTGGTTGATCTGGAAGAAAGGCATATATATGGCTTGTGGAAATAGGATGTAATTAGGAAAAATGATGAAATAAGGATGGCCAAAAAGGGGCATTTTCTGGACCCAACACTTACCACCACCAAGGCAAAATGAAGGGCAAGAAATCAACTCGATGCAAATCATAACGAAGGACTAGGGTTTCATTTCAAAGCCCAAGAACATGTGAGATCAACGATGGAGAAGATGCCAACTAGACATGTCGAAGTTCGAGCAACAACCACATTGAATGCCATATTAATTATTTCATCCACTACGAAATCCAACTCAGAAGACCTTACGTTAAACATGGCACAGCTCAGCATCATGGTAGTAATATGTGAACTCCTTCACGTGACCTACAGCCACGAAGGCATCCACCCAAGACTTCCACTAAACATAGCAGGTAGACGACTTAAATGCCAAAGACCGGTTTCGATAGTCTGCCAGCACGATAGCACCAATACAGTCAATGCCCTGCCAATATCACATGTTAGTGCAAAGACTTAGGGCTGCAACGTATATTTCATTTCATTTCCAAAGTATTGATCTTATTATCGCATAGTCAATATATGTTTCATGTTTCCCCAAAAAAGCTTCATGTTACATAGGTCTCGTTTTTATGGGAGGTATTCAATACTTAGTGTATAGTTTAGAATTCCATATTATGCACATTGTAATATTTGTTCACATTGCCATCTCTATTTACAAGGTTACATAGCATATTACAACGTATAAATATTAAATTATAAAGGTCTAAATCCTATAGTGTTGCAAATTCACAATAGTATCATCATAATTATGATGGTAATATTATAGTAAACCTTGCTATATTAGTATGATTCTTCATGAATTAAAAATTGAGAAACGTATAAGCTACTATAGTTATATTTATGATTTCAAGTAAATCCACGTATTTAAAATAACATTTGGCTCATGTTTCTATAATGTAGAGCAACATATAAGTTGAAACATTCACGTAATAAATATACATGATAATACCACTCTTTGCAAATGGAGAAATGATAACAGGATCATAATAGCACTTATACATTGTAATCTAGCACATAATTGAGAATTCATAGTGTAAGTATCTCTTCTTTGACGATTCACTAAAGAGTCTAGTGTAGATATTAATGGTTACGACTTTTGCAACTTGTAAGTATGGTCAAGGTAACACTTACAGAAATAGGACAGAGATCCATACCATTAATAACTCTCATGCAAGGAAGTACTTAGAGTTATCATAAAGCATTGATAGCTAACTAAAAACATAATTATAATTACTTGTAACACTTGAATTGTCGTAATACTCTTACATGCGTATCTGCGCAAAGAAACAAATTCAAATGCTTTAGCTAACATAGCTAAGTAAACCTCAGAGTACCCCGTAGGACCCCTTCATCATCATCCAAAAGCAAACTACCAGTATTGTGTCAAGAAGATTGTATCGTAAGAGAGTTTAAATACAGCGGATAGATTTACAATTTAGCACAACCAAACTATCGTCGTAATTTGTTTTAAGAATTACGAAGTGTCCTTATCGTTAATTGTTATTAGTTAAAATATTTAGCCATTATTTTATTTCCGCATTAGCAATTTCAGCCTTTAATGCTACTTTAAAAATTTTAAATTTTTGTGAAGTTTTTGGAATGTTACAATGTTGAGTTGATTGACAGCGAAATGACTGTCACACCTTTAGAATTAATGAGAACCATGCAAAGCTTGAAATAAGAACTCAAAAGTTTCAAAGATGAAGACATGAAAGATAGACAAGGACAACAAGAAGTAAATGTTATTGTATTACAACCATTGACATAAATTAGAAATAACCAGCAACCCGCTCATACCTCCATCAACGTGGTAAAAGGCCCTAACCATGAGAAGAGAGTTAAAAGTCAAGAATTTGAAAATGTAGCTAAGTCTATGTCGGACTCTAGTTCCACATCTAGAAAGAAACATCATTACAGCAGTAGCTCTTCAAGTACTTCCTTATCCTCTCCTCGTAGGAAGAGACATAAGACTTTTAGTAGTGGAGGACTACAAGGAGAGTTTAAGAAAATTAAAGCCCAACCTTTGAAGATGATCTAGACTCAGGAGAGAAAGATGAAGAGTGGTTGTTGGGAATGTCAAAATACTTCAAAGTATATGAGTATCCAATCAAGCTAAAATCTCACTTAGCCATTTAAAAATTTAATTGGGAGAGTTTGCCGGTGGTGGCGAGACTTGAAACTAACCAAGAAATTGAAAGAAAAAAAAAATAAATGGAATATTTTTAAGAGGATGTTCCAAGACAAGTACAAGTCTGATCGATTATTTGTTAAAAATATTAAAGAGTTTCATGAGTTAAAAATGGGTTCGATGACCATGGATAACTTAATCAACAAATTTTCAAAATTGCTTCACTATGTAGCTTATATCAAAGATGAAAAAGTTAAAATTCAACATATTTTAGGTTTCTTTCCACCCTAATTCAAGTACAAGGTTGAGTTTGATGCACCTAAAATTCTATATGAAGCCTTGTATAAGGCTTGGCTATGTTACAAGCACAGTCAATACATATTTGAAAACATAAATAAGAACAAAGAAAAGCGCAAGGTTTTGTCAGATAACCGAAGAAAGGGCTTCAAGTCGCATCCTTATCGAAAGCAAAATAATAGTTTTTCAAACATCAAAAATTTCACTAAGAGTGAATTTCAGTCAAACTTACTAGCCCAAAGTGGGAACAAATTAGCTACTTATGCTGGAAACAAATCACCACCAGCAGCAGTGAAATGTTGGGGATGTCAAGGCCCTCATTTCTACAAAGATTGCCTGTGGAAAGATACCAAAATTTTAAATAATTTGCAAGAAGATGTGACAGTTGAAGATGTTGTAAGGACACCTAGAATTTATGCTGCCTTGGAAGGAAGACAAGGTGATCATAAATCTGTCATGGTAGAAATTGAAGGTAAAATCTTAACAAAACCAATTTCTATTTTGACTGATCCAGGAGCATGTTATAGTTACATATCTCCTAAATTTGTTGATGATTGTAATGCAAACAAAATAAAACACAACAAACCTTGGCTAGTGCAGCTAGCTACTGGTACAACAAGGAAGATTTCTTATTTGGTTAAAGACTTAATTCTAGATATGAATGGTATGAAAACAATTGCATATTTAAATGTTCTACCATTGGGTTCTTATGATGTTTTGATAGGAATGGATTGGTTAGAACAACATCATTTAATACTCAATTTTTTAAACAAAACTTTCACTTGTGTTGATGAAAACAGAAACCAGCAAACTGTTTGTGGAATACCCAAGAAAATATCAGTGAAACAAATTTTATCCTTACAAACTAAGAAGTGTGTTAGAAAAGGATGCAAACTTTATGTTGTTAATATTCAAACTTACAATTAAGATAATAAACGGAAAATCGAGGATTTTCCAGTTTTAAATGACTTTAAAGATGTTTTTCCTTAAGAGATACCAGGGTTGCCACCTAAGAAAGACTTGTACTTCTCCATAGAACGTGTACCCAGGGTAGTGCTAGTTTCAAAAGCTTTGTACTGCATGAGTACACTAGAGCTAGTTGAGCTGAAATTTAAACTCTAAGAGTTGATTGAGAAAGGATATATAAGGCCTAGTGTGTCTCCATGGGGAGCACCGATCCTCTTCATCAAGAATAAGGATGGTACAATGTGAATTTGCATTGACTACCGACAGCTAATCAAGTTAACCATCAAGAACATATATCCACTCCCAAGGATAGACGATTTGTTTGATCAAGTCGAGGGAGCTAAAATTTTCTCTAAGATTGACTTACAATCTGGTTATCATCAAGTAAGAATCCAAGAAGAAGACATAAGTATAGCAACCTTTAGAACCATATATAGACACTATGAGTTTGTAGTGTTTCCATTTGGCTTAACTAATGCACCTGCCACTTTTATGTGCATGATGAATAACATATTTAGTAAGTACCTGGATAAATTTGTACTAGTCTTTATTAACGACATACTTATTTACTTTAAGGATGAGAAAGAGCATGAAGAACATCTAAGAATTGTTCTGCAAGTGTTATGGGAACACCAATTGTATGCTAAGTTTATAAGGAAGGCATTTTCGTAGATCCTGAAGAGATAAAATAAATCATGGAGTGGCCTACTCCTACCAATGTGTTAGACATTCGGTAATTTATTGGTCTTGTAGGATATTACCGGAAATTCATTTAGAACTTCTCTAGGATTGCATATCCCATGACATCCTTACAGAAAAAGGAGTCCAAGTTTGTTTGGATGGAAAAGTGTGAGGAAAAATTTCGTCAACTAAAACACTTATTAACAACCGCTCATATCCTAAATATAATTGATCCGGATGGGGAATTTGTTATTTGTATTGATGCTTGTAAAGAAGGACTAGGTGGATTCCTTATGCAAAATGACTATGTTATTTCCTATGAGTCACGAAAACTTAAAGAACATGAGAAAAATTATGCTACATATGACTTAGAGTTGGCTTCCATCATCCACGCCTTAAAAATGTGGAGGGATTATTTAATGGGAAAAACGTTTGTTCTTAAGACATATAATATGGGCTTAAAGTACACCTTTGAAGAGCATAATTTAAATTCTAGGAAAGATAATTCTACCAACTGGCACTGAAGTGTTGGTTGAACTTGTGCTAATGGAAGGCATACTAACTGTTGGGATTGATGTAGAGGCCAAATTGGAAGTATTGCTACCTCCAACAACTGTTTGAGGTTTTGATGATGTAGTCCCTTGTGCTCCTGATGAATCCATAGGGTCAATTGTGGGATTTTGCATATTAGTCCAATATCCAAAAAGAGGATTGGTGTAATCAATTGGCTTACTGATGTGAAGTACCACTAGGTCTGGAAGATTTGTCAAAGGTGGGTTTACGTGAGTAGCTGTGTTGTTCTCTAGTGTTTCAATTTCAAATGGAGCAATATTATCAACAATGTCTATGTTTTCCTTGGTAGGTGATGTTTCAGTATTTGTTTGATGTGTTTCTTCTCTATTGTTTTTAACTGAATCTAGAAGTTGTTCAGTTTCCAATTCACAAGGTTGGGTGTTTTGTATTTGTCTCCATGATGTAGTGAGGCCTTCAGTTTCTAGTGAATCACCTCGCTGCTGCCATGATTGGCAGATCGGGAGAGTATCCACTTTGAATAACTTGATAAAATGATGTGTTTAAAATGATTTTGATCGAAAAATAGAATCAAACAATCCTAAGGTTGTCTAGACTCAACAAAATAAAAACTGTCCACACAATAAAAATTCCTATAGATCCAAGCAAGCACGCTTACTTTTCCAAATAACCGAAGCTCAGTGAAAAGTTGGATTAGGGGGCCTTCCGAAACTAGTAGCTTCTGAGGGATATCAAGCATCAAACAATTGCTAGCAGCGAAGGTATTAGAAATGGTTACAATAAACTTTAATCTCCAGGGGTGCAAGTGTTGGTTCCTGACTAATCACCCTCCCAAGGAGTAAAAGATTTGAATTCTGTCTCAAGTATTGCAAGAGTTCCCCACTTACAATAGCCTATGTGATATACTAGGGAGAGCAACTAAAGCTACCACTGCACAATCAACGGCCGGGCGAAACATTTGTAATTCGAGGACAACTCTCATAACCAGGTACTCTAGAAAAGTGATGTCACCGCGAGGACTTGTCACTTTACATATAATTCTGTGATGAGCTCTTGTCCCACTAAACAAGAAAGAGGGGGGAACCACCCTTACTTATTCATATTGACCTCATGCTTAACTCATGTGTTAGATGTGCTTTCCCGACAAGCGGTTTTTTCTACTAATGGATTTAAACTCTCAGTAATCAATGCTAGTTTCAAAAATTTTGCAGCCTAAGAGTGTTAACTCTCCAAACCTAATCCAAGGCACTAACCTATTCTTGTTGGTAATATGAAAATCAAATTTTGGTCAATTTTAGATCAAGCGCCAATTTTTAATGGTAGTTTGCTTACTTTCAGGAGTGGTAGTGAAACTGGTGGTGTGTTGACTTGAAAAATATGAACCAAACAATGCAATATGCTCACTATGATACCTTTCAATTCGATGAATGTTCTAAACTAATGAAAGGTTATAGGTTCATGTGTATCTTTCAAACATGCAAAATGTGTTGGTATATTTTGGTTTTTTATGAATAGTTCTGCTGAAATATGGATAATAACTTATTTGAAAATCAATGTAAACAAAACAGATATCTCATTGAAAATGAATCTAATTCTATTACAAGGGGGATCTTTGTTTCTCGTTTGCAGGGCCACCCGAAAGTGCAAGCAAAGAGGATATGAAAATCCCTTGGAAATGCTTATGAATTAAATTCTTTATACTTGAGATCTACTTTCTTGTTTGTGGGGCCACCCAAAAGTGCAAGCAAAGAGGATACGGTAGATCGAGAACTGTATGCGAATATTGAAATTTACTCTATTACAATTGAGATCCAATTTCTCATTCACAATATCACCCGAAGGCCCAAGTGAAGAGGATATGATGGCTCTAAAGAACAATGCTTGAAAAATCAAATACTAGACTATTACATTTGAGATCCACTTTCTCGTTCGCAGGGCCACCCGAACGTGCAAGCAAAGAGGATACATTGGCTCAGACACAACTTACCACAAGAAAATTTAAATATGAAGCTACAATATTCTCTAATTATGCATAAACATAACGAAAATACTATAGATCCAAAACAAAATTGAATTAATTAAAGTTTGTATTCGGTTTTGGAGGGAAATTGTTTTCAAAATGTCTCAGAGTGTAATGTTGAATTATTTGTTTTTCAATGCAAATATATTTGGGAAATGTGTTTAAATTATCTTTTCAAAATTTATGACTTATATTTGTCGTGATGTTTCAAATAAGCAAGTGCATGAGATTCAACAGTTAAAGGGTCTTAAGGTTCTTTGAACAAATCTTTGTGTTTTCTCAATTTTTGTGATTTGCAAACTCTTAAATGAATGAAAATTATTTAGATATCAGTCCTAAGCATATCCAACCAGGGATCCAACATCAAAATATAACTTGAAGCAAATGAATCTACCACAAATTTAAGAAAATTTTGGAATAAATGTCAATTTGGACCATTTTTGGAGGTTTTTGGGAAGAAATTCCAAATATAAGGAGCTCAAACCCTCTCAAATTTTCTTTAACTAGTGGTAAACTGATCCTAATAATTTTTAAAATATTTTTTAAGGTCTGCAAGTTCAAAATAAATCCTCAAAGCTGTCCTAAAACAGTGAAAATTCAAAACTAGGTGTCTTTTCAAGGTTCTTCATGTTTTTTTTCAATTTTTGTTATTTGCAAATTAGGAAAAGAGTCAAAATTATTTCAAATATAAGTCTTAATCCTATCCAATCAGGTACCTAACAGGAAAATATGGCTTTAATCAAGTGGATCTAACACCAATTTAAAGAAAATTTGGAAATAAATGACAATTTGGGCTATTTTTAGTGGTTTTGGGAGGGAAATTCCCAATCTAAAGATCTTAACCCAAACTCTTCCAAATTTTTCCAAAATTTATAAAATTAGTGATAAAATGATATTAAAATATTTAGAAGCATTAAGAAGGTCTTCAAATGCAAAAATATAGGCTCCAAACAGCCCAAAACAAAGAGATCTCAAAACTAGTTCATAATTCATGCAGATCTGAAACAAGGAGGCTTTGAAGCTTACAAAAGTTTGAAAATATCCCAAATATTTGGCTAAGGAGGATCAAAATTAGGTCTACACTCTAATATCATGGATTCCTAATCCCATACAAGAATAAAAGATCATCAAAACGGAGGAAAGAGGGAAGAATTGGGCGCAAAACTCAAGAAAAACCTTCAATGCACTCTCTAGCAAAGGACGGCGAGATCTAGCTTCATCTTTGAAGTTTTTGGGAGTGTACGAGTGGATCTAGGCCGGTTTTGAGCCTCTAAAACTATAGCATATTTTATTGAAGGGATCTTAAATTTTAATGCATTCTTAGAGTAGATTTGAAAGGTTAGAACACCAAAAATGAAGAACTTTTCAAGAAAAAGCCTTCAACGCACTCTCTATCAAAGGAGGCCAAGATCTAGCTTCATATTTAAAGTTTTTGGGAGTGTAGGAGTGGATCTAGGCCAATTTTGAGCCTCTAAACCTGCAACATAGGTTCTTGAAGGGATCTTAAGGAAAATTTGGAGTAGATCAAAAAGGTTAGAACACCAAAAACGAAGAAATTTGCAAGAAAAATCAAAAAATTTCAAGAAAAATCAACTAGTAAGGTCACCAATTTGATAATAGATTTTAAGGTAGTTTTAGATCTACTTTAAAAAAACCTATATTACTATGAAGTAGGTGAATATTCAATGTCAGAAATCCACAATTATTTATCATCCCCTAACATATTTAAAATCATGAATTAGAAGGGAATTGAATTGTTTCATATTATGCTAAAGAAGAAGATACATACTTGCAATCTAGCTTGATGTGCGTCCCTTCTCCTTTTCCATGAATTATCTTTCTCCACCATTTCCTTTGATGAAGATTCCAAGATTTCCAATCCTCCAAATCTCTCCAGCATGCCTTTGCTCTTCCTTTTGCCTCCTCTTACCATGCCCCAAATGCCTTTGTTTTATAGCATTGGGAAATGGGCTCTCAAGTTTCTCTTTTCAATGTGGGATTATCCATTTTCTTGTTTTTTTTGTGTATTTTTGCTCAAAAACCCACTTTCCATAGTCTTTTAGCCTTTTGTCACAACTTTAGCATATTTAAGTATAATTAATGCACTTTTGTGCATTTATTCTCACTATTTGACTGGTGGAGCTTAGATTTGAGCCTTTAATGAGTAGTTCAATCACTGAACGTTGTCTCCTTAGGCTACCTCTTTCTTCACTCAATCTTTTTTATTGTGGATGTAGTGATTAGATAAGAGAGGACTTGTTCTCTTGTATACTTATATTTTTTCTTCATGTTGCGGGCGCATAGTAGAATATGCTTCTTCCCCTCACTTTGTTAAGGGTGTTAATTTAATTGTTAACAAGGTGGTTATCTTTCCTAAGTGAATACAGTTTTAAATTCAAACACATTAAGGGAAAGGAAAATAAATTTGTTGATGCGTTAAGTAGACAAATAAATGTGTTATATGAGCTAACATCCGGTCAAACTAGTTCTGATTTGCATGACATAATTAGGACAACAACTGAAAAATGATAAATTTTATGTTGAAATCAGCAGGGAAAGTCAGGAAAATAAGATGGTACATCAACAAAATGATTTCAAAATTTATGACATAGACCTACTATGGTCTAAAAAAAGGTTGTATGTACCAGAAATGTCAAATATCAGGTTTGATATTTTAAACGAATTTCATAAACAACCATATTCGGGACATCCCGGATACCAAAAGATTATTTATGCTATTAAGGAACATTATTTTTGGACTAAATTAAAAGTTGATGTAGCTATTTACATACAAAAATTCCAAGAATGCCAAATTGTTAAAACTGAAAACCAACACCCATCTCGATTAGGACAACCATTTCGCATTCCGGAATGGAACTGAGAAGTGATAAGTATGGACTTTATCACGAGTTTGCCGAAGAGAAAAAAGCAAAATGACTTTATCATGGTAGTGGTCGACAAACTCTCTAAGGATTCACATATTATTCCTATGAAATCTACTTATCAAGCAATACACATTGCAGATATTTTCCTAAAAGAAATTTTCAGATTACATGGCATACCGAAGACTATCATTTCAAACAAGGATACAAATTTCACTAGGAACTTTTGGAAAGCCTTGTTTTCTGGGCTGAACACTCAACTGATTTTCAGCACTGCTTACCACCCACAAACTTATGGGAAAACAGAGTGTGCTAATCAGATTCTAGAGGACATGATCAGTATGTATGTCATGCATAATCCATCCCATTGGGAGGACTACATACACTTTACGGAATTTGCATATAACAATGGTTATCAAACATCTACCAAAATGACTATGTTTGAAGTGTTGTATGGCAGGAAATGTAGAACTCTCGTGACTTGGGATAGTCTGGTGGACAAGTTAATGTTGGGACTAGATCTGTTAAAATATTTGGAACAACTAGTAAACAAGGTATAGCAACACTTAAAAGAGGAACAGGATCGACAATCCAAAATTTATGACAACAAAAGCAAACGAGATAAAGAGTATCAGATTGAGGAGCATGTGTATTTGAAAGTCAAATAAAAAAGAAGCTCTCTGGACTTGGGAAAGTGCAACAAATTAGCTCCTAGATACTGTGGGCCATTTGAAATATCGATTAAAATAGGCCTGGTGGCCTATGAACTTGCTTTTCCTGCTCAAGTTAAATTTCACAATGTCTTTCATGTGTATTTGGTTAAGAAGTATGTTTATCATCCTAAGCATGTAATTGATTCGTATTTGTTGCAGGTAGAACCATAAAGGGAATTCTTTCCAGAACCCCTCTGTATTCTGGACAAGAGAAAATGCAGCTCTGGAAGCGATCTATTATCCAGTTGAAAGTGCATTGGAATCATTTCGCTCCTCAAGAGGCATACCCTTCCCTATTTCAAAGTTTGTGTTAAAAATGTACTAACATCGAGACGGTGTTGTTTTTAAGGGGGGTGGGGTGTAATATCCCAAGTTTGTACCCTTGTAATAAAGATACTTAGACTTAAATGTTTTGATTTAATGTTGAGTTGGGAGAACTCTGGAGCATGAAATATACTTATACTTAAATGTTTTGATTTGATGTTGAGTTGGGAGAACTATGATAGCATCAAAGATACTTAGAATTACATGTTTTGATTTGATGTTAAGTTGGGAGAACTTTGGAGCATCAAAGATACTTAGACTTAAAAATTGTATTTGATGTGAGTCAGGAGACTCTGGAGCATCAATACTTAAATAATTTTGATTGATGCTGATTTCAATGAGGAAACTCTGGAGCATCAAGACTCAAAGGATTTTATTTGTGTTGAGTTGAGGAAAATTTGGAGAATCAAAGATAATAAATTATATGATCATTTATGCTACTTATCTACTTAATGTTCTAACTTTTTTTGGGAACAACCACTTAAAGAGGGACCAAGCACACTAGGAGGGGGGATGACTTATTAACTAATACATAAGAAGAGTTAATGAAAAGTCAACACAATGTGAGGAAAAATAGATATTAATAAATGAAAAATAAAAATAAATTGAGATAACCAAACCTAACTACTTCTTGAAAAGAAGAGAGCATAAAAGAAGAAAAAGAGATGAAAAAGAGGGATCTTTTTAAGCTAATAAAAAGAAACTTGAATATGAACAAGCAACCATCTTGTAAAAATGAACAGTTGCAAAGAAAAAACATTGCATAGGGTAATGGTTCCTAATTCACTGGAGGGTTCAGTAGTATTTCCTTGAGCGCTCAGTACACAGAGCTGGTAAAAAACCTTGTGACTACTCTGTCGTAGTAAGAAAGATATAGAAAACAAAATCTAAGTCTTAGTCTTCTAGTGTGCTTGGTCTGGCTCGGGGGTGACCTATGGAACGAACAGTCAAATGGTTTGAAGGTCTATGACTGGGAGGAAAGTGGAAGTTCCCTAACCAGTTGGAGGCATTAAGGATGATAAGTTTTCTTATCCTTGTTTTAATTTATGTTGATAAAAGTTTATTTACTATTCATTACAAGCTTTTGGTCTCAAGAAATTTGTTTATTTAAGTGATTATAAGTTGTGTATTCCATGGAAGGTTTTGTATGTTATTATCTTGTTTATGATCTAATATTTTTAGAAAAGGATAGTGTCTCTTCCTAGCACAAACATAGTTCTATTATCCTTATTATTCCAGATTTAAAATGCATTTAAATTATTGTCGAGCTCTATGTGTAGATTCTAACTATATTTTTTTGAATAGATTTGTTGTTGTTTTCTATTTTTAATTCATTTTTAACTGAACTCATGTCAAATTTGTAAAAAACATAGGTCGTTTATTTGGCCTATTTAACTTTTGATTGGCTTGCATATTTCGAAAACGGAAAAGAACCCGCACAAGGGTACAAGAATACCTACAAGATTAAAAAAAAAAAGATTGATTATGTTCAGACCATGATATGGTGGAACAACACTCGACCATGTCGTTTTAAGGCTTCACTGACTTTGGTAATTTAAGAAAAATATAAAATTAACTTTTAAAATTTTGGAAAAATAGCCCCGCACAAGATTTGTCCGTTGCCTACGTCTCTACATATTTTGTTCCTCATAAATTGACAATTTACATAACAAACTAGTGGACCAACACAAACATGTGCATTATGTTTTAGAGAAAAAATAATATACCAATCTTAAAATAATGACATTTTGGGGTGGTTATACCACTTTTCCATAAATAAAAGTTATATATTTCGGAAGGTGATCCGTTTTTCTACGTTTCATCTTTTTATACCTAATTCGGAAAAGTTTTGTAGGTACCTCTGATAATTCATTTTAATGATAATATTTATGTTTTTTAGCATGTCATTGCAACTAACGTGTCATAATTGGGTATCATTACCTTGCACCAGCCCTAGAATCGTTTTTGAAATTATATTTCAAATATTTTATTAAAAAAATTTATTTTATATTTATGTTTAATACTTTATAAATAATTTTATTCTCTAATTTTTTTTTTCGTCTTAATTAATATCATATTTATCAATATTAATAATAATTCTTTTATTTATTTTTACCATGTTTTTTTGTCTTAGTTAATACCGTATAAATTAATATTAAGTATATGAAACCTTATCAATAATAATTAAAAATAATATATGTGAAAAATAATATATGTGAAATATTTCTCTGTATTATATTTCTTTTTCTTACCCACCTTATGTTGTTAGGTTTAGTTTGATGCTAAGTCAATAAGATAGCATCCACTATTTAACAAAAAGTATCGAAAACATTATATTAATATTTAAGTAGGAGCATTAAATAGGATAATTTATGAGTAATTATAAATATTATATTTATAATTTTATATTAATAATTAATAATAATATATGTGAAAGATTTCTTCATATTATGTTTTGTTTTCTTACTGGCCTTATGTTGTTAGGTTTAATTTGAGATTAAAACAACAATATTACCTTTACTATTTAACATAAAAAAATCATCTAAAATATTATATTAATATTTAAGTAGAAGCACGAAATAACATACTTTATAAATAATTATAAACATCATATCTATATTTAAAATTTATAATATTATATTAAATTAATGTGTGGAAACATTATTATATTTTCATATTTAATGTGAAATAAAAATAAAAATTTTGTTTAAAAATATCATCGCATCTTAATTTAATCTAATTTCATTTATAAATAAATGAAATAACATCTAAATAAAAAAATATAAATAAAAAAATATAATGTATAAATATTATCCACATATTTCATGTAATATTCTTAAATATTCAAAAAATAAAAATAAAAAATAGAAATGCATATAAATAATTTGAATTAACTTTTATATTTATATTTTAAAATTTATAACGTTAATGAAATTCATTATTAAATTTTAGGCTTTATATCTATAATTAAATATTAATTTTATATTTCTTCTAGTTCTATGACAAGATGGAGTATATTATTTTATTCATCACATTCTAAATAGATGATACATGATATATTCACCTTCCCATTATGTAGGGAATCGATATTCTCCATAGAAAACTTGTGATTTTCTATGTGGTAGAGCCAATACCCAATGCCTAGCTCTATGCCACATTATGAATACAATGACCACTCCCCATACTCCAATCCCCACTCCAATGCCCAATGCCACCAATGATATCTTTTCGTCCACATGACTTCACCATCTCACTTTGACATTAGTACTCTTACCACTATTGTCTTCTTGTACTTTCTTCTTTTCATTACATGGATCTATAGGACATCCCCATAAGCACTTATTCCATTGAAATGATGTTACACTAAAAGTGGAAAATTGTGTCCCTGTTGGGATTGGACCACATAGGTTATTAGATGAAACATCTAGAACCTCCAACATTGATAATTTAGAGAGCTCTTGAGGAATCTTTCCACTCAAATTATTTTTGGCCACATCTAACTGCTCCAAGGTAGACACCTTACTCAGTGATTTAGGTATATGTCCTTCCAAATGGTTCCGAGATAAATTAAGCAATCTTAGGCCGCTCAAATTTCCTATGCTTGTAGGTATTTTCCCTGTAAGATTATTGCTTGACAAGTCAATTATTGTATTTGTTGCGAGCACATATGTAAGAGTATACTCAAATCTTTTCATGACAATGGCAAATGGTACACTAATATCATCGACCTTTGAAGATGCTTTGATCATGTATCCTTGGAGTCTATGAAGATCAGAAGGTATACTTCCACTGAATTTATTGTTAGATAAATCCAACACTTGCAGCTTGCTGAGATTTTTGATTGATTGAGGAATACCACCATGAAAATTATTGTAAGCAATACTCAACACTCGTAAGTATTGAAAGCTTCCAAGGTACCTAGGAAGCTCACCTTTTAATCAATTTTTCCTTAAATCCAACAACTCACATGAGGTATTGGCCAAAGATGCTAGAAAAGTGCCTGAGAAATAGTTAGAGTGTGTTGAGAAGTAAATTAAAGAAGGTGGAAAGTCTAAGTTGCATAGATCTCCACTAAGTGAGTTTTCTGATAAAAATAAATTTTGAAGTGAAACCAACCCACTAATACTACTAGGAATACTCCCAGAGATATTGTTATGTGATAAATCTATGTGCCAAAGTCTATCCTTCAGATTTTCAATGACTTTAGGAATACTCCCATAAATATTGTTATTTGATAAATCTATGTGCTCAAGAGCCTTGAGATTTCCAATGGCCTTAGGAATACTTCCATAGATTTTGTTATTTGATAAATCTATATCTATGAAAGCCTTCAACTTTCCAATAGCTTTTGGAATACTTCCAGAAATATTGTTATCATATAGGTATAAGTATTCAAGAACACTAAACTTTCCTATGATTTTAGGAATACTCCCAAAAATATTGTTCCTCCCTATATTTATACACTTGAGAAACTCTAAATGACCTATGCTATTTGGGATGGGCCCTGTTAAATTATTTGAATCTAAATCCAAGCATTGAAGGGATTTGAGCTTTCCTATTTCTCGGGGAATTGTACCGATGATCTTGTTATTGTTGAGGTAAAGGAGTGTAAGCTTGCTCAATCTTGCAATGCCCTTGGGAATGCTTCCCGTAAGGATATTTGAAGCAAGATCTAAAACGTAGAGATTGCTACAATTTCCTATTTCAGAAGGGATAGAACCTGAAATATTACCAGTGATAACAGACTTATAATTATCACTTAATGAATAAGCGAACAAAGAATTAAAGTTATTAATGGATAGCTCAGTAAGCTTTCTCAAATTACCGATTTGAGGTGGTATGGTACCTGACAATCGGTTGTTCCCCACATATAAAATCGTGAGAGACGAGCAGTTTCCGAGAGCAGGAGGAATAATGTTCTCCAATTTGTTAAAACTGAGATCCAAGGTTTCTAGCCGCCGCAGCAACCCCAATTCAACTGGAATTCTTCCACTCAAGTTGTTACGGGAAAAGTCCATGTACGATAGCCGACTAGAATTGCCAAGTGCCAGAGGGATGTGACCACTTAATGAGTTGTCGGATAAATCGACATGAAATAGACTTTTCATCAAACCCCAAACAGAAGCGGAAGGGATTGAACCGTGGAGATTGTTCCCAGAAATCGATAATTCCCGGAGAGATGTGCAGTTGCTCAGAGCAGTTGGAATAATTCCATTCAGACCAGTTACCATACTATTCTGGGACAAAATCAGATTTTCCAACTCCACAAGGCGACCAACCTCTGCTGGTATGGTCCCTCTCAACAGGTTATGTGAAAGGTCGATCCATCGAAGACGTGTGCAGTTACACAATGCTTTGGGAATCGATCCTTCCAGTAAATCATTAAAGCTGAGGTCAAGAACTCTCAGCGCTTTAAGCTGCCCGAATACGGATGGAATTCCTCCATTGAAATAATGACCAGAAAGATTCAACGTATGCAATAAGGAGAGGTTGCTCAGATATGGGGAAAGAGTACCTCCCAATTGTAATTTAGGATCCACAGCATATATATCATCATCGAATACAGAAACTGCACTAAGTATTATGGCAACAACTCTCCTGGTGTGTGGCCTGCAGGTAATACCAGACCAGGAGCATACCTCCTTTGAGTTCTCTGCTGTCCAGTTGGACAGCTTTCCAGATCGATCGCTTGTGATATGCTTTTTAAAGGACAGAAGAGCCTGCACATCTCTTTTCTCGTGAAGAGCCTCCACATATCTTTCCAACATATTCGGTCCATTCAAACCAAAATCTTCATTAGAATGCAGTGAAGTTAATGAAGTGAATCTACTGGCCACGTGGTCATTGAGATGATCAATATCATATAAACCATCCTCCCGGTGATGAACAGTTGTTGCAGCAACAAGAGACGCTGCCAAGATAACAACCATAGTCATGGGAACAACTCTTGTAAGATCCATTTCTCCTCGTCTCTCTGTCTCTTTGAGAGTAAAACTTGCTTCAGAGCTTTTTATGAATTGTGGTCTTAGCTATGTAAGTATATATAGATGGAGAAGCTCTCATATAAAGTGGTTTGTCTGCGAGTTAGTAAATTGTAATGCAATAACATGGAAAAGACGACCATTAACGAAGAAAGTGAGAAAGTCTGCGAGTTAGGAAATTGTAATGCAATAACATGGAAAAGACAACCATTAACGAAGAAAGCGAGAAAGCCGGAGAGATCGACGTATTGACTCCACGTCTTCCATGGAAAATGGAGAGAAGGAGCGCTGTATTGACTCCAGGTTTTCCATGGAAAAAGGAAGAGAAAGAGCGCCGTATTGAGTCGAGGTCGAGGAAGAGCAAATTAAAAAAGATGTTACGAAAGATGCCACTAAAGATGCCATACGAAAGAAGCAAAGTAAAAAGGACAAACATTAACACAGAAAGATAAAAAGCAGGGTATTGAGTCTAGGTCTTCAAAGCAAAGTCATAAAGAAGTGAGAAAGATGACATACGAAATTTCTCATGCAATATCATGAGAAGCAGCAATGTCGCCTTATTTAGCGAGAGTCAGAGCACCGTATTGAGTCGAGATCCATAGGAAAGCCGTAGGAAAGTTCTGGAAGACAAGACATTAACAAAGAAACAAGGAAAGATCAATATCATATAGAAAATTTGTAATGCAATATCATGAAAAGGACGGTCATTAACAACGAAGTCCGGAAAAATCAATAAGAGATTTCTAACGCAATTAGAGAAAAAGGATATATCGCCGTATTGAGCAGGACATAGATCGACTAATTGACTCCAGGATTCTGTGGCGATGGTTCATAGAACTTTCAAATGCAATATCTTTTTTTTACTGAGAGAAAATAGCATACTACTAATAGATGATAAATAGTATCCACTGAATTACAAATACCACGGCTACTTCCAGCCTTCAAGTTCAATTAGGATACCGTGCAAAAACCACAAACCAAAAGGATAAGTCCAAATACATAAGAGACTCCCAACTGAGTCACAAAAGACCCAATACTAGTAACACACAACTCACAGATATAGAATAATAAGTCTGGAAAAAGCATCTGAAAATAACAACACAGCCCGCCAGGCCAACACGATTAAGTCCCAAGAGCATAAGTAGAACTAACAACATCACAGCCCACCCGACCAACATAACTGAAAATGCTGGGAAAACACAAAATAACAAGTACGTAAACAGATCTCTGCAATCTGAGAACCACGATCCGAGAAACAAAGGACAACAAGGAAACCAACCAGAAGTTGGCCACCCGATGGATTTAGGAACCTGTGAGGATATAAGTAAACATATAAGCAGCAAAATGATATATGGACATAATCTAGAGTAAATGATGACCCAACGAACCATCAGCAACCAAAGTGTTTGACGACCAGTCCTCCCAAAAAATGATGCCCGGTGTAGTAGAAAGAGCACGCTTTGAGAGTACATCTGCCAGCGGATTTGAGGCACGGAGCACATGGTGAAAAGAGATATAATCAAAACGATCAATAAGAGAGTGCGTCTCTTGAAGCCAGTGTGCAAGCAGCAATACATTTAAGGAACCTGAACCCATCGCCCATGCAATAATAACCTTTGAGTCTCCCCACACTTGCAAGCTGGAAATCTCCTTTGAACAGGCAAATCGGAGGAGCATCCATAAAGTTAGAAGTTCAATGCGAGAATTCATGCCCACTCCCAAGTTCATCCACAACTTGTACATTCTGTTTTCACTAATATAAAGAACAGCTCCAATCCCACTAATAGCACCCCCATGCTGTGAGGCCCCATTAAAGAAGCCGCAGGGGTAATTTAAATGTAAAGGGGCAGCAATTATAGATCGAGATCCCAACCTGGTAGGACCCATAGTATTGTAATCCATAAAAGCAGCAAGTGCCCTGCTAGCCATGACTGTCGCATTAGCCAACACTCCTTCAAAAATTCCAGAGTTACGTGCTCGCCACACTTCCCCAAAAACAAAACCCAGGAGTGCTTTCCAGTCCTTATGAATATGACCCCATTGATAAAAACGTTCCTCCAGGCGACCGGTATTCCAATGAAGCTGCCTCCCACATAAATTGCGAATCACCACCCATGAACTTTTAACCAATGGACAACCAACAAAAATATGTTCAACAATTTCCTCCTGAGAAAGGCATAATTGGCATCGGCTCGGTCCACAGAAACCCCTCCGACAAAGGTTGTCCCATGTTAGGACACTGTTATGAAGGACAAGCCAATTGAAACATTTTAACTTAAGTGGCATTAGACAGCTCCAAATCTTGGAATACCACCACTTTTCCTGCGAGTTTCCAAAAGAGACCAATGAATCATATGCCAATTTGGTCGTAGCCACCCCATTGGAAATGTTCCAGGACCAGACTAGTTTATCACATGTATCTTGTAATGAAATGTTTAAACTGTTTAAACCCATTACATAATTGTCCCATTCCAGTGCCATATCTTCGGAAAGACCAAGTTGTAGTGCCGAGATCCAACAAGGACGACCCGAACCAGCAGAAAATCTTATCATAGCATGGCACAAAGAATAGTAGCCCTTGGATCTCAAAACCCTGAGTAAATCCAATGAAAGTTGGTACATCATAGGGCCACCCTGAATGGGATCCACTCCAAGACGAACATCACGACCATTCCCTGGTAAGCAAGATAACCAATTCATTAAGGTTGTGAACAAACCCAACAACCCACTCTAGATATTTGAAACACCTTTTATGCAGGGATGTCCACTCCTGATCCATTCAGCCACAAAACGGGATTTCAAATATTTTCCTTTAATGACTGCTTCTCACATAACATAACAAACTCAAATGCAACAATAGGTCCATCACTAATGCAAAAATAACTCTTACCAATGTGAGCTAGTCTTGCACAATATTGGGTCTCCATCTTGGTGATGTAGCCATCCATCCAATTAGATGGTGAATATGATTCTTTGATTGTTAATCCAAATGGGATGTAATCAGCCACCTTCATCATGGCTAAGTCTTCCTTACATGAAGGAGGCTCATAATATATTTGGAATGAAACAGGTGCCTGGCAATCATCCTGAAAGTCAATGCTTTCTTCAAGCACTTGTAAATCTAAAGACTCCTTATGTTTACCTCAGACATGATGCTGCTCCATAATGTCATGTGCACTGTTATCCACACACATCTGATCACGTGTGTGCTCATGAGACTCTTAAGAGTCATGCAAGATTTCTTCTAAAAATTCAACCTTCTCAAAAATTTGGATCTCAACACTAGAAGGATATTTTCAGCCAACCTTCTCACCGGAAGTGGCTTCCATATCAAGATGAAAAAAAGGAATTTGGTGAATGAAAAAATCAGAATGGTTTTAATACCTTTGTGACACCTCTATCTATTCATGATGTGGAGTGGTGATGGCACACTCCCCCTCCAAATCTCCAGGTTCACTCTCAACTAGAGTTTGGTTGTCTTTTTCTCCATAATAATGTTCTTAGAATGCTTGAAGGGTTGATACTTTCTCTTCCTCCAAATCTTATCCACATGTGGTTTTTCCTCTACCAATACCATCTTCCATATCCCTTGTAGGGATCTCAAACTCACCAACAAAGAATATTGGATGTCCATGATTGGATTCAATCTCAACACTGTGAACAACCACTTGCATGGTGGCTTGGACTACCCTCTTAGGGTGTTCCTCAATCTTTGTTGTGATTAACGCAGTAGGATATTCTTCATATTGATGCAAGAAGGAATTGTTGCTACTAAAATCAGATTTACCTTTCTTCCTTAGCTTGAAGTCTTTTTTTTCTTGATCAATGCATTCATTAGAGGAAGCACATGGCTCTTCTCTTGGAAGATTAATGCTCCTCTCCTTTGATGGCTGATTGTTACTATGCTTTTTCTCCTTCGAGCTATATGATGCATCATGCTCCCTGGTAACCTTAGAATCAATATTATTGGAGATTTTGTTTGAAGAGAATCTAAAAATTCTCTTCATTCTAGAAACAATGGAATCCATTGAGGCTTTACTTTTGATTCCTCTTTCTTCTTTTTTGCTTGGTGTAGTAGCAAAACTTGGTTCCTACATGGAAGGTTTGTTGCTCTCAAAAGAATCCACTTCTACATCCTTGTTCCAAATTCCATAGCTTCCATAGATATATTCCTTGAAAGAAATGGCCTTACGTATCTCTTCCCTCAAAGAAAGATACTCTTGATAGTGATGAGGCAAGTTTTCAATCACTTCGACCTTCTTTGCTAAATCAAAATTTCATCTAGCCATTGGTGGTTTAGCCCATTGGTATTCGTGGCACATTCAGTCACAAAATTAACCATCCTCATATCATGATACACGAAAACTTCCATCTTCATAAATCACCTCTTCCTCTTCATATTGCTCAAGGACTTCTTCACCTACTTGTATGATCCTCATTCTGCAACTTGAAGATGTTCTGAGATATTTCTTCCTCTGAGATTTAATTTCCACAGGTTGATCCAAGGAAATTTCTATGATACCACTGTAATGTACCAACCAGGGCTGATGATACACTACCTCAATCTCCTACAAGACTCAGTGAAAAACAATGGACTCAATGGGCTAGTTTGACTGTAGGTAAGCAAGATTAAGTTCTCTGAATAGGAGGACTATGCTAAATGATAATACTTTTTCACAAAGAACCGTTACCATTTATGTTTCAAATTCCTCCAGGATGAAATCTACACCAATACTCTTGCACACCCCAACATATGCAAACTAGTACTTCAACTATACATTGACTGGAAGCTATTGGTGCAGGATTCTGACTTAATGAGGATAAATAAAATAAAATTCAATTCAATTTACAGTCATTTTTCTCTCCATCAAGTTTGAGAAGATTATGATAAACTCTCACAAAGATACAAGAAAAAATGCCTATTAGATTGCACAACTGGTTTGAATTCAGGACTTCCAAAACTGACTGAGAGGCTCATGGATTTATGATATGAGACTTGTAATAATTCATATGAAATATTAATTAACTCTGGGAACAATAATTACTTCATTTGGATCAAGACTCATTCATTTATCAAATACACTCTGGAAACTAGCTCAATTCTATGCAAATCTAGAAGGGGTGTAGAAAATTCAAAATAATTCAGACTTATGCATTATAAAATTTTATGAACGATATCATAGGATCATCATAACAGAAACTGAATCATATGGGATCCAAGGGGCTTCTCATAATATCCCAAAGAATCAACCCCTCTTAATACAATAGATTAGCACTGGAAATCAATAGAAAGCTTGAAGATTTGAACCATAGACTTCATGACACTTCTTCTGAACTTCAAAACAGACTTGAATCGGATACAAGAGCTACAATAAAATCATTGGCAATGGCTTAATTTCATCATCCTCTCACAAGAAGCAGGGGCACAACTCCCAGCTTGGATTAGGGGCACATCTCCCAAGTCTTTGAGGCACAACTATACTCAAACAAATACTCAAACTAACAAAATATGTGAAATGGAGTTGTAATCCTTATTTTATAGATTTAGGTGACTTGTTGAGCAATTAATATAGACTAAGGTTCCCTCATGGAGTGGATAAGGTTGCTTTGCTTTCTGCTTTGCTTTGTTCTATGCTTTAACTTTTGCTTTGTTTTCTTCTTTGATTTGCTTTCTGCTTTTTCTTTTGCTTTCTGATTTTTCTTTTTCTTTTGCTTTTTCTTTTTCTTTTCCTGCTTTTTCTTTTCTATCCTACTTATTCCTGCTTTTCTACCTTATCCTGCTTTTCTGCTTTGTCCTGCTTTTTAATGCTTTTCTGCCTTATCCTTCTTTTCTGCTTTGTCATGTTTTTTCTCACTTTTCTGCTTTGTCATACTTTTTGTTTTTTTTCTTCTTTATCCCGCTTTTATGCTTTGTCCTTCTTATTTCTTGTTTTCCTGTATTTTTCCTTCTTTTCTGTTTTTTTTCCTGCTTTTCTGCTTTGTCATGTTTTTGTCCTGCTTTTTTGTTTTACTATGTTTTTCCTGAGGTTTGCTGCTTTATTATGCTTTTTTTTCCTTTTCTTAATTTCCTTGCTTTGACTACTTTATATTTTCTTGTCTTGCAAGTTATCTCTTAGTCAACATTATCCTCTAAGACACACTTGTGGAGCATTATCCACTTTATCATTATCCTCTAAGTAAATGAGATTTTCTCCTCAACCCAAGGGATTGATTGAGTTAGGAACTCAATCCAATGATCATCAATAAGGGGACATGACACTCTTCCTAGCACAAACATAATTCTATTATCCTTATTATTCCTTATTTAACATGCATTTAAATTATTATTATTAATGCTTTTACTTTTGCTTCATATTCTATTATTCAATATATATCATAATTGTTTATTATTTAATAGTAGCTTACATCTAAATACTTAAATACATATCAAGTAGAAATTATATAAGTAAACAATCTGCTATTAATTATTAAATTATATCATAGGGAAAACCTAGCGAGAAGATTCGCATATATCGGTTAAGCACAATAGGATTCAAGTCGAATCGGCAATGAACCCTCAATGTGCAAGCACGTAGTATAATATATTATAATATATAATAAAGAAATAATGTATAAATAATAACCAAATGACTAATGAATAACATTTAAACCAAATACATAGCATATTAAGAGGTCAAATCCCATCACCTCGTTACAATACTATGCAACTATTGTTCCAATCGTTAATCCATATGTTAAACAATGAACAAAACTATCATATTAATGGTGATGAGCATCGAACCTCACGGTCGAGCTTAAACATAAACACATTCATTATAAAGGTTCGATCCCATACCTCAGATTGAATTCGTGTGCCTTTCCCAATGTCATTATAACACAATACTCACAATAAGCATTTCTTGGGGGCTACGCATAAATACTATATCAAAACGTATATCAACGATAAGCACATTTAAATGATAAACAATATATACATGTAAATGTTAAATAGTGATTGCAGATAAATAAATGTAACAGTGAAACTAAGCCTACATGGATTTTCCCTTCATACCACATCTTTAGCAACATCGTGACTGGGATGAACCCATAGGGTTATAGCGTAATACCTTAACCATTAACAAAAACATAATGTACAAAGCTAAATTAATTGTACAGGTCGGCATCCTGCCAGGCGAATCAAATGGTTCAATCTAAATCCATCACTTAATACATTAGCATCTTAACAATGTAAACAAATAGTAAAACGAGCTTCTACAGGTCTCTTATAACATTCTATTTCATATATTTTACTCACAATAAAACTAACAACAAATCGATATAACAAAGACTGGAATCGTTACAGTAACAAAACGATGCTAATATTTAAAAAGAGGCAAAGGTTCAAACCCGTGGCTCTACATTAAGACTAGTCATTACATAAACCATACATTTCTAGACAAATAAAGAAGGCAACAATATTCACCAAGCAAGGAGAAACACAACTGTAAACATGTATATTATATTCATCATTGTGTTCAAGCTATAGTTAATCAGCGTCAGTCCAAGCTGAGCTCATTGAGGTAAACCCTAGAAACTAACTGCAACCCAAAATAAAGTGCAAGCACTTATAGTGCAAGAGTTTCTCCTTTCAACCCTGTCGAGATAGAAGCCATGTGATCTATAGCTTACCTGGAGCCTGAGCTTTCTCTTCAAATCCGTAAGCTATGGAAATTTCCTTCCTTGCTAGTGCTCTATCAACATTTGCAAAAAAGGCATTGTAGAGTCAGTAAACACACACACACATATATATGTAACAGAATATAAATAGAATATAAGCAACTTTAGCATTTCATCTGAACCACTTACCCTGGTAAAGAGTCGAGTGGGTTGTGATGAAGGGCAAGAGAAACCTGCTTTTGTTTAAATCCTCATGAGTACCTTTCAATGAAAACACCAAAATAACACAATACGGCACCTCGTGAAACAATGGGCTTGGTCTAAGTCCTTTTGTGAAACAATGTGGGTGGGAGCCGAGCTCCATGAACCCGTGGAGGAGGCCGATCCTCACCAGAATTCAACCACAATTCAAATGACGGAACAATGGACCCTTCTCTACCCCAAAACTCTGCATTCGAGAACCTGTACGATGGATTTAATGAGCATGGGTATGATGGCCAGGTGGAATCCCATGGATTGGCATGCATGCCACCAATATAGTATGTCTGGTAGGTTGGTAGATGTATCCTTTAATGTTGAAGTTGGTAGGAGGGTGGGAGTGTTGATTCCCCCTTTCATATATTTTCTCTAGGTCTGTTGTAGTCAACGTATGTGTTGACCAACGTAGCAATGAGGTGAGGACTCTAGGGATGGTCTGTGACCTTCCTTGTCATAGGTATCTTACCCTTGTTCTTGCACTCATGAACTTATATTAGTTTGAATGCTAGGTAGGTCGTGCCAACCCAAATGAAAGGTCAATTTAGTATAATGTGTATTGATTCCATGTCTTAGTGTATCGCGCTAGCCATAGGAAGAATTAACATAACATTTGAACATTTATACCAAGGTATGGTTGTGACTTAGTAAGGTCTTAATATTAGTAATTGTGTTAAGATTCAATATGCTAAGACAGAAAATATCAGCATTGCATTCCATTTCACAATAATAGCATATACAGGATCACTGAAGAAACAACAAGCACGGCATAAACACAAGAGACACAGATTTATCTTGGGAAACCCTCATGGGGTAGAAAACCCAGCAAAGCTTCCTCAATATAGATGACCAGCAATATACAAAGATGCAAACCAAAGACATGATCTCCTCCTCCTCCATAGCAGACCTCTCTCTCACAAGTGCGCTACATTTCAAGTGAGGGAAGTGTGTCAAATGAGGAACACACCTCCTCTATATATACACATCTCTGACTTGTACTTTATATTTACTAGGTCGGCCCCAACTTTACCACTGGGTTAAACACCCCATTACAACTGACTGGGCCGACCCCACTAGGGTGGTCTAATAACCCTTTGACCCACATAACATATACAGGGCCGACCCCCACTAGGGAAGTCTAATAACCCAGGTTACCACAATCCCACGGAGAAATAAACATCTCCGGATATACAATAAGATCTTCTCGGAGGAATGAAACATCTCCAGAATAATAAAGTACAAATATAATATTCTTAGAAGTTACAATATCTCAACACTCCCCTTAATGAAAAGAATATTATAACAACATCTGCAGGAGCAAGGAGTCATCAACATCATACATGATACATCTATAAATCATTGGGAGCTTTCTCAACATCATCAGTAACTCAACCAGTTACTGGAATATCTTCAAGATCTTCAATATTGGAACATCAACATCTTCAGTACCGAATCTTCTGCAGCACTTGAACAGCTACAGCAACATCAACATCAACATCTGGATCCTCACGATCATCAGTATCATCATCACACGATCATCAAAATCGTCATCACATGATCATCAACATCTGGATCATCTCGATCTATAGCATCTGGATCATCAGTATTAGTATCCACACCAATACAAGTATACATATCATCAATACAAGTATCCTCATCAATACAAGTATACATATCATCAATACAAGTATCCTCATCAATACAAGTATACACAATAGCAGCATACCCTGCAATACACATGATCCTTCCTTTCAGAATTACAAGATCATGGACAATCCTTCCTTTTGGAATTACGGGATTCTAGTCCATCAACTCTGGTGATCCTTCCTTTCGGAATTACGGGATCATTCACAATCCTTCCTTTCGGAATTATGGGATTCTATTCCATCAACACTGGCGATCCTTCCTTTCGGAATTACGGGATCATGGACAATCCTTCCTTTCGGAATTACGGGATTCTAGTCCATCAACTCTGGTGATCCTTCCTTTCGGAATTACGAGATCATGGGCAATCCTTCCTTTCAGAATTACGGGATTCTAGTCCATCAACACTGGTGATCCTTCCTTTTGGAATTACGGGATCATGGAAAATCCTTCCTTTCGAAATTACGGGATTCTAGTCCATCAACTCTGGTGATCTTTCCTTTCGGAATTACAGGATCATGGACAATCCTTCCTTTCGGAATTACGGGATTCTAGTCCATCAACTCACATCTTAGACAATCCTTCCTTTCGGAATTACAGGATTCTAGTCTAAGGATCAATATTTAAGACTACCCTTCCTTTTAGAATTACGAGATCACTGTCTAAGGATGATCAATCCTGATCTATTTAAGACACATCTCATGTCTATGAACAATGCAGTCCTATCACATACATTTTGAACTAAATGTTCAGGGATGATGCAGTCCTATCACCAATTTTCGGAGACAGATTTCTACAGGTCAGTTCAAGGGACCGAAGTCCAGGGATGATGCAATCCCTCTCGTCCACTAGGGACTTCTTTCTCAAAGACATAGGTCTACGGATCAATTCAAGGGACCGAAGTTCGGGGACGATACAATCCCCACCTGTCCACTAAGGACTTCATTCTTGAAGACATAGGTCTACTAATCACTTCAAGGGACCAAAGTCTGGGGATGATACAATCCCCACCTATCCACTAAGGACTTCATTCTCGAATACATAGGTCTACGAATCAATTTAGAACATGTGTTCAAGGATAATGCAATCCCCTCGTCAACTTAGACCTTGTCTAAGGACCATCCACCAACCTCTCTATCGACATCACTAATATAGGTATCCGCATCATCGACCTCACTGTCGATGCAGGCAATCTCATCATAAGTGACCACATCACTCCCCCTTTCGAGGAGGGTCCTACCAAGCTTGTCTCGGAAAATACTCAAACTTTACTTGAGGTAGAGGTTTGGTCAGTACATCGGCAACTTGTTACAAATTCAAGCTTTATAGTTCCTTTCTGCACCATCTCATGTATATAGAAATGTCAGATCTCTATGTTCTTTGATTTATCATGGAACATTGGATTCTCTGCCATCTTGATACAACTCTATTTGTCACATAGGATCACAATTGGGTCTATCTCTAAGTCAAACAATCCTGAAGCCATACCACTTCACAACTAGCAGAGCAAGCAACCATATATTCTGCTTGTGTTGAGAGCCACACTAGACTGCCTCCTGCTAAACCACGAGATCATGGCTGATCCGAGACAATAACATCCTCTCGATGTGATCTTCCTGTATGATACACTTTCTTCTCAATCAACATCTGTGTAGCCATCTGAAGTCATGATCTCCAAGATAGCATAGATCAAAGTCTATCGTATCCTTTAGGTACCTCATCACATGCTTTGCAACTATCAAGTGAACACATCTAGTTTCCACTAGATACTAACTCAAGGTGTTCACAGCAAAGCATATATCTGACCTAGTATTCGTTAGATACATCAATGACCCAATAATTTGTCTATACAGAGTTATATCCACTAACTTTGATGAGTCATCCGCTAACAGCTTCAAGTTGGAATCCATGAGAGTGGCCATTCCAACACATCAAGTCCTTTTAATATTTCTCGGCATATTTTCCCTGGTTGAGAAAGATTCCTTCTGAGCCTTGCCATACTTCCAGACCTAGGAAGTAATGCATCAATCTGAGATCTTTCATTTTCATTTCTGCAACCATCTTCTTCTTTCTTTTCATGATCTGTTTCTCATTCCCTGTCAGAAAGATATCATCTACATACAATAATAGTATGATCCATAACCTTAAGGTAAAGGTTAGGAACAACTTTACTTCTGGTAAAAACCCAAGACTGTCAATTCTCCCTCTGTGACTGAACATTATTAACACTCTGCATTGAGTGATCTTCTGCATATCTATCTGTGCAATCTCTCGTCAGATGAGTCTACTGATATGAGCCTCAATATTATTCGAACTCTGTGGTGAGTTCCTTCTTGCATCCATGTCATCTGTGTATAGAAATCATATTCAACCTTGTAGCAAAGGTTGAGATCCACATCACCCATGGTGATCATTAAGCTCATCAATTGACTATTGATCCTGGGTACCCGAACAGAGCTTTCTTTAATTACAGCATTAAGATAATGGTCTTATCTAGCCACTTGGAGCAAACATCTCATCATGATTCTCTTCCTCTTTCTAAGAGAATCTTCTAGCCATGAGCCTTCTATAGTGTGTTTGATTTGTAAATCTTTTTGTTGAACATCCATCACTTGTTCAGTGTTCATCATTCGTCATGATCTTTCGTACAAATCAAAATTAAGTTCATGATTAGTAATACTTCATAATCATCAAATCATATTGACATGATAACCTATTATGCATACAGATATCATTTACATAGTTATGCAACTATCTTGACCAATACTTTGGCACAACACTTTTCCATATCCTGTATGCATACAGTGGCTATCTAGATGCCTTCCATCTCTACTAGAACATACTATCGAGAGTGTGCACAGCTCTCAACATGTCAGCAAAGAGGTTTCATTCTAGACAAGCAACAATGGAATGTTTGTCCAATTTACCAATCATATGCATATTAGTAGTATACTGTTCAATGCTATATGAATGTTTTACACTCAGCATGATATACAAATATGTATACAACTATTACAAGCAATATCATTTACTATAACAACTCAAATACTTATCTTTTATGTTTGTGTGGTTTCCTCTTGCTTGATCTTCTATATGTATTTTGAACTTCTATTCATTCTATACCACTGTGCATGCTCAAGTGTCATCCTCATGATCTCATACACAAACATACATTCATTAGTATATTCTCAATATTATCAAAACATTATAATTCTAAATAATTTTGAATATGTATAGTCATGATAATAGATAATAAACATTAGTATTCAAGGTTTCATGGACGTCTTCTTTTACTCATGCATATTCTTGTTTGATCATAGGACTCTTCTGGTTAGTTAAATCATCAATCAAGATAAGAGACATAATGTGCATAAACCCTTTATGAATAAGCATAACCAATCATACCAAGTATACTTATATAAGGGATCCTAACACAAGGTAAGATTCTAACTTGACATAGGAAAACATACTTGGATTAGTATACTTGCTTTAGTCATGTCTAACATACCTAATCAATATCTTCTTTGTTCTCTTCAATGATTTAGAGATCCTGTGCTGGAACCTGCATATCTCACAGGTTAAGCATAATAAAACAAAGTCATACATACCTCGTAAGTAGAACTTCTATGTGATCAAAGATTATGGAGGAGTCTTTGTCTTCATGTTGTCATGGTCATGGAACTTGATTTGTCTTTTGTGATGCACCTGTATCTTGTTAGCAGACAACATCAACCTCATACAACACCACAGTGCATTAGTACAATCATATAACTCCAATCAATGAATGTCTTATATCATTCACATTCATACCTTTATTAGGGTGATAAGACAATTTTAACATTGTACTAACCTAAATAATATGATGCCAAACATATTATGAACTTAATCAAGAATCAGATTTCAAGACATACCAGTATCTCCTTAAGCCATACCTGTCGAGATTTCTTGTAGTCTTCTTATGTAAGGCCTTAGTCTCAACTCCCCCTGAAACTGGATCTGGAGCTTGATTAGGGTTTGTTAGAGAAACCCTAAAAATTCAATCTTTGACTTTCATACTTCTGAATGGATGAAAGGATGTGTCTTGCTGAGCTGATCAACTTTGCATACTTCAATTTTGAAATCTCCAAAATTTGACCCCTCAAACATTTGAAACTTCTGGATCTTCTAGACAGGATCCCAAACTAGGGTTTGATGGAGCCCACCCTTCTGCCTAATCAGAAGGTTCGATCCAAGGCTCTAAACTCTTATTTTTCTGAGGAGCTTCCAGTCGTGGTCACAGACTTCAAGAATTCCAACTTTTGCTGAAGCCCTAATTTTCCATCTTTCCGATCAAAATCCCGAACCGGTGTTTGATCAAGCCCGGTCTTCTACCCAACCAAAAAATTCGATCTTGGTCTCTAAATTTGGATTTTCCTGAGTATCATTCATCCATGGACTCCGATTCCAAAAATTCCAACTTTCTCCGAAACCCTAAATTCCAAAAGCCATGAATGAAGGTGCTCCAAAAATAATTTTGTTTTGACAAAAATATGTACCTGATTGTTTCTGTTGTAACTCCGAACTTTTCAATCCACAGGGTATGAAATTTTTTTTTATGGTATCCTGACCTATCATCTTTCCATCCTGACAGGTCTAACCTCAATTGGATTTTCTGAGAGAGAGTTATGCCAAGTGTCACAAGGTGACCTGTTTATGGGATAAAACAGGAGAGCGAATTTGTACGGAGTGCCACGTGTCACTGGTTCAACTTCGGCCTCTAAAAATGTTTTCTGAGATAGTACAGTCTATGTACTACCTGTCACGTTTTACGAAATTTCATTTGGATATTCCTAGCCCAAGTTATGACCTTTTTTCCTAGGTCACCTGATTATGACTGAGATCTAGAAGAGGCAGAAACCCTAACTTGTACTGATCATAACTCACAAAGTACAACGAATCTGACGGTGTCCTTTGGACACAAGGTACCTGGGGATGTTATCTATGACCGGTGAAGGTTTCAAATCCTGAACCTTCTCCAAAATGTATTTATAGAGAAAGTTCCACGATGACTGGTTTTTTCTATGTAAAACCCTAACCTTCAAATTGCGCAAGTGAAGCAAGTGTCGTAAGTGCCATACATTTCTTTCCTTCAGGTTAGCTCTGATACCATGTTAAGATTCAATATGCTAAGACAGAAAATATCAGCATTGCATTCCATTTCACAGCATATAAAGGTCACTGAAGAAACAACAAGCACAACATAAACACAAGAGACACAGATTTATCTTGGGAAACCCTCATGGGGTAGAAAACCCAGCAAAGCTTCCTCAATATAGATGACCAACAATATACAAAGATGTAAACCAAAGACATGATATCCTCCTCCTCCATATCAAACCTCTCTCTCACAAGTGCGTTACATTTCAAGTGAGGGAAGTGTGTCAAATGAGGAACACACCTCCTCTATATATACACATCTCCAACTTGTACTTTATATTTACTAGGTCAGCCCCAACTTTACCACTGGGTTAAACACCCCATTACAACTGACTGGGCCGACCCCACTAGGGTGGTCTAATAACCCTTTGACCCACATAACATATACAGGGCCGACCCCCACTAGGGAAGTCTAATAACCCAGGTTACCACAATCCCACAGAGGAATAAACATCTCCAGATATACAATAAAATCTTCTTGGAGGAATGAAACATCTCCGGAATAATCAAGTACAAATATAATATTCTTAGAAGTTACAATATTTCAACAAATTGTTGGTATTTGTATGGTATTTATGGCATGTTTGTTACAAGCATATACAGTGGTATTCATCTATATTTTGAATTGGATAAGTGTAAATGGATGTCACACACACACACATACATAGTGGGAAATGTATACATATAGAAAAACGAGTTGAATATTACATATGCATATAGTGGGATGAGATCAAAGCTAAGAAAACGATAATAAGTCTGCAAAAAAATAAGAGTTTATCCCTAACAATGAGAACTGTAGTCATGACAAATGCAATTAACAAATGGTTTAAATGAATTAAAAAAAAGTACACGTGAATTTTAAGGTTGTTACAAAATGGTATCAGAGTAGAGTTACAACACTTTCCAGCCTTTGGGCTTGTCTATATAATCGTTGTGGGAAAATGGCACTAATAAATACTTTTCCTCTCTGCACATCGGATTGCGGAATTAAAGAGCTAAATGACATTACCACAACTAACGCAGCCAGAGTTCCCAAACGATTTCACAAACCAAATTTGGTTTCTTCTCAATTACTAAATTTGACAATAAATACAACTAGGAACAGAGTTGAATTTGAGAGAGATTGGGAAGCGTTAGCTCGGAAATAATAGCTTATAGAACAAATAGGAAACCCAAGACAACAAAATTAAATTTTCAGAACCAACATGAATGTTGAAATAGCTTCTAATCAGTAGGGAAACCTTAACTCATTGCCTCAAAAAGACGAACTGTATGTTGAGTTGAATGACATCCAAATGACTGTCACACCTTTAGAATTAATGAGAACCATGCAAAGCTTGAAATAAGAACTCAAAAGTTTCAAATATGAAAACATGAAAGATAGACAAGGACAACAAGAAGTAAATGTTATTGTATTACAACCATTAACATAAATTAGAAATAACCAGCAACCTTCTCATAACTCCATCAACGTGGTAAAAGACCCTAACCATGAGAAGAGAGTTAAAAGTCAAGAATTTGAAAATGTAGCTAAGTCTATGTCAAACTCTAGTTCCACATCTAGAAAGAAACATCATTACAGCAGTAGCTCTTCAGGTACCTCCTTATCCTCTTCCTGTAGGAAGAGACATAAGTATTTTAGTAGTGGAGGACTACAAGAAGAGTTTAAGAAAATTAAAGCCCAACCTTTGAAGATGATCTAGACTCAGGAGAGAAAGATGAAGAGTGGTTGTTGGGAATGTCAAAATACCTCAAAGTATATGATTATCCAAGCAAGCTAAAATATCACTTAGCCATTTAAAATTTAAATGGGCAAGTTTCATGGTGGTGACAAGACTTGAAACTAACTAAGAACTTGAAAGAAAGAAAAATTAAATGGAAAGGTTTTAAGAGGATGTTCCAAGACAAGTACAAGTCTGATCAATTATTTGTTAAAAATATTAAAGAGTTTCATGAGTTAAAAATGGGTTCTATGTCCATGGATAACATAATCAACAAATTTTCAAAATTGCTTCACTGTGTAGCTTATATCAGAGATGAAAAAGTTAAAATTCAACAAATTTTAGGTTTCTTTCCACCCTAATTCAAGGACAAGGTTGAGTTTGATGCACCTAAAATTCTAGATGAAGCCTTGTATAAGGCTTGGCTATGTTACGAGCACAGTCAATACAAATTTTAAAACATAAATAAGAAAAAAGAAAAGCGCAAGGTTTTGTCAGATAACCGAAGAAAGGGCTTCAAGTCGCATCCTTATCGAAAGCAAAATAACAGTTTTTCGAACATAAAAAAATTCACTAAGAGTGAATTTCATTCAAACTTACCAGCCCAAAGCGGGAATAAATTAGCTACTTATGCTGGAAACAAATCACTAGCATCAGCAGCAAAATGTTGGGGATCTCAAGGCCCCCATTTCTACAAAGATTGCCCACGGAAAGATACCAAAATTTTAAATAATTTTCAAGAAGATGTGACAGTTGAAGATGTTGTAAGGACACCTAGAATTTATGCTTCCTTGGAAGGCAGACAAGCTGATCATAAATCTACCATGGTAGAAATTGAAGGTAAAATCTTAACAAAACCAGTTTCTATTTTGATTGATCCGGGAGCATGTCATAGTTACATATCTCCTAAATGTGTTGATGATTGTAATGCAAATAAAATAAAACACAACAAACGTTGGCTAGTGCAGCTAGCTACTGGTACAACAAGGAAGATTTCTTATTTGGTTAAAGACTGCATTCTAGATATTAATGGTATGAAAGAAACCGCATATTTAAATGTTCTACCAGTGGGTTCTTATGATGTTTTGATAGGAATGGATTGGTTAGAACAACATCATTTAATACTCAATTTTTTAAACAAAACTTTCACTTGTGTTGATGAAAACGGAAACCAACAAACTGTTTGTGGAATACCCAAGAAAATTCAGTGAAACAAATTTTATCCTTACAAACTAAGAAGTGTGTTAGAAAAGGATGCAAACTTTATGTTGTTAGTATTCAACCTTACCATTAAGATAATAAACAGAAAATCGAGGATTTTCCAATTTTAAATGACTTTAAAGATCTTTTTCCTTAAGAAATACCAGGGTTGCTGTCACCTACCCAAATTCTGAGAATATTATTTTATTTACAAAATACTTTATGTTAAATTTTAATTACAAAGTTTTGTAATTATGACCCAGTTTGGTCAAGGATGATTGTAATTATTTATTATTATTATTTAATAAATTAAAATAGGAGACAAACACCCAAGGGAACTGTTAAATGAGTGTTCACTGACCCACTAGGAGGAATGGAAGTTGTTAGAAGGTATGGGACAGATGGCAGCATTTGCACTCCACCACTAGTTGTCGGTTATGGGACAACTACCCCTAAATTTGTGGCATTATCCCCTAGGTGGGTGGAAGAGAGCAGGCAGCTCATTAATGACCAGTTAACCACTAAAAGGCCTAAGAAGACTAGATAAGGCAATTCGAATTGGGCAGGCAGCCCCTTACAATATTTTCTACAGAAATATTCCTCAAGTGCATCAAGTGATCACTGAGATATTCGAATAGGGAGGCTATGTGAAAGTGCAATTGTGAGTCTGCTAATTATACTAAGAAGGAAAAACCAGAGGTGTTGGTGCAGGTCTCTTTGACTGTTGAGTCTTGATGAATGGACATTCTACATTCTATTGCAAGTTGATGTACTAAGGATTCTACAGAATCTTCCTTCTGTTGGTTCAGTGAACAGGCTCGGGGGTCCTAAGGCAAGTAACTTGGTTGTCTTTAGGAATAGGTTGGGTGGAACAGGTTCTTTGGGCTGTTTGTTTCTCCTACAATCAACCAAGTTTTACTGTTCTTATTTTTGTTTACAGTTAAATGTTTCTGCATAATAGAATTATTAATTATAGTCATATAGAAGAAACTATTTTATTTTATGATCTAAGTATGAATCTGAATGAAAGAGCTTTATGAAATTATTGAATCGATAACCATCTCTATATTTTTCCCCGTGTTGTTATTTGCATCGTACTCCAGTATAGAGAAGTAAATTAAGAAAGATGAGTGATAGGCAGAATGCCATTGATTGGAAAGATGAATACAGTAGTGCTCTTGTTATAATTCTGCCATATATTTAAACACAATAAACATTACAGTGTAGTATCAACAACTGCATAGAATTCATCTAATTCTTAAATAAAAGAAACACACATTTTGTTTCGACACAGTTCTATATATTTCTTTTTAACTCTCTCTAGTTCAAATAGTAATCACATACATCTCATGTATTTCAAGCATTTATATTTTAAGAATTATAGCAGCTGCAAAATTAATCTCTGTACAGATTAGTTATAAATATACATATATTATTTCACTAACTATCACTTCTGATAACATCATTTTAAAAACTTAACAATCGCAAATTATATTTATCTTTGCAAAACTAATACATGTATTGCATCCTCATTTTATTTCATTCACTATATATTCATGGTTAACTTAAAACATTGTTTTCCATCACTTAACAAACTCTGCTATATTACAAATTTTTAACAGAATAGATGCACTCTAGGTTTTCATATTCCAAAATCATATAGTTCTGTAATACAAGACTATCAAATTTCTACAAATTTGCAAACATGATTGAGTTCGTCTCAAACCCTAAGCTATTATAACCGATTACAATCTACACTTATCATTCCAACCTAATATATTTGAACAATTGTATTTACGTATATTACACAGGTGTTTTGAAAACATTTTTAACCATCGGTTTCTAGCTATTCCATATTATGGTATCACTATTGACAAAAGAAAATTATATTTTAATTAAAAACGATTTCGAAAACTGAAACATTGTATAAATCCGTTTATCAACTGTAACCAAAATTTATAGTTTCAAACCCTCATACATTGTAATCACCTTAGTGATGACGCCATAAGGTTAACAGGGTAAAAATGTAAACCTTGTCGAGCAAAGCTCGTATCCTTTTTAAAGGAAAAAGAAAACATCTTCGCGGCCATGAAAACCATGCCAGAACTCTAAAAACATCAAACTCTTTTTAAACAGTTGAACTCCGGCCACATCGTGCCCAGGGTTACTAAAAGGAAGTGAACCTCCGAGGCTTACCCGGTGGCCGAGCAACCTTGTTGTTCCTCTAAGTCTCATACCCTGCAACTCCAAACGACGGTTGATACCTGTCACACAAAAATGCAGATGTTAAACATTGACAAATATCTCAGAAATAGCTTGAAATAATAAATGCATTAAGACTGTAGCGTGAAAACTTTACAGGCATTTGTTTCTCCATGAGAAAGACGACTGTAACTTTCAATGGTAGTATCGTCTTGCAACAAATTCACGAAGAAAGATTAACTCCTGAAAATCATCACTGGTGGCTCAGCTCTTCATCATTTAGAATACCTGAAGCTAACAGGTTCTTCCCACAGGTCTTAGGGTCGAAACCTTCCAAGTTAACTCTTACAAACCCTACTTTTTAGAAGCCTGTCGGCCTCACAACTCAAACTCCAAAACGTGAAAATGATTACCGAGGAACCCTCCAGCAATACATTCAACGAGATTCTAGGGTTTTCATTCAACGATCCAGATCTAGTGTGATCGACGAGCGAGAATATTCCAGCCTGATGCTTTGAGAGTCAGGAACCATAGTAATGATACTTCATTTACTATAGCATCTACGACGATGCCAACATTGCATGCCAAGTTTACATTGCCGTGTACAGCTCGGAGGAGAACCGCTTATTCAATATGCAAAGTTCGATCCTAAAGTCACATTAGCAACTAGGTTTCACGTGGATAGACAGCATCACATTCCACTAAAGAGTTGGTGCAAAACCATTAATGCTTGAGCAAGACACCACCAACCTGTCAGTTCGATGCAGCAGCGAAATGAATAACCGTCACATCCTTACTAACATCGTAATTGTTTCTTAGTGTAGAACATCATTCAATATCAATGAAATAGGGTAAGTTTAGATTGATTTTGTATATCGTTCCATCACTATAGTATTAACCTTCAAATGCATGAATACATAAATCAAATGTTTGTAATGGTAATAATCGCATTTGTATTGGTAATAATCGCATGCATATAAGAATTAGATAGTTAGACCTTAGGTTAGAAAGTATCGTAAGTATATTGTAATTATATTACAATAAACCATATAAAGGTTGTTTATTACATAATGCATCAATATCACATTAGATTTGTTCACCCTATAGTTAAAAAGGGTCCACACATATATTGTAATATGTTCATAATAAAAATATGATTTTGACATTATAAATAAACAAGACGATATCTATATATATATAAATTATAAATGGAGAAAGTAGAACTACCATAGTTGTTTTAATAAAATTTTCAAGTATTGAAATAGTAAGAGAATCTTGATGCTATAGTATAGTATTATTGTTTAAATTGAAAATGTTCATCAACCATTTCACCTGGTAATAACAGTCTTCATGAATTGGAAATTATTAGTAGAATCATATTAGCATTTCATACTTCATAACCTAGTAATTATTCCTAAGATTCTTAAGCATAGACATTTCTACTAAGACAATGCACAACTGAATGCATTATAGATACTTTTGACTTCTGCAAACTTGTATTTCGTCAAAATAACACATTTAGATCTTGGACAGAATTCCATACCTGAAGCAAGAAGGTACATATAATTTCATTTACCAAATATGACGGCTAATTGAAAAACATAAATACTCATACACTTGTTTTCTGTCGTACTACTCTTACCTGCGAATCTATGCAAGACGGACAGGTACAAATTATTTAGCTAACATAGCTAAGTAAGCCTCAGGATACCTCATAGGACCCCTTTCATCACCATCAAAGAAATAAACTGTCAGTACCTTGTCAACAAAACTTGATCTTATGATAACACGAAGTATAGTTAACACAAGCAGATTTAAGGGCGTAAGCATGTTAATTAAAGTACATCGTGTCGCTGTCATTAAATTGTATTTAGCTAAGAGACTCAGTAATTAAATTGTTTTATGCATTAATGACCTTATTATTCATTGTTGTCTTGTTAAGCATTTATTACTTCCGCAATTTAAATATTAACATTTAATGTTGCTTTAAAAAATTTTAATTTTTACGAAATTATCGGGATGTTACATGTGGTATTAAAGCTCATGTTCGAACTCTTGGCCTGAATAGGTCCAAAAACTGCGAAATTCTTCACTAACCTAAGTTTAAATTATTTTGTTATATCAGAAAATTGTTTTTTAAGTTACAGGTATGGAAACTTATCAGCTGAACATATGGAGGACAGATTTCAACCACACAGCCATAGTACGGGACAGAAATTTGAAGGAGAAGTCCATGGTGAACTTAATGACAATCCATCATAATTGCTACGAGCATTTCAAGAATTAAAAGCATAAATCAGATCTGTAAAACAAGACAATGAGAGGATTCTGAAAGCACAAGAAGAACTTAATCAAGTACTGTTCGAACAATGCCCAACTGATGAGCAGAATAGAGAAATTGAGAATACCTCCAAAATTGAGGATCTACCTCATCGAGACAGGGGTAAGAAAATGAAAACTGTGATGTGAACAACATTTCAACATCATCAAAAGATGCCCATGAAAAACACAAAAAGAAACGAGATTATTCAAGTGATAGCAGCGTAGGAGATTACAAACCCAAAAGAAAGAGTCACAAATAGTATGAATAGATTTTGGGGAGTTCAAGAAAATTAAACCCCCAACTTTCAATGGTGAAACTGAGAAAGGAGAGACAGCTGAAGCATGGTTGTCCGACATGAAAAAGTATTTTCAGATCTACGATTATTCAAAATCCTTAAAGGAAAAAATGGCAATTTATAATCTAACCGGGAAGGCAGATATTTGGTGGCAAGACCTCAAAAGAGTAAAGAGCATAAAGGACATAGATGTGAGTTGGAGTACTTTTAAAAGATACTTCAAAAAGAAGTTCTTATATGAACAGTATTATGAAGAGAAATCCAAGGAATTCTATGATTTAAATTTGAGAACAATGAACATGAAAGAGCTTAATAGCAAGTTTCTAAATTTTCTAAGATATGTGCCATACCTGGTGGATTAAAAACCAAAGATTCAAAGATACCTGAGTTGTCTACCCTTCAACATCAAGGACAGAATAGAGTATGATAACCCAAAGATATTAGAAGAGGCCATGAGGAAAGCAACTTTCTGTTATGGCACTAATTGGAAAAGAGAAGGGATATCAAACTAGAAAAGTCATAAACCCAGCAATTTTGAGCTGAAAAAGAAAAATTTCAGGTTTAGTGAAAATTCTGGTTTTCAAAAGAAAAATTTTCAGAATCGGAATTTTCAAGGAAATAATCCTAGAAATAATAAGTTGCAGAATTTTGCAGCTCCTAGAAACACTCCCAATGCTACCAGAACTAATGATCAAAATGTACCTATCAAATGTTTTGAGTGTCAAGGTCCTCATTATGCATCAGAATGCCCCAAGAGGAAGCAGACAGCTAACAATATTCATTTCATACAGACTGAAGCTACTGTTGGAGACTTGGCAAGGGAGATGCCTAGAATTAATGCAGCACTAGACAACAGGCAAGCAAATCATCAAGTCTCTATGGTAGAGATTGAAGGTATAATACAAAACCATCCTGTTACTATTTTGATTGATCCAAGTGCTAGCCTGAGTTATATATCACTGGATGTTGTGAAAATTTTAAATTTGAAAACAAAAAAATTCAATGAATCCTAGTTAGTTAGACTAGCAACAAGAACAAAAAGAAAAGTATCTGAATTTATTGAAAGTTGTGTTTTATTTATGAATCAGTTAAAGAAACAAACCAAGTTGAATGTTTTACCTTTAGGATCCTATGATATCATAATTGGAATGGACTGGTTAGAATCCCATCATGTCATTGTGAATTGTTATGAAAAAAGTTTTACATGTTTAAATGATGAAGGAGAAACAGTAGAAGTAAAAGGTATTCCAAGAAAGACATCCCTTAGGCAGATTTCAGCCATGCAAGTAAAGAGAGCAGTTAGAAAAGGATGTCAAATGTTTGCAGTGAATGTAGTGAACAATGAGTTGACTACTAAAGAGGACAAACTGAAACTAGAAGATATACTATCCTAAAAGATTTCAAAGATGTTTTTCCTAAGGAGATTCCAGGATTACCCCCTAAGAGATATTTAGACTTTACCATCGAGTTAATACCAGGAGCAGTACCGAATTCTAAAGCTCCATATAGGATGAATATACTAGAATTAAATGAGTTGAAATCACAGTTGAAGGAACTGATTGATAAAAACTATATAAGACCCAGCGTGTTTCCTTGGGGAGAACCTGTTATATTTGTTAAGAAGAAAGATGGTACCCTAAGACTGTGTATAGATTATCACTAGTTGAATAAGATGACAATCAAGAATCGATATTCGTTTCCCCGCATAGACGATCTATTTGATCAGCTGCATGGAGCAATGATATTTTCGAAGATTGATTTAAGGTCAGGATATCATCAAGTTCGTGTGAAGGACGAGGATATTTTTAAAACAGCCTTTAGAACTCGTTATGGACATTATGAGTTCGTAGTCATGCCATTTGGATTGACTAATGCCACGGTTGTATTTATGTGTTTGATGAACAATATTCTGCACAAATACTTAGATAAGTTTGCTATTGTGTTCATAGACAACATTCTAGTGTATTCTAAAAGCAAAGAAGAGCATGATGAACATCTACATATTATTTTACAAGTTTTGAGAGATCATCAACTATACGCTAAGTTTAGTAAGTGTGACTTTCACAAGGATAAAATTCAGTATTTAGGACACATAATTTCTAAGGAAGGAATCTCGGTTGACCCCAATAAGATAAAATCCATTAATGATTGGCCGGTTCCTAAGGATGTGTTGGATGTACAATCATTTATGGGTATTACTGGATATTACAGAAAATTTATAGAGGGTTTTCAAAGATTGCAAACCCCATAACCTCCTTACAGAAGAGAGGGAAGAAATGCGTGTGGGATTAGAAATGTTCAGACAATTTTAAGAATCTAAAGGAATTACTAACTTTAACACCTATTATGAGGATAGCAGATCCTAATAAGGATTTTATAGTATGCACCGATGCATGTAATGACGGACTCAGTGGAGTACTAACACAAGAGGGACATGTTGTTGCATACGATTCTAAAAAGCTGAAAATACATGAGAAGAACTACTCTACTTATGATTTAGAGTTATTAGAAGTAATTCACGCTTTAAAAATGTGGCGTCACCAGCTTATTGGCAGAAAGTTTACCTTGTTGACAAATAACATTGGTCTGAAATATTTATTAGATCAGACAAATTTGAACGCTAGACAAGCTAGATGGTTAATTTTTCTAAGTGAATATGATTTTGAAATTCAGCATATAAAAGGGAAAGAGAACAAGGTTGCTGATGTATTAAGTCGTAAAGCAAAGCTGAATTTTATTTCAGCCATCAGTACATATTCAATAGATTTAGAAAATCAGATCATTGAAAGGAGTGAAACGGATAAAGGATATAGAAAATTACAAGAAAAGATAGCGAATAACAATTCTGAAAATTCTATGGTAGATTACAGTTTGAAGGAAAATGGATTGTTATTATACAAAAGCAGATTGTATGTACCCAACATACCAGAAGTAAAAATTATAATTTTAAATGAGATGCACAAAAGCCATTACTCTGGTCATCCAAGTTATCATAAAACCATCACTATGCTACGGAAAGAGTACTATTGGCCCAGAATGAAGGATGAAGTAGCAGAGTACATAGCTGAGTGTTTGGACTGTCAAAAAGTGAAGGTTGAACACCAACATCCGACTGGACTGTTGCAGCCATTGCCTATATCTAGCTGGAAATGGGAAGTGATAAGCATAGACTTTATTACCAGTCTACCCAAAAATCAGAAACAAAATGACTCTATCATGGTGGTAGTGGATAAACTCAGCAAGGCAGCACACTTATTACCTGTGAAGACTACTCATAAGGCTCCAGACATTCCAGAAATCTTCATGAAGCAGATTTTTCGATTACATGGTATACCGAAAGTGATAATTTCATACCGTGACTCTAAGTTTACTGGAAACTTTTGGAGGTATTTGTTTAAAGGGTTGACTACAACCTTAAACTTCAGTACAGCATTTCATCCACAAACGGATGGACAGGCAGAAAGAGTGAATCAGGTATTGGAAGACTTACTGAGGATGTATGTTAAGGATCAGCCTGGTAAGTGGGAAGACTACTTGCATTTAGCAGAATTTGCATATAATAACCATTATCATGCATCATCCAGGCTTAGCCCTTTTAAAATTCTTTATGGTAGGAAATGTGATGCACCTGTTTCTTGGAATGACCCACTAAATAGAGTTATTTTAGGGCCTGAATTGTTGCAGGCATTAGAACTAATTGTGAAACAGGTACAAAGAAATCTTAAAGTTTTCCAAGATAGGAAAAAGAGTCAAGCAGATCTTAGAAGGACTCATAAAGAGTTCCAGGTTGGTGAACATGTTTTTCTTAAGGTAAGACCGAAAAAGAGTTCATTGAAATTGGGAAGCTGTGCCAAGTTGGCACCCAGGTATTGTGGTCCTTTCGAAATATTGTCAAGGGTTGGACCAGTGGCATACCAACTGGCTTTGCCACCAAATCTAAAGATACATAATGTTTTTCATATATCATTTTTAATGAAGTATGTACACGATGCTACTCATGTTGTAAATTGGAATGATGTACAGGTGGGGCAAGACGGCGATTTTCAGGTGGAACCAGACTGTATCCTCGAAAGGAGGGAAACTCTACTCCGGAATCGCACCATTGGGCAGGTAAAGGTGCAATGGAAGCACCTTAGTCCAGAAGAGGCAACCTGGGAGTTGGAGAGTAGTATGCGGGAAGCATACCCAACTTTGTTTCAGGAACACTCAGAGAGTGATTAAACAACATCGAGGACGATGTTGAGACTTAAGGGGGGGTGTATGTCACCTACTCAAATTCTGAGAATATTATTTTATTTTCAAAATACTTTATGTTAAATTTTAATTACAAAGTTTTGTAATTATGACCAAGTTTGGTCAAGGATGATTGTAATTACTAATTATTATTATTTAATAAATTAAAATAGGAGACAAACACCCAAGGGAACTGTTAAATGAGTGTTCACTGACCCACTAGGAGGAATGGAAGATGTTAGAAGGTATGGGACATATGGCAACATGTGCACTCCACCACTAGCTGTTGGTTATGGGACAACTACCCCTAAATTTGTGGCATTATCCCCCAGGTGGGTGGAAGAGATCAAGCAGCTCATTAATGACCAGTTAACTACTAAAAGGCCTAGGCAGCCTAGATAAGGCAATTCAAATTGGGAAGGAAGCCCCTTACAATATTTTCTGCATAAATATTCCTCAACTGCATCAGGTGATCACTAAGAGATTCAAATAGGGAGGCTATGTGAGAGTGCAACTGTGAGTCTGCTAATTATACTAAGAAGGAAAAACCAGAGGTGCTGGTGCAGGTCTCTTTGACTGCTGAGTCTTGATGACTAGACATTCTACATTCTATTGCAAGTTGATGTACTAAGGCTTCTACAGAATCTTCCTCCTGGTGGTTCAGTGAACAGGCTCGGGGGTCCTAAGGCAAGTAACTTGGCTGTCTTTAGGAATAGGTTGGGTGGAATAGGTTCCTTGGGATGTTTGATTCTCCTACAGTCAACCAGGTTTTACTGTTCTTACTTTTGTTTATAGTTAAATGTTTCTGCATAATAGAATTATTAATTGTAGTCATATAGAAGAAACTATTTTATTTTCTGATCTAAGTATGATTATGAATGAAAGAGATTTATGAAATGATTGAATCGATAACCATCTCTATATTTTCCCCCATGCTGTTATTTGCATCGTACTCCAGTATACAGAAGTAAATTAAGAAAGATGAGTGATAGACAGAATGCCTTTGATTGGAAAGATGAATACAGTAGTGCTCTTGTTATAATTCTACCATATATTTAAACACAGTGAACATTACAGTATAGTATCAACAGCTGCATAGAATTCATCTAATTCTTAAATAAAAGAAAAACACATTTTGTTTCGACACAATTCTATATATTTCTTTTTAAATCTATCTAGTTCAAATAGTAATCACATATATCTCATGTATTTCAAGCATTTATATTTTAAGAATTATAGTAGCTACACAATTAATCTCTGTACAGATTAGTTATAAATATACATATATTATTTCACTAACTATCACTTCTGGTAACATCATTTTAAAAACTTAACAGTCGCAAATTATATTTCTCTTTGCAAAAATAACACATGTATTGCATCCTCATTTTATTTCATTCACTATATATTCATGGTTAACTTAAAACATTGTTTTCCATCACTTAACAAACTCTGCTATATTACAAATTTTTAACAGAATAGATGCACTCTAGGTTTTCATATTCCAAAATCATATAGTTCTGTAAAACAAGACTATCAAATTTCTACAAATTTGCAAACACGATTGAGTTCGTCTCAAACCCTAAGCTATTGTAACCGATTACAATCTACACTTATCATTCCAACCTAATATATTTTAACAACTATATTTACGTATATTACATAGTTGTTTTGCAAACATTTTTAACCATCGGTTTCCAGCTATTCCATATTATGGTATCACTATTGACAAAAGAAAATTATATTTTAATTAAAAACGATTTCAAAAACTGAAACATTGTATAAATACGTTTATCAACTGTAACCAAAATTTATAGTTTCAAACCCTCATACATTGTAATCACCTTAGCGATGATGCCATAAGGTTAACAGGGTAAAATGTAAACCCTGTCGAGCAAAGCTCATATCCTTTTGAAAGGAAAAAGCAAACATCTTCGCGGCCATGAAAACCATACCAGAACTCTAAAAAAATCAAACTCTTTTTAAGCAGTTGAACTCCGGCCACATTGTGCCCAGGGTTAATAAAAGGAAGTGAACCTACGAGGCTTACCCGATGGCCGAGCAACCTTGTTGTTCCTCTAAGTCTCATACCCTGCAGCTCCAAACGACGGTTGATACCTGTCACACAAAAACGCAGAGGTTAAGCATTGACAAATATCTCAGAAATAGCTTGAAATACTAAATGCATTAAGACTGTAGCGTGAAAACTTTACCAGCGTTTGTTTCTCCATGAGAAAGATGACTGTAACTTTCAATGGTAGTATCGTCTTGCAACAACTTCACAAAGGAAGATCAACTCCTGAAAATCATCACCGGTGGCTCGGCTCTTCATCATTTAGAATACCTGAAGCTAAAAGGTTCTTCCCACAGGTCTTAGGATCAAAACCTTCCAAGTTAACTCTTACAAACCCTACTTTTTAGCATCCTGTTAGCCTCACAACTCAAACTCCAAAACGTGAAAATGATTACCGAGGAACCCTCCAGCAATACATTCAACGAGATTCTAGGGTTTTCATTCAACGATCCAGATCTAGTGTGATCGATGAGCGAGAATATGCCATCCTGATGCTTTGAGAGTCGGAAACCATAGTAATGATACTTCATTTACTGCATCAGCTACGACGATGCCAACATTGCATGCCAAGGGGACATTGTCGTGTACAACTCGGAGGAGAACCGCTTATTCACTATGCACAGTTCGGTCCTAAAGTCACATTAGCAACCGGGTTTCACGTGGATAGACAGCATCACATTCCACTAAAGAGTTGGTGCAAAACCATTAATGCTTGAGCAAGACACCACCAACCTGCCAGTTCGATGCAGCAGTGAAGTGAATAACCGTCACGTCCTTACTAACATCGTAATTGTTGCTTAGTGTAGAACATCATTCAATATCAATGAAATAGGGTAAGTTTAGATTGCTTTTGTATATCATTCCATCACTATAGTATTAACCTTCGAATGCATGAATACATAAATCAAATGTTTGTAATGGTAATAATCGCATTTGTATTGGTAATAATCGCATGCATATAAGAATTAGATAGTTAGAACTTAGGTTAGAAAGTATCGTAGGTATATTGTAATAATATTACAATAAACCATATAAAGGTTGTTTATTACATAATGCATCAATATCACATTAGATTTGTTCACCCTATAGTTAAAAAGGGTCCACACATATATTGTAATATGTTCATAATAAAAATATGATTTTGACATTATAACTAAACAAGACGATATCTATATATATATATAAATTATAAACGGAGAAAGTAGAACTACCATAGTTGTTTTAACAAAATTTTCAAGTATTGAAATAGTAAGAGAATCTTGATGCTATAGTATAGTATTATTGTTTAAATTGAAAATGTTCATCAACCATTTCACCTAGTAATAACAGTCTTCATGAATTGAAAATTATTGGTAGAATCATATTAGCATTTCATACTTCATAACCTAGTAATTATTCCTAAGATTCTTAAGCATAGACATTTCTACTAAGACAATGCACAACTGAATGCATTATAGATACTTTTGACTTCTGAAAACTTGTATTTCGTCAAAATAATACATTTAGATCTTGGACAGAATTCCATACCTGAAGCAAGAAGGTACATATAATTTCATTTACCAAATATGATAGCTAATTGAAAAACATAAATACTCATACACTTGTTTTATGTCGTACTAAATACCTGCGAATATGCGCAAGACGGATAGGTACAAATGCTTTAGCTAACATAGCTAAGTAATCCTTAGGGTACCTCATAGGACTCCTTTCATCGCCATCAAAGAAATAAATTATCAGTACCTTGTCAAGAAAACTTGATCTTATGATAACACGAAGTATAGTTAACACAAGCAGATTTAAGGTCGTAAGCATGTTAATTAAAGTACGTCATGTCACTGTCATTAAATTGTATTTAGCTAAGAGAATCAATAATTAAATTGTTTTATGCATTAATGACCTTATTATTCATTGTTGTCTTGTTAAGCATTTATTACTTCCGCAATTTAAATATTAACATTTAATGCTACTTCAAAAAATTTTAATTTTTTTATGAAATTATCGGGATGTTACAGTTGCCACCTAAAAAAGAATTGTACTTCTCCATAGAACGTGTACCCAAGGTAGTGCTAGTTTCAAAAGCTTTGTACCGCATGAGTACACTAGAGCTAGTTGAGCTGAAATTTCAACTCTAAGAGTTGATTGAGAAAGGCTATATAAGGCCTAGTGTGTCTCCATGGGGAGCATCGATCCTCTTCGTCAAGAATAAGGATGGTAAAATATGAATGTGCATTGATTACCGACAGTTAAACAAGTTAACCATCAAGAACAGATATCCACTCCCAAGGATAGACGACTTGTTTGATCAAGTCGAGGGAGCTAAAATTTTCTCTAAGATTGACTTACAATCTGGTTATCATCAAGTAAGAATCCAAGAAGAAGCCATAAGTATAAAAACCTTTAGAACCATATACATACACTATGAGTTTGTAGTGTTTCCATTTGGCTTAACTAATGCACCTGCCACTTTTATGTGCATGATGAATAACATATTTAGTAAGTACCTGGATAAATTTGTACTAGTCTTTATTGACGGCATACTTATTTACTTTAAGGATGAGAAAGAGCATGAAGAATATCTGAGAATTGTTCTGCAAGTGTTACGGGAACACCAATTGTATGCTAAGTTTATAAAATGTGACTTCTAAATAAAAAAAATTAGTATTTAAGACATATCATTTCAAAGCAAGGCATTTTCGTAGATCCTGAAAAGATAAATAAATCATGGAGTGGCCTACTCCTACCAATGTGTTAGACATTCGGTAATTTATGGGTCTTGTAGGATATTACCAGAAGTTCATTTAGAACTTGTCTGGAATTGCATATTCCATGACATCCTTATAGAAAAAGGAGTCCAAGTTTTTTTGGATGGAAAAGTGTGACTAAAATTCTCGTCAACTAAAACACTTATTAACAACCGCTCATATCCTAAAGATAACTAATCCAGATCTGGAATTTGTTGTTTGTACTGATGCTTGTAAAGAAGGACTAGGTGGATTCCTTATGCAAAATGACTATGTTATTTCCTATGAGTCACGAAAACTTAAAGAACATGAGAAAAATTATGCTACACATGACTTAGAGTTGGCTTCCATCATCCATGCCTTAAAAATGTGGAGGAATTATTTAATGGGAAAAAGGTTTGTTCTTAAGACATATAATATGGGCTTAAAGTACACCTTTGAAGAGCATAATTTAAATGCTAGGAAAGATAATTCTACCAACTGGCACTGAAGTGCTGGTTGAACTTGTGCTAATGGCAGGCATACTAACTATTAGGATTGATGTAGAGGCCAAATTGGAAGTATTGCTTCCTCCAGCAACTGTTTTAGGTTTTGATGATGTAGTCCCTTGTGCTCCTGATGAAGCCATAGGGTCAATTGTGGGATTTTGCATATTAGTCCAATATCCAGAAAGAGGATTGGTGTAATCAAGTGGCTCACTGGTGTGAAGTACCTCTAGGTCTGAAAGATTTGTCAAAGGTGGGTTTATGTGAGTAGTTGTGTTGTTCTCTAGTGTTTCAATTTCAAATGGAGCAAGATTATCAACAATGTCTGTGTTTTCCTTGGTAGGTGATGTTTCAGTATTTGTTTGATGTGATTCTTCTCTATTGTTTTTAATTGAATCTAGAAGTTGTTCAGTTTCCAATTCACAAGGTTGGGTGTTTTGTATATGTCTCCATGATGTAGCGGGGCCTTCGGTTTCTGGTGAATCACCTCGCTGCCGCCATGATTGGCAGACCGAGAGAGTATCCACTTTAAATAAATTGATAAAATGATGTGTTTAAAATGATTTTGATCGAAAAATAGAATCAAACAATCCTAAGGTTGTCTACACTCAACAAAATAAAAAGTGTCCACACAATAAAAATTCCTATAGATCCAAGCAAGCACACTTACTTTTCCAAAGAATCGAAGCTCAGTGAACAGTTGGATTAGGGGGCCTTTTGAAACTAGTAGCTTCTGAGGGATATCAAACCTCAAACAATTGCTAGCAGCGAAGGTATGAGAAATGGTTGCAATAAACTTTAATCTCTAGGGGTGCAAGTGTTGGTTCTTGACCAATCACCCTCCCAAGGAGTAAAAGATTCGAAGTCTATCTCAGGTATTGCAAGAGTTCCCCACTTACAATAGCCTATGTGATATAGTAGTAATATCAACTAAAGCTACCCCTTCACAATCAACGGTCGGGCGGAACAGTTATAAGTCGAGGACAACTCTCATAACCAGGTACTCTAGAAAAGTGATGTCACCCTAAGGACTTGTCACTTTACATAGAATTCTTTGATGAGATCATGTCTCACTAAATAATAAAGAGGGGGGAACCACCCTTACTTATTCATATTGACATCGTGCTTAACTCATGTGTTAGATGTGCTTTCCTGACAATCGATTTTTGCTACTAATGGATTTAAACTCTTAGTAATAAATGCTAGTTTCAAAATTTTTGCAGCCCAGGAGTGCTAATGCTCCAAACCTAATCCAAGGCACTAACCTATTCTTGTTGGTGATATGAAAATCAAACGTTGGTCAATTTTAGATTAAGCGCCAATTTTTAATGGTAGTTTGCTTAGTTTCAGGAGTGGCAGTGAAACTGGTGGTGTGTTGACTCGAAAAATATGAACCAAACAATGCAATATCCTCACTATGCTACCTTTCAATTCGATGAATGTTCTAAACTAATGAAAGTTTATAGGTTCATGTGTATCTTTCAAACATGCAAAATGTGTTGGTAGATTTTGGTTTTTTATGAACAGTTCTGCTGAAATATGGATAATAACTGATTCTAAAATCAATGTAAACCAAATAGATATCTCATTGAAAATTAATCTAATTCTATTACATAGGGGATCTTTGTTTCTCGTTTGCAGGGCCACCCGAAAGTGCAAGCAAAGAGGATATGCAAATCCCTTTGAAATTCTTATGAATTAAATTCTTTATACTTGAGATCTACTTTCTTGTTTGTAGGGCCACCCGAAAGTGCAAGCAAAGAGGATACGGTAGCTTGAGAACTGCATGCGAAAATTGATATCTACTCTATTACACTTGAGATCCACTTTCTCATTCACAATATCGCCCGAAGGCCCAAGTGAAGAGGATACGGTGGCTCTAACGAACAATGCTTCAAAAATCAAATCCTAGACTATTACACTTGAGATCCACTTTTTCGTTTGCAGGGCCACCCGAATGTGCAAGCAAAGAGGATACGTTGGCTCAGACACAACTTACCAAAAGAATATTTAAATATGAAGCTTCAATCTTCTCTAATTGTGCATAAACATAATCAAAATACTGTAGATCCAAAACAAAATTGAATTAATTAAAGTTTGTATTCGGTTTTGGAGGGAAATTGTTTTCAAAATGTCTTAGAGTGTAATGTTGAATTATTTTTTTTTGAATGCAAATATCTTTGGGAAATGTGTTTAAATTATCTTTTCAAATGTTGTGACTTATATTTGTTGTGATGTTTCAAATAAGTAAGTGCATGAGATTCAACAGTTAAAGGGTCTTAAGCTTCTTTGAACAAATCTTCGTGTTTTCTCAATTTTTGTGATTTGCAAACTCTTAAATGAATGAAAATTCTTTAGATATAAATCTAATCATATCCAACCAGGGATCCAACAACAAAATATAACTTGAAGCAAATGAATATACCACAAATTTAAGAAAATTTTGAAATAAATGTCAATTTAGACCATTTTTGGAGGTTTTGGGGAAGAAATTCCAAATCTAAGGAACTCAAACCCTCTCAAACTTTCCTTAAATAGTGGTAAACTGATCCTAATAATTTTTAAAATCTATTTTAAGTTCTGTAGGTACAAAAGTAAAAACTCAAAGCTGCCCTAAAACAGTGAAAATTCAAAACTAGGTGTCTTTTCAATGTTCTTCATGTTTTTTTTTCAATTTTTGTTATTTGCAAATTATGAAAGGAGTCAAAATTATTTCAAATATAATCTTAATCATATCCAATCAAGGACCTAACAGGAAAATGTGGTTTTAATCAAGTGGATCTAACACCAATTTAAAGAAAATTTGGAAAGAAATAACAATTTGGGCTATTTTTAGTGGTTTTGGGAGGGAAATTCCCAATCTAAAGATCTTAACCGAAACTCTTCCAATTTTTTCCAAAATTTATAAAATTAGTGATAAAATGATATTAAAATATTTAGAAGCATTAATAAGGTCTTCAAATGCAAAAATATAGGCTCCAAACAGCCCCAAAACAAAGAGATCTCAAAACTAGTTCATAATCCATGCAAATGTGAAACAAGGAGGCTTTGAAGCTTACAAAAGTTTGAAAATATCCCAAATATTTGGCTAAGGAGGATCAAAATTAGGTCTACACTCTGATATCATGGATTCATAAGCCCATACAAGAATAAAAGATCAGCAAAATGGAGGAAAGAGGGAAGAATTGGGCGCAAAACTCAAGAAAAACCTTCAATGCACTCTCTAGCAAAGGAGGGCAAGATCTAGCTTCATCTTTGAAGTTTTTGGGACTGTAGGAGTGAATCTAGGACGGTTTTGAGCCTCTAAACTTACAGCATAGTTTATTGAAGGGATCTTAAATTTTAATGCATTCTTAGAGTAGATCTGAAAGGTTAGAACACCAAAAATGAAGAAATTTTCAAGAAAAAGCCTTCAACGCACTCTCTATCAAAGGAGGCCAAGATCTAGCTTCATATTTGAAGTTTTTGGGAGTGTAGGAGTGGATATAGGCCAATTTTGAGCCTCTAAACCTGCAACATAGGTTCTTGAAAGGATCTTAAGGAAAATTTGGAGTAGATCTGACAGGTTAGAACACCCAAACTGAAGAAATTTGCAATAAAAATCAGAAATTTTCAAGAAAAATCAACTAGTAAGGTCGCCAATCTGATAATAGATTTTAAGGTAGTTTTAGATCTACTTTAAAAATATATATATTACTATGAAGTAGGTGAATATTCAATGTCATAATTCCACAATTATTTATCATCCCCTAACATATTTAAAATCATGAATTAGAAGGGAATTGAATTGTTTCATATTATGCTAAAGAAGAAGATACATACTTGCAATCTAGCTTGATGTGCATCCCATCTCCTTTTCCATGAGTTATCTTTATCCACCATTTCCTATGATGAAGATTCCAAGCTTTCCAATCCTCCAAATCTCTCCAGCATGCCTTTGCTCTTTCTTTTTCCTCCTCTTACCATGCCCCAAATTCCTTTGTTTTATAGCATTGGGAAATGGGATCTCAAGTTTCTCTTTTCAATGTGGGATTATCCCTTTTCTTCTTTTTTTGTTATTTTTGCTCAAAAACCCACTTTCAATAGTCTTTTAGGCTTTTGTCACAACTTTAGCATATTTAAGTATAATTAATGCACTTTTGTGCATTTCTTCTCACTAATTGACTGGTGGAGCTTAGATTTGAGCCTTTAATGAGTAGTTCAATCATTGAACCTTGTATCCTTAGGCTACCTCTTTCTTCACTCAATCTTTTTTATTGTGGATGTAGTGATTAGATAAGAGAGGACTTGTTCTCTTGTATACTTATATTTTTTCTTCATGTTGCAAGCGCATAGTAGAATATGCTTCTTCCCCTCACTTTGTCAAGGGTGTTAATTTAATTGTTAACAAGGTGGTTATCTTTCCTAAGTGAATACAAGTTTAAAGTCAAACACATTAAGGGAAAGGAAAATAAATTTGTTGATGTGTTAAGTAGACAATTAAATGTGTTATATGAGCTAACATCCAGTCAAACTAGTTCTGATTTGCATGACATAATTAGGACAACAACTGAAAATGATAAATTTTATGTTGAAATCAGTAGAAAAATTCAGGAAAATAAGATGGGACATCAACAAAACGATTTCAAAATTGATGAACTAGACCTACTATGGTCTAAAAAAAGCTAGTATGTACCAGAAATGTCAAATATCAGGTTTGATATTTTAAACGAATTTCATAAACAACCATATTCGGGACATCCTGGATACCAAAAGATGATTTATGCCATTAAGGAACATTTTTTGGACTAAATTAAAAGTTGATGTAGCTCTTTACATAAAAAAATTCCAAGAATGTCAAATTGTTAAAACTGAAAACCAACACCCATCTCGATTACTACAACCATTTCTCATTCCGAAATGGAAGTGAGAAGTGATAAGTATGGACTTTATCATGGGTTTGCCGAAGAGAAAAAAGAAAAATGACTTTATCATGGTAGTGGTCGACAAACTCTCTAAGGCTTCACATATTGTTCCTATGAAATCTACTTATCAAGCAATACACATTGCAGATATTTTCCTAAAAGAAAGTTTCAGATTACATGGCATATCGAAGACTATCACTTCAGACAGGGATAAAAATTTCACTAGGAACTTTTGGAAAGCCTTGTTTTCCGGGCTGAACACTCAACTGATTTTCAGCACTGCTTACCACCCACAAACATATGGGAAAATAGAGTGTGCTAATCAGATTCTAGAGGACATGTTCAGTATGTATGTCATGCATTATCCATCCCATTGGGAGGACTACATACACTTTACAAAATTTGCATATAAAAATGGTTATCAAACATCTACCAAAATGACTATGTTTGAAGTGTTGTATGGCAGGAAATGTAGAACTCCCATGACTTGGGATAGTCTGGTGGACAGATTAATGTTAGGACCAGATCTGTTAACATATTTGGAACAACTGGTAAACAAGGTATAGCAACACTTAAAAGAGGCACAGGATCGACATAAAATTTATGACAACAAAAACTAATGAGATAAAGAGTATCAAATTGAGGAGCATGTGTATTTGAAAGTCAAATAAAAAAGAAGCTCTCTGGACTTGGGAAATTGTAGCAAATTAGCTCCTAGATACTGTGGCCATTTGAAATATCGATTAAAATAGGCTTGGTGGCCTATGAACTTGCTTTGCCTCAAGTTAAAGTTCACAATGTCTTTCATGTGTATTTGGTTAAGAAGTATGTTTATGATCCTAAGCATGTAATCGATTGGTATTTGTTGCAGGTAGAACCATAAAGGGAATTCTTGCCAGAACCCCTCTGTATTCTGGACAAGAGAAAATGCAGCTCTAGAAGCAAGCTATTATCCAGTTGAAAGTGTATTGGAATCATTTCGCTCCTCAAAAGGCCACATGGGAAAGGGGAGACGCCATGAGAGAGGCATACCCTTCCCTGTTTCAAAGTTTGTGTTAAAAATGTACTAACATCAGGACAGTGTTTTTTTTAAGGGGGGTGGGGTGTAATATCCCAAGTTTGTACCCTTGTAATAAAGATACTTAGACTTAAATGTTTTGATTTAATGTTGAGTTGGGAGAACTCTGGAGCATCAAATATACTTAGACTTAAATGTTTTGATTTGATGTTGAGTTGGGAGAACTATGATAGCATCAAAGATTCTTAGAATTAAATGTTTTGATTTGATGTTAAGTTGGAAGAACTTTGGAGCATCAAAGATACTTAGACTTAAATTTTTTATTTGATGTGAGTCAGGAGACTCTGGAGCATCAATACTTAAATAATTTTGATTGATGTTGATTTCAATGAGGAAACTCTGGAGCATCAAGACTCAAGGATTTTATTTGTGTTGAGTTGAGGAAAATTTGGAGCATCAAAGATAATAAATGATATGATCATTCATGCTACTTATATACTTAATGTTCTAACTTTTTTGGGAACAACCACTTAAAGAGGGACCAAGCACACTAGGAGGGGGGATGACTTATTAACTAATACATAAAAAGAGTTAATGAAAAGTCAACACAATGTGAGGAAAAATAGATATTAATAAATGCAAAATAAAAATAAATTGAGATAACTAAACCTAACTACTTCTTGAAAAGAAGAGAGCATAAAAGAATAAAAAGAGATGAAAAAAGGGATCTTTCTAAGCTAATAAAAAGAAACCTAAATATGAACAAGCAACCATCTTGTAAAAATGAACAGTTGCAAAGAGAGAACATTGCATAGGGTAATGGTTCCTATTTCACTGGAGGGTTCAGTAGTATTTCCTTGAGCGCTCAGTAACCATGAATAGAATATGGTTTTTCCTAGAGGGATTATGTTAAGGGGATGATATTACAGGATTTACACAGAGCTAGTAAAAAACCTTGTGACAACTCTGAGGTAGTAAGAAAGATATAGAAAACATAAACTAAGTCTTAGTCTTCTAGTGTGCTTGGTCTTGCTCGGGGGTGACCTATGGAACGAAAAGTCAAATGATTCAAAGGTCTATGGCTAGGAGGAAAGTGGAAGTTCCCTAACCAGTTTTAGAAATTAAGGCTGATAAGTTTTCCTATCCTTTTTTAAATTTATGTTGATAAAGTTTATTTACTATTCATTACAAGCTTTTGTTCTCAAGGAAGAAATTTGTTTATTTAAGTAATTATAAGTTGTGTATTCCATGGAAGGTTTTGTATGTTGTTATCTTGTTTATGATTTAATATTCCTAGAAAAGCATAGGGTCTCTTCCTTAAACATAATTATGTTATCCTTATTATTCCATATTTAACATGTGATTAAATGATTATTATTACTGCTTTTACTTCTGCTTCATATTCTATTATTCAATATATTTGTTTATCATAAATGTTTACTCTTTAATAGTAGCTTACATCCAAATAAACAAGTACATATCAAGTAAAAATTATATTAATAAACAATCTGATATTAATTATTAAATTATATCATAGGGTAAGCCTAGCGAGAAGACTCGCATATATCGTGCAAGCACAATAGGATTCGAATTGAATCCAGAGAATGAACCCTTAATGTGCAAGCACCTAGTATATTATATTATAATTTATAATAATATAAACAATGTATATAAAGAATAACCAAATGTCTATGGAATAAAATTTAAACCAAATACATAACATATTAAGAGGTTGAATCCCATCACCTCGTTACAATTTATGAAACTATTGTTCCAATCAATAATCCATATGTTAAACAATGAAAAGAACTATTATATCAATGGTGATGAACATCAAACCTTACGACCGAACTTAAACATAAATGAATTCATTATAAGGGTTTGATCCTAGACCCTAGATTGAATTTGTGGGCCTTGCCTAGTGTCGTGATAAAACAATACTCACAATAAGTGTGCCCTGGGGGCTACGCATAAATACTATATCAAAATGTATATCAACCTAAGCACATTTAAATGATAAACAATGTATACATGTATATGTCAAACAGTTATTGCAGATAAATAAACGTAACAACAAAACTAAGCTACAGGGATTTGCCCTTCATATCACATATTTATCAACATTGTGACTAGGTTGAACCCATAGGGTTACATCGTAATACCTTAACCATGAACAAAAATAAAACAAAAAATGTAATGTACAGAGATAAATTAATTGTGCAGGTTGGAATCCTTCCAGGAAAACCAAATGGTTCAGTCTAAATCCATCACTAAATACATTAGCAGCTTAACAATGTAAACATATAGTAAATAGAGCCACTACAACTCTCTTATAACATTCTATTTCATATATTTTACTCACAGTTAGACTAACAATAAGTTGACATAACAAAGGTTGGCATCGTTACACTGACAAATCAATGCTAATATTTAAAAACAGGCCAAGGTTCAAACCCGTGCTAATATTTTGTATGTGCTTGCATATTTCATATCTGAGTTATACAACACTCCTCTTCCTCTTCTTCTTTCATAGATATTTTTCTTGCTACCCAACACATAAAATAGTGCACAATTGCACTTTTTTTTATCAAAGACGTGTTGAGAACTATAAAATTCATTATCCTTAATTTTGAAATATTGACAAAACATATTTTTAGTAACTCTTTCATGTTTAACCCTTTTGAAATATTGTTACAAAAGTTTCAATATGAACACTAAAATCAACATTTGTAATTAACTAAACATATCCATCCATTATTTTATTTTCTATAATGTTTAATTCTGATTCCATTATTTTATTTTCTATAATGTTTGATTTTGATTCATCCATGTTACACAATGATCTAATGAAATTAATTTGAGCCATATTTTTTGTTTTATTTTGAATGAAATTATGTTACTTTACATTCGGCTGGCATGCCAACAAATCATTTTTATAAATTTCAGACATCGTCCACTTTTTTTTTCCATAAATCATCATATATCAAGACAACAATCATCTTATCTTTTAGGTTTCCCTCGCTCAAAACATTAAAAAAAATTATACATTCATTTTGGAAATTATGCAAACCAATACATTTGAAGAGTAAAAAACAAATTAAAATCATAAATCAAATTAGATAAAAGTCGAGAATGGCTCTTAGAAAAATAATATTTATATGGTCCACTCTTTTGAGCTAATGTGTCCCTTCCTTAGAATCTTGGCCTATTACTATATATTTAGTATTCCCTTGAGTTCATAATTTTATCATTGAAGGGATTATAAATATATTTTTACTTACATCGTAATTCTCTATGGAACACCATGATGAATCAACGAGTTTTACGATAATGAAATATGGAATGAATTGATTCATATTTCTCATTCTTAAAAAAAATAGTTATGTTTCACATCAAATATATAGAAGTGTAAGGTTTGAATTTCAACTTCATCTTCAAATTTTGGTTCATAAAAGAGTCTTTTCTCATTATTGAAAGGAGAAAATAAAGACTATTGTTGTAAAGTTTATGACAAGTGAGAAAACAAGCTTTGCCATACCTTCTTTATTCATTTCTAATATTGCATATTTAAACGTGATATAAACATTTTATTGATATCAATATTGAAAACATTCTTATTGAATAAAAATATTTGATCTTTTCCTTTTTACTTCCTCTAATTTTTCATCGCTTTTACTGAACCTTTGCATGATCAATTTTGAAGGATTTGTTTTCAAATAAATGAAAGTTAAATTATTGATATTGTTTTATAAATTCTTGAGGCAACCTCTTCCAAGGAATGGTATAGTATTTTCATGATGAGTATTTGTGATATTCATTAGATGTAATATAGAATAAGTTTTTTTTTCACATGTTTTCTTTCAAAACTACTAAAATACCAGTTTTCAAATCACTTTCCTTATTTGTACCTAACAAATTTGATCAAATTTATAATGTTAAAACCCGACTTTTTTTTCATAAGATTCTTGTCAATAATGATATCATTTTTCATTAGATCTAGATGATATTTATAAACATGAAGGTCAGATTGTAAAATAAAACAAGTGTTTATCTCAAATACCTCCACTTGCACACACAATATGTCTTCATTAATCACATATGTAGATGTGACCATGCCAAAAAATGTAGAATTTTGCTACACTAAATTGTCTGCTGGTTTGTGTTAACAATTTGTGGATTTCACCTACAGCCGGTTTTGCATTGGCTGTAGGTTACTTATAAATTTCTCTGTAACAGTCAAACACACAAAATAAGGCTACTAACACGCTGTAAACACATTTAACAATCACACATAAAAATTTGACTCGGAGATTTTTGGCCAAATCGAGCCCTGGAAAAACCCCCACGGGGAAAACCAGTTGAAAGAGAGAGATATTTATTATTTCTTCAGCAGCAAAAGATAGAACAGTATTACAGTGAAAATATAACTTATCTTCACCCAGAAAATGCACCCTCAGATTGCCTCGAACTGTGTGCATAAACAGTCTCGAAATATGTGCAAATATCAGTTTGATATTAATGTTGTAATCTCCTTGCAAACAGTGCAGAATCCACCTCGATTTTTGTGCCCTGTTGTCCCTCGAATTCTGTGCCAAAATCACCCTCAAAATCCGTGCTGGAAGATAACAGTGGTACAGTCTGTGCGGACCTGCTGTACCCTGCTGTTACTTGAAACCCGTGCAAACTCAGCCCAAACTTCCTGTCAGTTGCCTCGATAAAAGAGCCAGAATTAACAGCCTCGAAATGTGTGCCGAGAACTTTGAAAACTGTGCCCAGGAAACCTCGAACTGCGTGCTGAAGAATGTGACTGCTGTACGGTTTTATCTCCTTGGGATTCGTGTTGAAGATGAATGCTGTTAGCTAGAACTCGGTGCTGATAACAAATGCTGAGTGCATGCCTCGGAATCTGAGCCACTATTAAATGATGAGCTTGTGCTTGGAAATTCGTGCCAGTGGAGTCACGATTTCAGTGCTTGTGCCCTAGCTCGACCTCCTTCACTCTCTCGAATTCTCTCTTCTCCTCATTCACACAACAATGAATTAGGTTTTAGCCTCCCTCAACCTTTTTGTCTAATACCTAGATGGGCATCTAATCCAACGGTGGATATTCACTCAATCCAATGGCTAGGATAAGATGAGAGCAAAAATCACATTAATTAAATCACTTAAATAATTTATTTTCTCACCCACTTTAACTTTAGCAAAAAGTGACTTTAAAAACATAAAGTCTCATTAAATGTGTTTTTAATGTGAGGGTCACTTTTCCCCCTTCTTAATGACTTAGGCTAAAATCACTAGGGGAACACATCCCTAGGTACAAAACTAACAAAAAAAACAACACGTGGTCTTTGTTCCACTTCATAAAGATATAGATCTTGGTAGAAGTTTAATGGTTCAGCTAACTAAACATACCATTCATTTGAAAATTCTCCAATGGTGTATTCAATTGTTACTTGACTATATGGAATCTCTTTGAATTGGATGAGAGAGACAACCCTTGGCATTTTTTATGTGCAATTACTTAAAAAATTATGTTAATGAAATAAACTAGTATAAAAAAATTTACAAGTTAAACATAAGATCTCATATATAACATAAAAAAATGTTGTAAAATGAAACTAAAATATTATTTGAGCTTGGGAAGGAATAATCCTAGAGAAAGGGTCATTCAACCCTTCCCCATGATTTTATCCATAGTGTTATCATGTTTGAGGAAGGTTTGGTTGAACCTTCACCATAATCCCATAGATTAGAATACTATGCTCAAGAAATTATTGGCTAACATCTCTTTGTGTACTTCCTCGATAGAAATACTATGCTATAAAAAGGGTCACGTGATCCTTGTCCAAACTCTCCTAGATGAATTTTCCACACTCAAAGGAGGGTCCATAAATGATTTTCCAAGGTTCATTTACTAGAAAAATATGTGTTAGGAATGGTTGGCTAATACTTACACTAAATAACCTAGGATGTAAATTCCATCATTGAGAAATATTTGATTGACCCCTTTCACTAATTAGCCTCCATGAGAATACTATGTGTTGGAGGAAGGGTCAACCAACCCTTCCCATAGATCTCCCTTATGCAAAAAAATTTCTTGAATAAGGGCAATTTACCATTATCCCTTCTTCCCCTAAATTATAATACCATCATTGAGGAACGTTCAACCAACCCTTATATGTGGTCACTTTCCATGAGAATATTATGCTAGAGGAAGAATTGGTCAACCCTTTTCCAACATCTCCCTTACATGAGAACTATGTTTGAAGAAGATCAGTCTATTATTCAACTAGATACACTGCCATGTGAATACCATCCTTAAGGAAGGGTTGATTGACCCTTATTTGAGGTCCCTCTCCATGAGAATACTGTTAGAATATTGTGAACATATGAAATAATATCATAACACAATATAAACTAAGGAAAGAATTACTAGTCTATCCTTCTATCTACCAAGCAACGTAAATCATGAAATAAAATTGGAGAAAACAGAACAACAAGAGAACACCGATATGCGTGGTTCACCCAATATGGGCTACATCCATGGGAAGGGTTGCATCTTCCATTAATATGAAAAAGATCTCCAATATTACATGGCATCCTCACATATGCATCACATCAAGCTCCATCACTCAATCATGCCACAATCATGTGTGTACAAATGACATACACAACATGTGATGTGTGATGAACTAAAATCAACACATACCCAAAAGGGTCTCCTTCACCTCTCTTATATACCAAGAGGTTTGGATTACAATCCATCCCATAACACATGTGAGATAAATGGATTTCCTCCTCTTTATATAGAGAATGGTTACAAAGGATATAATTATAATGATGCGTGTGGGATAACTCTATTTTATAACATTAGAGTTATTTTATTCCTTTAAATGATACTTTACCAATATATCACATAATTCATCATTACATATTCTAACAAATACTATGCTCGAGGAATGGTCAATTAACCCTTCATCGGGATCCCCCTTATGTAAAAGAATTACCTCAGTAATAATTGGATGACCGTTCTACTAGTTTCTCACTGACATAAATAACATCCTTAATAAATGTCCAAGTGACCCTTTTGTTGGAATATTCACCAAAACTGAGAAGGGGGGTGCATCAGTATTGGGAGATTTTTACCATTTCAAACTTTAATATTAGATGTAAACATTAACCATTAAAAATAGCATTCATCATCACATAAACCATACACGGTACACAAGATATTTTACGTGGAAATCCAAATGGGAGAAAATTACAAAATTCTTTTATTATATAATATAAAGATTGCATTCAATTTATTTACCAGCCCCGGTTGGAAGAAGGATACAACCCAGCTCCAATTGGAAGTAGGATACAACCCCCCAGTTTATCAACTCCAACTAAAAGGAGGCTACAACCCCCTAGTTTAACCACAGGATCCAACCTATAGTGAGGACTCCAATCCTCAGTGAGCTCCAACTCACTAGATTTACCAGCATCAACTGGAAGGAAGATACAACCCCTTGTCCTTTCCCCATCCTTCCACCCTAATATAAATAAGAGAATCAACCTATCAATGTCACTATATCTATTAACCTGTCTCTATATCACTATCTCTATCAACATGTATTGTATCATTGTCTCTATCACTATCACAATCACTGTATCCATGCCTATGTCTCTATAATTGTCTCTATGTCAACCTGTACATGCCTCAAATCTATCTTTCAAGAATTCCCAAAAACAATCACCCATAGATTTCATTTGTATATTCAAACCCTTATATCATAGTCATTTCCAAACCCTAGGATATTCCAATATAATCACCATGGTTTATGCCAATATCATCACCATAATCACCATAACATATCTATGCAAATATAATCATCATGATATATCCAAGATCATAACCATAATCACCATAGCATATCTATGCAAATATAATCAACATGATCTATCCAATATCATAACCATAATAACCATAAAATATATATGCAGTATCACCAAAGAAAATTCTCTAACACATACTCAAGATCCATACCATTTTCAAGGAAACAAGATGGACCCTAGTCAATGAGAATCATGATCATCACAAGAGAGACCCGTGTATAAGAACCGTACCTTTTCCAAGATTAAGATACAAGAAAGAAACCATTCACCGAAAGAAACTCTAGATCATTTCATCGCATATCCCTTACAATAATATTTCCAATGAGCTAAGAAGTTCATGATTCCAATAATGTATGAGAAAGTTACGCCAATTTTATCAATCTTCACCAAAGAACAAAAGATGATCCTACACTAGCTCCTCCACAAAAATTTGAATTTTCTCCTTGGATTTGCACAATAGAGAGAGAGAGATGAATTGAGGATGAAATGAGAAGTTTTAACTTCTATTTATACATCCCAAGAATCCTTGTAGCTTATTTTAGGGTCTACTTCAACTTATCCTTAATTTGTGGATACCGATATTTTAAGGGGGTCTTCAGTAGGTGAAACCACACTTTATGGTTTCATCATGGAATATTAACTTTCCTTCTCAATCACTTATCCAAAAGGGGCTTGGGTTTTCTCCTCATCATCATACTTGGTGGACACATCATTACTCCTTTCAAGGTTCCTTTCCTCTTTATGTGGACACATCCTTACTTTTGGGGTTATGTGGACCCATCATCAATACTTTGGGGGATTCTTCATAACTCACACCAATATTTCTTTGGACCAAATTTAGGGGATCTTTATGGCATTATTCATCATGGTTCATGTGATCCTAACATCATGGTTCATGTGACCCCAACATCATGGTCATGTGGAACCAACACCATTATTCTAGGGGTTTCTTCACCTTTCTCACCAACATTGCTTAGGAGAGACCTTAGGGACTTCTTTATGGGTCTTCCCGATATGTGTACAACCCAAAGTGTCTTCTAGTGAGGGCCATGCTTAAAGATACACCATAAGGGGACCTCTTTGTATTTATATACACTAGGACTTTGACATCAATGACAACCTTATTCAACACCTTCCACTACATAAACTTTGGCACAAATATCATCCTTCAATAAGGGTTTGTTGACACTTCTCCATTCCCCACTTGTATGAGAACACTTTACCTAAGGAAAGGTCAATTAACCCTTCCCTGGGTTGGCCAACCCTTCTATTGGATACCTCACAACAAGAAAACCATCCTTATGGAAGGTCAGGATGACTCTTCTCTATGCACTCCCTTAATGAGAATACGACAGTTAAGGAATGGTCAATCAACGCTTCTTAGTGCTCCCTTTCCGTGTGAATACTATGTTGGGGGAAGAGTAGACTGACCCTTCTCCATTATTTCCATTATTTAAAAACTTTTTTTAAGAAAGGATTTACCAAACCTTCCACTAAATATCCCTCAATGCGAATACCATCCTTAAGGAAGAGTTAGTTGAATATTATCCATGTACCACTCTATGATACTACTTTGTGTGAGGAAGGGTTGATGAAACCTCGGAGTAGATATTGTACAACACCAATAATATCCTTAAATAAGGGTTAACCAACCCTTTTTCATGCTCCTCCTCCATGGGAATACTATGTTGGTGGAAAGGCCAACTAACCATTCCCTGGGATTCCACTTAATCAAAAACTTTGCTTGAGGAAGGGTCAATTGAATTTTCCACTAATAACCCTCAACATGAGTGCAATCATTCACAAAGTGTAATCTAGCTCTTCTCATTTCTTCCAATCCATGAGAATACTATGATTGAATAAGGTTTGATTGAAACATCCACTAGATACCCTACAACATGAATACTATCATTGAGTAAGTGTTGTCCAAAGCTTCACTCTGCTCCTCCTACATGTGAATACTATGCTAGAGCAAGGTTTGGAATACCTTTCTTTGGTATAGTCTTATTCGAAAACATTATTTGAGTAAGGATCAATTGACCCTTCCACTAGACACCACTTAATGACTACCATCCTTTAGTAAGGGTTGACTAAGCCTTCTCCATGTATCCCTCCATGAGAATACTTTGTAGGAGGAAGGGTCAATGGACCCTTAGAGTGGATACTCTGCAATGAAAATACCATTCTTGAGGAAGAGTCAATCAATCTGTATCTACTCTCCTTCTCCATCAGAATACTACGTTGGTGGAAGGTTCACCTTCCCTAGGATACCATTGATGTGAAAACTTTGGTTGAGTAATTTTTTACTAAAGTTTTCATTGAATACCCCTCGACATGGATAGATCCTTCAATAAGGGTGGGCCAACCCTTTTCCATGATTCATCTTCATGAAAATACTATTCTTGAGAAATTTTTGGTCAACCCTTCCACTAGATACCACGCGATGTGAATACCATCCTTGAAGATTAGGATCAAACGACCCTTCTCCTTCCTTTAAATTAATGACAATACTATCTTGAAGGGTCAATTAACCTTTCCCTGTAATTCCTAAATGAGAGTAATATGTTTGATAAATGGTCAATTCACCCTTCCCCGTGCAACTCCTCAATGGAAATAATATGCTAAATGAGGGTTTGACTACTAATCCTTCTCTAGGCTCTATTAGATGAAATTATGATGTTGAAGGAACAGTTAGTTAAACCTTCCTCGATATCCCCCTCTATACAAAAACCATACTTGAGTAAGGGTTGACCAACCTTTCCTTTGTCATCCATGCAATGTGAATACCGTCCATGATGAAACATAAGGTTGATTGGTCCTTCTCCATGCTACCCATCCATGAGAATAGTGCTAAAGGGTCGACCGACAATTCCCTAGGATCATTCTCTATGTGAAAAAATTACTTGGGGAAGAGTCTACAAACCCTTTTATGGATACCTCATGATGCGAATATCGATTTAAGGAAGGTTTGTTCAACCCTTTCTCATGCTCTACCTCCATGAGAATACTATTTTAGAGCAAGGGTTGGGTGACTCTTTCCTATGATTCCCTAAAACATAATATTATGTTAGAGAATGGGTCAAATGACACTTCCCCATGCACCTCCACAATGGAAATAAAATGATAGAGGTTGAGTCAATCAATCCTTCTCTGGGCTTTGCTAGACGAGAATGTTATGCTTAAGGAAGGGTCAGCAAACCCTTTCTTAAGATCCCCATTACTTGAAATTTTTTCGTAAGGGTCAGAAGACCCTTCGACTCGATATCCTAAGATCTAAAGTACCATCCTTCAATAAGGGTCGACTAACCCTTCTCTATGCTCCCCCTCCATGAGAATACTATGTTGGAGGAAGGGTTGACTTACACTTCTCGAAATATACTCTAAATTTATGTGAGAATAAAATGAAAGAACATATATAGAACGACATACACAGATATATTGCAAGGAACACATTGATATAGTAAACAAAAATTCTATTAAATGGTGGAAATATAATAGACTGTAAAATAAAGCAGTTAGAGTGGCAATAGTTTATCTCTGAGAAGAGATGTGATGACTATGATCATTCATGAAAAGATAAATGCAAAAAGAGGTCGAAAGGGACTATTTATCATAAGCATGAAGGAAAGAACCCTAAGCGTCCAAAAACCTAACCCTATGCCATAACGTTTGCATCCCCAAAGTGGCCATTTGAGCAGTCAACTTCCCGAGGTCATAAATTTTGCATATGATCTTCATTTGGGGCACTCGGTAGACCATTGGAAATATATAAACGAGGAGTACAATAGTGTATTGGGCCCAAATGAGAGCATGTTATCATATTTTGGGCCAATGTGGGCCCAAAAAACATCGTTTAGGGCCTCAAAACGGCCCAGGAAGTTCAGGACCTGAAAAACCATAGAAAAACTACCCAAAAATTGCCAAAATGGAAAATTGTTTTGAGCTAGTGGAATAGGTGTGTGGCCACCAATATCCATCTGGATAATTCCTCCCTCCTTAAGAATCAATAGTCTCCATTGCATTGAGTTCCCCCATCAAATGGGGGAAATTCTACTGAACTTGACTCCTGGTGAGCCACTTGCCTTGGTGTAGTAGCTACCCTACTTTGACAACCCAATATAGTTGGATCTTATGCTAGACCATTCCCTTAACCTGTGTGTCCATGATTCAATCAGTTTTTTTATGTTCCATGCAGTCATGGTTAAGCTATGTAAGTTTCAACTACTCTACCACCTTCGATGTGTTTAGAAATGGTGGGAAATATGGGCAAAGGAGCTCCACATTAAATACTAGGTGTAGGCCAAGGAATGGAGGAATTCTTAATTTGAAGACATTCTCACTAAATTCCTTGGTGATGGTGTATGTCCCATATCGAAGAGAACAAATCTTGTGATGAGGTCATGTGAACCTCTCTTTCTGCAAATGCAACCAAAACTTATTACCCACCTAGAACTTGTGTGGAACCCGACGTTGGTTATGTCGTTGTTTGCACTTGGTATTGGATTTTTCCAAAATGTCATGGACCTATTGGAGAATGTGCTAGATTCATTCAAAAAATATGGTGGCCTTATCATCCTCGGTATGAGAATGTGTATATTCCTCCTGTGTGGATGCAATGGGAAAAGCTACATCAATTGGGGCCAATAGTTGGAACCTCGGGCACACATGGAAAGGGTTGTGGCTGATAGAGATATGAAGGGCTTTGTTCTAGTTATGTTGAACATATGGAAGAATATCATCCCATGTGCGGGGATGTTTAGTATTGTACACTCTCAAAATATGCACAATCATTCGGTTGGATACCTCTGTCTATCCATCATTATAGGGGTGGAAGGTAGTCATTTGGTGAGATTGGTATCCATCAATGACCTTAGGCTAGAGCAGAAGGTGCTTAGGAACTTGTTGTCCCGATCTAAAATGATAGTCTGTGGCATCCCAAAATGAACCCAAACATGCTCGAAGAATAGCTTAGCAGTGGCTTCGGTGGAGATGCTCTTCTTACAAGCTATCAGAATGGCCATCTTAGAGAAGCGATCAACGACCACAAACACACAGTCATTACCATGCTAGTTTGAAGGTAGTCTTGACATGTAATCCATGGAGATGGATTCCCACGGCCCATTGGGAGTAGGCATAGGGGTGTACAACCCTTGCTTCTTAATGGCAGGTTTCACATTGGCGCAGGCAATGCATGATCTAATATATATTTTGTCATATTGTCGGAGCTTGGGCCAATAAAAATACTTCTACAATACCTCCATTGTATTTTTGATGCCAAAGTGCCATGCCACTCGACTATAATGTGCTTCCCAAATGAGCTTCACATGCTCGCTCTAAGGAACAGAGAGATGGACCAGGTGGCATAACAATCCTTCCTGGAGATGAAAGTATGCCACTGGTGTGCCTACACATAGTGCTTGATAGGTGGGAGAAAATTTAGGGTCATTATCATATAGTTGAGACCACCCAGAGGTCTCATGGCCACAAGAGTTTAGCACCATGGTCAATGTTGTTATTGGAGGTCGACTAAGGAAATTAGTGACTCGATTGGTGTTGCCCTTCTTATATTTGATGTTCAGGTGGAATTGCTGCAAGTATGTGGACCACTTTTGGTGGCAATCATTTTGTAACTTTCCTTGTGTTTGCATGAATTGCAATGGCTTAAGATCAATGTGGATGGCCGTCTCTTTCCCTAGGATGTAATGCTTCCATTGGCGGAAAGCTTAGACAATGGAATACATCTCCTTGTCATAGGTGGGGTACTTTCGGATTACATCTGAAACGTCTCACTGTGATGTGCCATTGAATGGCCATGTTGAATGAAGACTATGCCAATAGCATAGTCTGAAGCATCTATCTCACTCTCAAAGGGTTGTTGCAAATATGGTAAGGTAAGGAATGGCACTAAACATAAGCAATGCTTCAGTTCCTCAAATGCTTGCTTTTGCGTCTTGGACCAAAAAACATTCTCCTTAAACCCACCTTTGGTCACTTGGCTAAGGGCCCAAGCAATGATAAAGAATCCCAACAAAAACCCGCGATAGAAATTGGAAAGGCCTAGGAAGCTGCAAAGCTGTATGGTAGTTTTCAAGGTTGGTCAGTCCTTAATGGCTTGGATCTTGGTCGATCCACATGCACACCATTTTAGTCCACGATGTATGTCAGATATTGAACCCTCTCCATTCCAAATGAGCACTTATCTAGATTAGCATATAACTTGTGCTTTCATGAGGTGTTGAGGACCCAATGGATATGCTACAAATGTTCTTCCCACGTTCTACTATAGATGAGGATATCATCTAGATATATCACCACAAAATAATTGGTGAATTACCAGAGAATATCATCCATTATCCTCATGAAATTTCTTGGAGCATTAGTCAAGCTGAAAGGCATGACCAACCACTTGAAAAGGCCTTCCCGAGATTTGAATCAAGTCTTCCAAACATCATTCTGCTCAATTGGCACATGATTACAACCATACTTCAGATCAATCTTACTGAAATATTTAGCACCCTTGAGTTGGTCAATAAGGTCATCGATATGGAGAATGGGATACCAATTCTAGATTGTGATTTTTTTTAGAGATCTGTAATCAATACATAGTCACTATGTTCCATCATTCTTCTATGCCAACACGGTTGGACTCCCACAAGGTGAGGAGCTAGGTCGAATATGCCCTTTCTGGATCAATTATTAAATATAATGTTTGATTTCTTCATTTTCCAAGAGGGAACATCTATACACCAGCCTGTTAGGTAAAGGCACCCTAGGTAAAAATAAATGGAATGCTTGAACTGGAAATGTATTGGCACCCCAACATGTGTGGTGAATATGTCTCTATATGCTTCAATGATCTTGTCCACCTGTTTTTGTTGTGCGATCCCGTGCAAAGGAAGTGGAAGTTGTTGTGATATTTTTCTCACCCTCGGAATGAATCATGAAGAGGTCAAATTTCCCATTCTAGGAGATTACCTTCCTACATGGATTAGTTGTAATGAGAGACACTGCAATGGTGGGAATTGTCTCTGGTATCCTGTAGAGTTGCTTTCCAAAAGTAACAATGACACTACAAGGCCTAGATTCATACATAACATGACATTTCCACATATATGGTTGTCCTAAAAGAACATCGTAAACTTCAACTCGGACAACAGTGAACATTACCTCATCTTTGAAGGGTTTGATTCCATAGGGTATGTGTCATTGTTGACTGATGTAGATGTCATGTCTTTGGCTAAACCACCCAATGTTGTAGGGTTCCAGTTGTGGTGCCATTGGAAACTTCAATCGTTTGATGAACTATGGCGAAATTAGGTTCTTTTGGACTCCACTATCAATAATGAAATGTATTGAAATTCCCCTAACCCACATATATGAGTGTAAAATTCATTCTCCTTCCTCTAGATCATCTAGATCATCGGCTTAGACCTTTTTGGTAGCAATAGTAACACTAGGTTATGCATCGTTGATCTGTTTTCCCTTGTCTGCAACTAGGAATTTGGCTTCAGCATTAGATTTAGAACCAGGACCTAACTCTAAAGCCTTGATCTTGGCCACTAATGATTGATTTGAGTGACATTCATTAGTGTTGTGCCAAGGGCTTTTATGGAACTCACACCATTTCTCGGTGTCCTTCTTTATCTTCCTGTTACCCTTCTTTGCATGTGATTTTGGAATGGTTTTCTTGGTGTTGGTTTTCCTTACTCTATCCTTTTTTCTTTGGCCCAATGTTTTGTTTTCTTGCTTCTACAGTGGATTTGCAGACCCAAACTCCCTCTTATTCTTCTGCTTAATTTTTTGCACGATTTTCACAGCATATCGATATGCATCACCTAATGGCAAGATGTCCAGGAACTCCATTTCCGTTCATATTTACCTATGTAGGATACTGTAATATTTTAGAACCAGGTGTCACTCGAAGTCCCTAATACTAATATTTTTGCATAAGGTATGGAAGTTGTTATTGTACTCCGACACCATTTGGTCCCTCGTTTTCTGCAAAGTGGTCTATTTTTTGTATTGGTTGTCATAGTTTCCAACCGGATAGTATTGCTTCTTGAGGGATTCTACAAAATATGCCTAGGTGTGCTCAACCCCAAAAATATCAATCACGTATGTGGCATTTTTATCACAATAAGTGTCCCACCAATCTTTCACATGGGGCACCGCCTTAAGGAGTGCAAAGACAATCTTTTATGTATTGGAGAAATTGTGGACATACAAATAGCTTTCTAGAAAACTCAAACATTTATCTAGGGCATCATCATCTATCTGACCTTCAAATACATGAATATCAAAGTTAATGTGTACCTTGAAGGGTGTGTATCCTCCGAAGTGACTTCTTCTACTTAATAATCCCTCTGATGTTTTCGACATCTTTTAAAGGATTTGGGCGAAACGATCCATCATCTCATTCCTTTGTCACACGAGGGATTCCTCGAGCAACATCTTGATAAGATATCATGCTCCATCATATCCATTTTCCTTGTCCATGGGGGGCGGTTTGGGCCGCCTAGGGTGATCTTCCTCAAGCTAAACTAGTTCAAGACCCAACTGTTTATATTCCAACATCATCAAGGACATGCATGGATAAATAACGAAAAAGAAAACTTCTTCGATACCACTAATCCAGATTTATGTGAAAAATAAATGAAAGAATATATATAGAACCACATACACAGATATATTGCAAGGAACACAGTGATACAGTAAACACAAATTATATTAAATGGCAGAAATAGAACAGACTGTACGTAAAATAAAGTAGCTAGTATGGTGGTAGCTTATCTCTGAGAAGAGATGTGATGACTACACTCATTCATGACAATATGAATACAAAAAGAGGCCAAAAGGGCCTATTTATCATATGCATGAGGGAAAAAACCATTAACATCCAAAAACCTAACCCTAGTAGATGAAAAGTCATAAATTTTGCGGCCATAAGGTGGTTAATTGAGCAGTCAACTTCTTGGGGTCATAACTTATGCATACAATCTCTTTTTGGGGCGCTCGGTATACCATTGGAAAGATCTAGTCGAGAAATACAATAGTGGATCAATCCCAAAAGAAAGCCCATGACAATTTATCGGGATGCTGCGGTCCCAAAAAATATCATTTAGGGCCTAAAAAAGGCCTCAGAAGTTCAAGACCTGAAAAACCATAGAAAAAGTACTAGAAAATTGCCAAAATGGAAAACTGTTTTGAGCCATTGGAATAGGTGGATGGCCACCGATATCCATCTAGATCATTCATTCCCCCTTGGGAATAAATGGTCTCTATTGCGTTGAGTTCCCCCATCAAATGGGGAAAATTCCATTGAACTTGACTCCTTGTGAGGAACTTGCCTTGGTGGAGTAGTTTCCCTACTAACAACCCGATATAGTTGGATCTTTTGTTGGCGGGTGACCTTAACTTGTGTGTCCATTATCCGATCAATGGTTTCATGTTCCATGCATTCATAGCTCAGCTCTATAGGTTTCAACTTCTCTACCACCTCCGATGTGTCTAGTAGTGGTGGAAAATATTGTCAAAGGAGCTCCACATTAAATACTATGTGTAGGCCAAGAAATGGAGGAATTCTTAATTTGAATGCATTCTCACCAAATTCCTTGGTGATGGTGTACATCCCATATCAAAGTGGACAAATATTTTGATGGGTTCATGTGAGCCTCTCTTATGCAAATCAAACCAAACCTTTTAACCCACCTGGAACTTGTGTGGAATTCGATGTTGGTCATATCATTGTTTGTACTTGGCATTGGATTTTTCCAAAATGTCATGGATGTATTAGCAGATGTGATGGATTTTTTCAACAAATATGGTGGCCTTATCAGCCTCAATCTTAGCATGGGAATATTCCTCCTGTGTGGATGAAATGTGTTAGAAAAATAGGATCGCAGAGCAATGACATTAAACAAGATGCAAATACAATCACACAAACATATTACAAGAGAGACACCAATATATCGTGGTTCACCCAAGATGGGCTACGTCCACATTGAAATTGCAAGTCCTTATTATTATACCTTCCAGCAAATGAAGGGATACAACTTGCAGTACATCCGCTGCACTTCCTCTTCACTGTCTCACAGTCTCTCTTTCACAATCTCAAAGATATTTACAATGCATAATACCTAATACCATAGCCGTATTACAATGTATTTCTTATAAAAGGGAATACAATGGGAAAATACCACAAGTTACCCAAAACCATGGACCCGTAATATGTTGGAAAAAAACCAACCCATAACAAAAATTTCTTTCGGGGGCACTGTCGGGATCATAACCAAACCTGGGGAACAAACATGGTTAAATCATCATCTATGAGACTGGAAGATCAGGCTCCACAACCAACAATCTCACACTTGGAGACTAATCACAGCAACTCCACCGCTATTGTACTTGTTGGACCTTAGACTTGGAAAATTTCTCATCTTCACCTTCACGCTAGAAGGCCAACTGAAACCGAGCAGGAACTCAATTTCTCTCTGGTCACTACCTTTGTAAACATGTCTGCAGGATTCTGGCTAGTATGTATCTTCTCCAGCTTCAACAATTCATCTTCCAGAATAGAGCGTATGAAATGGTACTTGAGTTGTATATGTTTAATCTTGGAATGGAATGTTGAGTTCTTTGCAAGATGAATGGCACTCTGTGTTGGGTTCAGGAAATGCCCCTTTTTGGCCACCTTTATTACATCATTTTGCCATGATTCCATCCTACTTTCATGAGCTGTATCCATGTCTTTTCCAGATCAATCAATGATATTGACAGGTATAATTTGTTATTGCCTTATTTATTTTTATGCCTAAGATTGTTAAAGACTATGGATTTTAGTCCTTGGTTTATACTGATCTGTGTGATTTCATTTAGCCAAAGTCTAAAGCGCAGGTGTATCAGCCCAGCAGTGCCAGCTGTTACTCTTTCAAGCCTAATTTATCATACTCCAAGGGACAGCGCATCATCCACACAAGTTGTATCAGATCCCCACTGTAACAAATTACACTGAAGCAGAGCATAGCTGCGACGGACAGGTGGCATTCCAGCTGCTGATTCTGTTGACCCATTAATGATCAAAGCAACAGCCTCCTTCACAATTAACGGCCCTGTTTAATACGTTGTATCAGTTAGTTGTAACTCCGCAGCATGAAGATCATAGATCTTCATTGTTGCGCGATTTTAGTGGATCTGAAACTGTATTTCCTTTGTATAAATTCCAAAAGGATCTCATAGCCTGGGGGTTGGACAATCATTACTTGTGTAAGCTGTAACAAAGCACTGAGACTCACGATATTCCATCAATAATATGAGAGCAGAGTTCTTAATTTCTGTGTCTTAATTTGCTGTGACTCTTGGCGTCTATGTTAGAAGGCCAGGGCCCACCTTCTCATAGGGATAGTTGGTTTAAGTACGTAGAGTAGTTTAGTTTTACTTCTGTTGTGTGGTGTGGAATGATTGCAGACATTATTGGTAGTTGTAACAGAGTTTAGTTTTCCTTTCTGGTAGTTGTAATTGCATCTTGAATAGCTGTAACAGAGTGGTGTGACAGTCGACTGTGTAGGATAATTTACTTAATTTGCATGTGTGTTTTAATTAGCTGTGACAGCCAAGCTCAATTCCAATTATCTTCTAGTTGTTTATGCTTTCTAGGATTTCCATTAATTATCAATTAGAGTTCAAGCTTGTGTTTTAATTCTGGTTGTTGTTGTATCTTCAATTACATTCATAGATTAGACAGATAATGGTAGAGTTATAGTAGCTACTGGATAGATCATTTTGGTAAAGATTGAATGTTGTAGTTTGATAATTATAGGATTTAACTTCTTGCAAAAGTAATCTAATTTAATTTCATCATTAGATCATTAACTTGTTGGGTTGATTTCTGTAGGGAAGTTGCTTTCTTTTGGATTCTTAGATGTATGAATTAGATTAGTGTTCTTAGGGAATGAGTTGGCTGGACACATAGCTAGGATCATTATTTACATTCAGCAAATCAACTGCTTGATCTGTTTATGCATAGACTGTGCTTATTTCCTTTGAAATAAAAGACCTTCCTGGGTTTGACAATTTATATTGACCATTCTGTATGTTAGCTTTAATTAACTGACATATAGGGTGACCAACATTTTGGCGCCGTTGTCGGGGATGGTAATAGATAGACATAGTTAGTAGTTGGTTTCATTTGATTTTATTTTAGTTCAATTTTTTACAGCATGCATGAATATAAGAAAAACAAATCGGGAACCCCCTTTGAATACTAACATTGCAGGTGGAAGAGGTCGAGGTCGTAATGCAGGTCAGGGAAGACACACATATATTGATGAGATAATTGCTAGAGATTATTCTTCCACTAGACCACCGCGGAACTCTACAGGCAGGGGAAATTCTGTTCCTCCCAATCTTGAACATTCAGCATCCACAGTGGAGAATGCAACGGAACCTTCAACTCCTGTTGCAGAAAGTAAACCTCCTGAAGATCAGGGAAGTGCTGTAGGTGCACCAGATAGAGAGGAGATTTATCATATTGATGGAACCAGAGTTACTAAAGAGGTGTGGTTGGAGACTCGCAGAATAGCAGAGGAAGAAGGATGTGATGAACCTGGAATAATTAATTAATGCAAATACACGAGATATCAGAAATAATAGAACAGAATCACTTTTATATTGATCACGGGCCACTTCGAGGGGGCAACCTCCTTTGAGCAAGCTCAATACAATTAACTTCACCGTGCCTTCAATGACCTCAACACACACTTATATACTAAGTCTATGCCCAATACTATGAGTCAAAACCATGGGACATATAATACTACGGGATGACTTACAAAGCATATGCGTCCAATACTATGGGTCAATACTATGGGCTAATATAAACTACGTATCAACAAATACTACGGGATGACTTACAAAGCATATGCGTCCAACAACAATATACTAACATAGTAAAGAGAAGGGTTGACATAGGTTCCTAACATCCCCTCTCCCTTAGAAAAAGCTTTGTCCTCAAAGCTTTGGTTGGAGAAATTGCTGCAGAATCTGAAGGAGTGGTTCCCCGGTAGCATCCTCGGGTTGCATTTCGGGCCACTGACGCCTTTGGAGTGTCAAGGAGGATTGCTTGGAAGGCTGTAGATGAAGAAGAACCCTGTCAGCTGCATGGAAAATGCGCTCAGAATGGTGTTGATCGGCTTGTTGTTTCAGGTGAATTCTAGCCATGTGAAGATTGTCCTGCAGAATGAGAAGAATCTGATCGCGGTTTCGAAGAACCGAGTCAATTTCCTGAACTGGGGAGTTGCTAAGGGTGTATGGAAGAAGAACTGGCAGTGTTTTTCCATAGACTACTTCATATGGTGTCCTTTGAGATGTGGTATTGTACCACCAGAGCGCTGCTAGGAAATCCATAGAAATAGTTGGCCAAAGCTGTGTAGGGATGGGCAAGGGTTTGAGCAATCCCAAAAGGAGTGTCGTTTCCCCCTTGTTGACTTGGAGAGTATCATCGTCAGCCACCATCTGTTGAATTGTCATTTTTAGTCCCTGCCAAAAGAAGTTACATTGTTCCCGGTCATACATTTTGCAGAACCCAAAGTGCCCTGTTGATGAAGAAGCATGGAGTTCATAGAAGAGATAGCCTTGTTGAACATATTGCAACCAATTTGGAACAAGAAGAGAAAGAGCTGTAAGAGAAACTAGGTCATCAATTGTGCGAGAAGGAGCAGCTTCCACCATATTGTCCTTACCCTTCTTGTAAGTGATCACATAGGGATAACCCATTTCAGGTGTGTTGGGGAGGAGACCCATTGTTCCAGAAAATTTTCCAGACTCGGGAGATCAGTCTTGATGCAGAAATTATTCCCTAATAGGTATGGCTGCCACTTCTGTACTGCATGCAAAATAGCCATCATTTCCTGCTGAGAGGTAGATGTGGCTAAATTCTTACCGAAAAGGTCTCTTGAAGGCAGAAAGCGCATTGGTTCAGCAAAGATACCTGCATATCTATCCAAGGAATTAGTGGAGACTGTTGATGGGTGCATCTGAATGGAATTGAGTTGAGCGATGACACCATGTGAATTCTTCTTAAGGATTTTTTCCAGGCGATGTGAACTGATGATGCAGAGAGACTCTGGTTGTAAGCCCATAAATTTGTGTTGTGCCCCATTGACTTTAAACTTCATCCAAAGTTCAGCAAAATCCCATAAGATGGGGCCAAGTGTGCGTAGCCATTGAACGCCCAAAACCACATCACATCCGCCCAAGGACAAGGCAAACATGTCAGAGCATAGTTTATAATCTCCCATAGAGATACGTACATTGTGACACTTCCCCTTGCAAGGTAAGGTGCCCCCATTGGCAACCATGAATTCAAAGTTGGAGCAAGGATGGACAAAACAATCAGCCTGTTTGGCAATCCGAGGGTCAATGAAGTTATGAGTGCTACCAGAATCAATGAGTATGGTAAGAGGGAGCTTCTTGAAGTATCCCCTGACCTGCATTGTTTATGGGGTGGTGACGCCGGTTACAGCATGGAGAGAGATCTCGGGTGGGTCGTCCTGAGATGGGGTGTCAACAGGCGGGTGTTGAATGTCGACCTGATCATCTACTGTATCTGTAGCTTCTTCACCAAGTTCTAAGGCAGGCGGAGAATCCACATCCAAGAGATAGAGCTTTTGTTGAACACATCTATGTCCCCGAGTGAATTTCTCATCACAATTATAGCAAAGCCCTTTTTCTCGGCGTGCCTGCATTTCTATTTCAGACAAATGCTTGATAGGAGTTGGTTGAGGAGCAGGCGTGATGGGAGGTCGTTGGGAACCCATATTTCTGAAGGGAACAAAGGTGGGTTTGGAGCGTTGTTGAGCTGCGATCTTGTCCTCGGCCAGCTTAGCCAACCCTAAGACTTCCATCATTTTGTTGGGACAAAACATTTTGACCTCTAAGCGGATTTCATCCTTGAGACCACTGATAAAACAACTCCTGTAGAATTCATCAGACAATCCTTCTGTGTGATTGGCCAATTTCTCAAATTCTGTCTGATACTCTCTCACTGTGCCAATTTGGTGAAGTTTAGTGAGTGCTCCTGTGAAATCATCAAAAGCACTAGGACCAAATCGTGGTAAAATGAGTTGGCAAAAATCTATCCAGTTTGACTCGGGATGAGCTTTGATGTACCAACGGTACCATTGAAGGGCTTCCTGTTCCAAATGAAAGGATGCAAGTGGAACTTTATGGGCATCAAAAGTATTATGCAGACTGAAATATTGTTCTGCTCGATATATCCATCCATTCGAATCAGTACCATTGAAGCGATGAAAATCAAGCTTCGGCCCACGAAAATTGATGGAAGAAGAGAACCCGGTGGCTGCAAAAGATTCTGGCTGTCTGGTATTGTTCATGGCTGAATGCTGAAGATGGATGCTGAGAAATTTTTCATCCAGATCTTGGAGTTTGGTTTGGATGGCTGCAAGTGCTTCCTCCATGGTGTGTGCTCCTACATGGGTGACAACCATAACCAGGTTTTTTTTTTTTTTTTGTGGAATGGGTAGAAAAACACAAACAGAAGCTGATGTAGTAAAGGGAAATTTGGATTGGGGAAACAATCTGATGGGTAATTTGGGTTTGACTAGATTTTGGACACTGTCGAAAGGACAAGAAAGCAAAAAGGGGGATTTCAAAAATGGGGTGATAGAATGAGAAAATTTGGCAGAGAGGGACAAAGAAGCAGAATTCAGAAAGGAACTCTGTGGTAAAATTTGAAGGTGATTGGGTGAAATCTGAGGAAGTTATGGCAAACTCTAAAAATAGACAAATGTGGGATTTCGGGCTTTGGAAAGGGGAATTGGGGATAGGGTCCTCAGGAATGAAAGATGCAGAATGGGATGACAGGGGTTCCCCAAAAATTTCAAGGGAAACAGAGTGAAAACAAGGGAGATATGGAGAAAAAAATGAACTCTTTTTTTTTCTTTTTTTCAGAACTGGATCAGCAACAGCGGTGCAAAGACGCGGAAGGGATCGAAAATGGCTGGATCTAAAACAACGACTGTATCTGGAATGACTTTCAGAATAGATATGAAACGGTTGGATCTGGAGCGGAAGTGATCGGCAACAGTTCAACTGAAAATAGATATGGACCCCAGGTATGTACGGATTCCTAACAGTTCAGGTGTTTCACTCGGCCACCAATTATGTCTGATGGCTTTCATATTGGGGCAGTACCACTCACTCCACAGCTTAGGTAAAACTGATAACTGCTTTGCCACAAACGACAGCTCTTGGTTTACCTCACGGGTGGGAACTACTCCATCAGGTAGGGGTCGTTGCCCTTTTCGCTGGCAGGTCCTCTCAATGGGCCAGCTACTTTGAGGTTCCTGTGGTACTCCTCACAATGAGTTTTAGAGATTATTCCCAAGTACTTCCCATAGTTAAGTGGATAGGGATTATTCCCAAATCCGAAGCTACAACAGATGCAAAAAAAAATTTGGCAGAAATTCCACCCAACGAGCCCAAGAAAGTGCTCTGATACCAGATGTGATGAACCTGCAATAATTAATTAATGCAAATACACGAGATATCAAAAATAATATAACAGAATCACTTTTATATTGATCACGGGCCACTTCGAGGGGGCAACCTCCTTTGAGCAAGCTCAATACAATTAACTTCACCGTGCCTTCAATGACCTCAACACACACTTATATACTAAGTCTATGCCCAATACTATGAGTCAAAACCATGGGACATATAATACTACGGGATGACTTACAAAGCATATGCGTCCAATACTATGGGCTAATATAAACTACGGATCAACAAATACTATGAGACGACTTACAAAGCATATGCGTCCAACAACAATATACTAACATAGTAAAGAGAAGGGTTGACATAGGTTCCTAACAAAAGAAGGCAAATAGAAGAGAGGAGAAAAGAGGAAGAAGCCAAAGCAGAGGAAGAACGCATAAAGGAAGCTGTTGAATTTTGGACTAGAACCATGGCTGGTAGAGAATGGGGGGGTGAGAACGAACATGAGGATCACTGGGAGGAAGAAGGAGAAAATAATCAACCTGGTAATACTGTGGCTACATTAGAATTCCCTATCCTTCAGACACCTGGAGCAGCTCCTATGAAGAATATATCACCATCAGTTCTCCCGAATTTCCATGGTAAGTCCTTTGAGGATCCTGATGAGTTTCTTTTTGAGTTTGATATCCTCTATCGCAGATATGATTACACCTCTAGTGATCAGAAGCTGAAGCTATTCCCAGCCACCTTGAAAGGAAATGATCTGCGCTGGTTCATGAGTTTGGGTCGTGAGACCATTACTACTTGAGACCAAATGAAGAACACCTTCCTTTCTAAATATCAAGAATATTGCAGAACTAGAGATAGAATGGAAGAGTTGTTCAAAATGGTTCAGAAGGATGAAGAGAGTTTGGAAGACTTTGTGGAGAGATTGTTGTACAATTTGCAAAGATCTGGTCATGCTGAGATTGGAAAGGATGTGCTCAAGATTATCTTGCTAAGAGGAATTAGAGAAGATTGCCTTGATATGTTGAATCTGTTGGGAAAAGGGGATATCTCAAAGGAACCTTTTGAAAAGATTGTTGAATTATGTCGAAGGTACTCCAGGGGATCTTCCAGAACCAGCAAACGAGACAAAGACCGAGACCAAGATGTCTTTACTAGGACTCAAAAGTCAGCTAGTGGAGGTGCCACTCAAGCAGAAATAGGAAACCTACTGGAGAACTTTAAAACAGACATGATGAGCTCTATTTCCTCAGAGTTAGATGCCATGAGGGAAAAACAGAAACAAGTAGTAGAAGATATTACACTTGGGGTATTCTGTCCTAAATGTAGGAAGAAGCATCCACTGAAGGAGTGCCCATTGGACAAAGCAGAGGTATGTAGGATATGTGAACTCGGGCATGATATTAAGGAATGTCCATCATTACCTAAGGTTAAAACAGTCCTACAGGCATCCATTCCAGATGTAGAGCCAACATACTTTATGGCACAAAAGAAACCATGGCAGCCTAGAAACCAAGGTATGAATCCAGATCCAGCATTTTTCCTGCATAATGTGAATGGAATGAACAACATGCATAATATGAATACACAATTCCCTTCACATTATTCCAACAGCCAGTGGCATCCATCTCAAAACCCAATGCAAAATCCTAATTCATGGACACCATGGCCACAGTAGTCAAACCAAGCTCCTTGGAATTCCAACTGGAGAAACTCTTACCAAGGAAATAACTTTCCCCATCACCAGACTCAGTATCAATAGTACCCTCCTCAACAGTATCAGCATCAGCAGTATCAGCAACCACAAATCCCTTTCCAGAACAATGCCGCACCCATGAATACACCACTTCGACCACAGCTACCTGCACAACCTAACCCGAACCCAAATAATAAAGCAGTCCATCAATTTGAGATTGCCAACATGCCTGCATATTCTATCACTCAGATTCCCTGCAATGATATACAATTATGATCAGGAAGGGTGGTGGAGCCTATTATCACTGAGGATGTTTCACCCCCAGTGATTGCAACTGGAGTAAATCAGCATTATGAAAACATGGTTAATTCAGCAATCCCCATTATTGAGGATGCTGATACTCCTACTGAAGCAGCAGCTGAAACTCGGGAAGCAACACACTATGTGTCACATCCTACACAGTTGAATAGAGAACCATTGTACCCTGAACGATTGCAGCTGCAGAAAACAGTGGAACAACCCTGATTTGATCTCGTGGGAGAGTTGAAAAAATTGTATGTTAAAATTCCACTGTTACAGGCCCTCCATGATGTGCCCATTTATGCTAAGACAGTTAAAGATTTGTGTGTTAAGAAACTAGGAAGAAGGCCCAAGGATCCTCCCACTGTCCACGTGCTGGGAAAGCTTTCAGAATTGATAACGGGAAAGGCCCTTGTGGCAAAGTACGATGACCCTGGGAACCCGGCTGTTACAGTGCACATAGGGAACACACAAATTCCAAATGTCTTGGTGGATTTGGGCGTAGCTATTAATGTTATGACCATAGAGACTGTGAATAAATTGGGACTCACTAATCTTCGGCCAACCCCTACTGTTTTGGAACTTGCTGATAGATCAACGATCAAACCGAAAGGAATCCTAGATGACCTCGTAATTTCAGTTGACTCGTGGGAATATCCTGCGGATTTTTTGGTATTACAGCCAAAATCTCAGTTGGGGGGACACCCACTGATCCTGGGAAGACCGTGGTTGGTCACAACTGATGCCTATATCAAGAATCTAACCCTATACCCTCCAGCTTGACCAAGCACAGAAGATGAAACTCCATTGTGGGCAGATTTGGAGGAGGAAGAGGGCATGCAGCCACTATTAACCATAGGAAGAGCCTTGACATTTAAAGATGAAATAGAGGATGATGCCATTAATAGCTTCATCAGTGAGCCCATGTCAGTCAATAAGAATGTCTATCAGATCTTGGACAGTACTTTAGCTGCAACAGAACAAGAAAATCTTACAGAAGAAACTCTGATTGGTGATGATAATGTAATTCCAGTACTTAAGAATTCAAAGAGTGTTCCAGTGGAAATTGAGCCAGGAAAAACATTGAATATCAATCCTAATCTGGCACCTAGCGAGCTGGAACAGCTAGTCACTCTGCTGAAACGACATAGGGGAGCTTTTGCTTAGGAGTACACAGACATGAAAGGAATTCCTTCTCATATGTGCACTCATCACATATATATTAAGAGCGACTCCAGACCTGTATGCCAACCCCAACGAAGGATGAACCCAAACTTGAGAGACATAGTGAAAGAGGAAATCCAGAAACTGTTGGAAGCTGGATTCATATATCCAATTTCAGACAGTGAGTGGGTTTCTCCACTTGTGATCGTGCCAAAGAAGAATGGGAAATGGAGGGTCTGCGTGTATTACAGAGAATTGAACAAGGCAACGCAGAAGGACCATTTCCCCTTACCTTTCATCGATCAGGTCCTTTATACCTTGTTTGGGAAGAAGTATTTCTCTTTCTGGATGGCTTTAGTGGCTATAACCAGATTCAGATTGCTCCAGAAGATCAAGACAAAACCACTTTCACTTGTCCTTGGGGGACTTTTCCATACCGAGTACTTCCTTTTGGGTTGTGCAATGCACCAACTACATTTCAGAGAGCAGTGATTGGAATCTTTTCAGAAATGGTGAATGATTGCATGGAAATTTTTATGGATGACATTACTCCATATGGTGACAGTTATGAAGAAGCACTGAAGAACTTAGAAAAGGTCCTGAAACATTGTGAACAAAGCCAGCTCTCTTTGAGCACTGAAAAGTGCCACATGATGATGAGTGAAGGCATAGTGTTGGGGCACTTCATCTCTTCTGATGGTATCCAGGTAGATCCATCCAAAATCAAGGTAATTGAAAACATACCAACTCCTGGGACACAGAAGCATGTACGTAGCTTCTTGGGTCATGCTAGCTATTATAGAAGATTTATAGAAAAAATTTCCAAGATAGCTTCTGTTGAGAAATTGTAACTTCAAAGAATATTATATTTGTACTTTATTATTTCGGAGATGTTTCATTCCTCCGTGAAGATCTTATTGTATATCCGGAGATGTTTATTCCTCCGTCGGAATGTGGTAACTCGGGTTATTAGACTTCCCTAGTGGGGGTCAGCCCTGTATGTGTTGTGTGGGTCAAAGGGTTATTAGACCACCCTAGAAGGGTCGGCCCAGTCAGTTGTATTGGGGTATTTAACCCATTGGTTAAATACGAGCCTACGTGTACTTGTGTAAAAGATATGTCAGAGTAGTGTATAAATAGAGGAGGTGTGTTCCTCATTTGATACACACACTCACACACTTGAGGATAGCGCACTTGTGGAGGAGAGGTCTGCTATTGTGGAGGAGGAGATCATGTCTTTGGTTTGCATCTTTGTATATTGCTGGTCATCTATATTGAGGAAGCTTTACTGGGTTTTCTACCCCATAAGGGTTTCCCAGGATAAATCTGTGTCTGTTGTGTTTATGCTATGCTTGTTGTTTCTTCAGTGATCCTGTATATGCTATTATTGTGAAATGGAATGTAATGCTGTTATTTTCTGTCTTAGCATATTAAATCTTAACATGGTATCAGAGCTAACCTGAAGGAAGGCAAGGTATGGCACTTACGACAATTTGAAGGTTAGGGTTTTACATAGAAAAAACCAGTCATCTTGGAACTTTCGCTATAAATCCATTTCTGCAAAGTTTCAGGGTCTGAAAAGTTTACAGGACGAAGATAACATCCCCAGGTACCTTGTGTCCAAAGGGCACCCTCAGATTCATTGTACTTTATGAGTTATGATCAGTACAAGTTATGGTTTCTACGTCTTCCAGATCTCAGTCAAAATCAGGTAACCTTGGAACAAAGGTCATAAATTGGGCTAGGAATCTCCAAATGAAATTTCTTAAAACGTTACAGGTAGTACACAGACTGTACTATCTCAAAAAAAAATTTCAGAGGCCGAAGGTGAACCAATGACACGTGGCACGCCGTACAAGTTCGCTCTCCTGTTTTATCCCATAAACAGGTCACGTTGTGACACTTGGCATAACTCTCTCTAGAGAGTCCAATTGAGGTCATACCTATCAGGATAGAAAGATAATAGGTCGAGCTATCTCAGGAAAATTTTTCAGAGGCCGAAGTTCAAACAGTGACATGTGGCATGCCGTACAAGTTCGCTCTCCTGTTTTATCCCATAAACAGGTCACGTTGCGACACTTGGCATAACTCTCTCTTAGAAAATCCAATTGAGGTCAGACCTATCAAGATGGAAAGATGACAGGTCAGGCTACTACAGAAAAAAATTTCAGACCCTGTGGAACAAAAATTTCAGAGTTATAGCAGAAACAATCAGGTGCATATTTCTGTCAAAACAGAATTATTTTTGGAGCACCTTTATTCATGGCTTCCGGAATTTAGGGTTTCGGAGAAAGTTAGAATTTTTGGAATCGGAGTCCACGGCTGAATGCTACTCAGGAAAATCAAAATTTAGAGACCAAGATCAAATTTTTTGGTTGGGTAGAAGACCGGGCTTGATCAAACCCTAGTTCGGGATTTTGATCAGAAAGATGGAAAATTAGGGCTTCAGCAAAAGTTGGAATTTTTGAAGTCTGTAACCACGGCTGGAAGCTCCTCAGAAAAATAAGAGTTTAGAGCCTTGGATCAAACCTTTTGATTGGACAGAAGGGTGGGCTTCATCAAACCCTAGCTCAGGTTCCTGTCCAGAAGATCCAGAAGTTTTGAAGGCAATTTTGAGGGGTCAAATTTTGGAGATTTCAAAAGTGAAGTATGCTAGTTTGATCAGCTCAGCAAGACACATCCTTCCATCCATTCGGAAGCATGAAAGTCAAAGATTGAATTTTTAGGGTTTCTCTAGCAAGCCCTAATCAAGCTCCAAATCAAGTTTCAGGGGGAGTTGAGGCTAAGGCCTTACATAAGAAGACTACAAGAAGTCTCGACAGGTATGACTTAAGGAGGTTCAGGTATGTCTTGAAATCTGATTCCTGATTAAATTCATAATGTGTTTGTCTTCATATTATTTGTTAGTACAATCTTGATTAATGTTAGAATTATGTTATCATCCTAGTAACAGTATGAATGCATGTGAATGATTGAAGACATTCATTGATTAGGGCTATATGATTGTACTAATGCATTATGGTGTTGTGTGAGGTTGATGTTGTCTGCTAACAAGATACAGGTACATCACAAAAGACAAATCAAGTTCCATGACCATGACAACATGAATACAAAGACTCATCCATAATATTTGTTCTACTTACGAGGTATGTATGACTTTGTTATATTATGCTTAACCTATGAGACATGCAGGTTCTAGCTCAGGATCTCTAAATCATTGAAGAGATTGTTTAGGTGTGTTGTACATAACTAATCCAAATATGTTTTCTTATGTCAAGTTAGAATCTTACCTTGTGTTAGGATCCCTTATATAAGTATACTTGGTATGATTGGTTATGCTTATTCATAAAGTTAGTAATCAAGGGTTTATGCATATTATGTCTCTTGTCTTGATGATTTAATTAACCAGAAGAGTATTATGATCAAACAAGAATATGCATGAGTAAAAGAAGACTTCCTTGAAACCCTGAATACTAATGATCATGACTATACATATTCAAGATTATTTAGAATTAGAATGTTTGGAGAATATACTAATGAACGTATGTTTGTGTATGAGATCATGAGGATGACACTAGTGCACACTTGAGCATGCACAGTGGTACAGAATGAATACAAGTTCAAAAGACATATAGAAGATCAAGTGGGAGGCAACCACACAAACATAAAAGATAAGTATTTGAGTTGTTATTTGAAATAGTAAATGATATTGCTTGTATGCATATTTGTATTCCTAGAATATATCATGCTGAGTGTAAACATTCATAGAGCATTGAATAGTATACTACTAATATGCATATGATTGGTAAGTTGGACAAACATTCCGTTGTTTCTTGTCTAGAATGAAACCTCTTTGCTGACATGCTGAGAGCTGTGCACACTCTCGATAGTATGTTCTGGTAGAGATGGAAGGCATCTAGATAGCCACTGTATGCATATAGGATATGGGAAAGTGTTGTGCCAAAGTATTGATCAAAATGGTTGCATAACTATGTAAATGATATCTGTATGCATAATAGGTTATCATGTCAATATGATTTGATGATTATGAAGTATTACTAATCATGTACTTAATTTTGATTTGTAGGAAAGATCATGATGAATGATGAACACTGAACAAGCGATGGATGTTAAACAAAAAATATTTTCAAATCAAACACACTATAGAAGGCTTGTGGCTAGAAGATTCTCTTAGAAAGAAGAAGAGAATCATGATGAGATGTTTGCTCCAAGTGGCTAGATAAGACCATTCTCTTAATGGTGTAATTAAAGAAGAAGTGTGAATCAGGTTCTGTATGGGTTTCCAGGATCGATAGTAATTGATGAGAATACATGTGAGGATTGCATCATCCTTGAACACAAGTTCTAAAGTGAGCCGTAGACAAGTGTCTCCGAGAAAGAAGAGGGATTGTATCATCCTTGAACACTTGTTCTAAAGAGAGCCGTAGATGTATGTCTTCGAGAATGAAGTTCTTGGTGAACATGTGAGGGGATTGGATCATCCCTGGACTTCAGTCTGAAAGAAGAGCCGTAGACGTATGTCTTCGTGAATGAAGTTCTTGGTGAACATGTGAGGGGATTGGATCATCCCTGGACTTCAGTCCGAAAGAAGAGCCGTAGACGTATGTCTTCGAGAATGAAGTTCTTGGTGAACATGTGAGGGGATTGGATCATCCCTGTACTTCAGTCCGAAAGAAGAGCCGTAGACATATGTCTTCGAGAATGAAGTCCTTGGTGGACGGTTGAGGATTAATTCATCCTTGGATGTAGTCCTAAATGTACGGTTGAGGATTAATTCATCCTTGGACGTGGTCCTAAATGTACGGTTGAGGATTAAGTCATCCTTAGACGTGGTCCTAAATGTACGGTGGAGTATTAAGTCATCCTTGGACGTAGTCCTAAATGTACGGTGGAGGATTAAGTCATCCTTCGACGTGGTCCTAAATGTACGGTTGAGGATTAAGTCATCCTTGGACGTGGTCCTAAATGTACGGTGGAAGATTAAGTCATCCTTGGACGTGGTCCTAAATGTACGGTGGAATATTAAGTCATCCTTGGACGTGGTCCTAAATGTACGGTTGAGGATTGATTCATCCTTGGACGTGGTCCTAAATGTATGGTTGAGGATTGAGTCATCCTTGGACGTGGTCCTAAATGTACGGTTGTGGATTAAATCATCCTTGGACAATAAATCCAGTAATTCCGAAAGGAAGGATAGTCTTAAATGAATTGAGTGGATTAAATCATCCTTGGACAGTAAATCCAGTAATTCCGAAAGGAAGGATAGTCCTAAATGAATTGAGTGGATTAAATCATCCTTGGACAGTAAATCCAGTAATTCCAAAAGGAAGGATAGTCCTAAATGAATTGAGTGGATTAAATCATCCTTGGACAGTAAATCCAGTAATTCCGAAAGGAAGGATAGTCCTAAATGAATTGAGTGGATTAAATCATCCTTGGACAGTAAATCTAGTAATTTCGAAAGGAAGGATAGTCCTAAATGAATTGAATGGATTAAATCATCCTTGGACAGTAAATCCAGTAATTCCGAAAGGAAGGATAGTCCTAAATGAGATTGAGTGGACTAATCATCCTGTAAATAGATTGGGATTGCCTCGTCCCTAGACATGGTGAGATGTCTTAAAGTGATAAGGACTAATCATCCTGTAAATAGATTGGGATTGCCTCGTCCCTAGACATGGTGAGATGTCTTAAAGTGATAAGGACTAATCATCCTGTAAATAGATTGGGATTGCCTCGTCCCTAGACATGGTGAGATGTCTTAAAGTGATAAGGACTAATCATCCTGTAAATAGATTGGGATTGCCTCGTCCCTAGACATGGTGGGATGTCTTAAAGTGATAAGGACTAATCATCCTGTAAATAGATTGGGATTTCCTCGTCCCTAGACATGGTGGGATGTCTTAAAGTGATAAGGACTAATCATCCTGTAAATAGATTGGGATTGCCTCGTCCCTAGACATGGTGAGATGTCTTAAAGTGATAAGGACTAATCATGCTATAAATAGATTGGGATTGCCTCATCCCTAGACATGGTGAGATGTCTTAAAGTGATAAGGACTAATCATCCTGTAAATAGATTGGGATTGCCTCGTCCCTAGACATGGTGAGGTGTCTTAAAGTGATAAGGATTTATCATCCTGTAAGTTGATTTGGATTGCATCATCCATAGACATGAGAGTTGTCTTAAACCGAGAGGGACTGATCATCCCGTAAGCGGATCGGGATTGTATCATCCTTGGACCCATGTCCTAAAGTGAGAGGGATTGATCATCCCGTAATTGTATCTTGTGTGTTGCAAGGTATGCTTCTATTGTGTATACTTGTATTGATGATATGTATACTTGTATTGATGAGGATACTTGTATTGATGATGTGTATACTTGTATTGATGAGGATACTTGTATTGATGATGTGTATACTTGTATTGATGAGGATACTTGTATTGATGATGTGTATACTTGTATTGATGAGGATACTTGTATTGATGATGTGTATACTTGTATTGATGAGGATACTTGTATTAATGATATTTATACTTGTATTGATGATGTTGTTGATCGTGATGATCTAGATGACGATGTTGTTGATCATGATGATCTAGATGACGATGCTGCTGATCGTGATGATCTAGATGACGATGTTGTTGATCGTGATGATCTAGATGACGATGTTGCTGATCATGTGATGACGATGCTGATGATCGTGTGATGATGATGCTGATGATCGTGTGATGACGATGCTGATGATCATGTGATGACGATGTTGATGATCATGTGATGACGATGCTGATGATCGTGTGATGACGATGCTGATGATCGTGATGCTGATGACGATGTTGATGATCGTGTGATGACGATGCTGATGATCGTGAGATGATGATGCTGATGATCGTGAGGATCCAGATGTTGATGTTGCTGTAGTTGTTCGAGTGCTGCAGAAGATAAAGACTCAGTACTGAAGATGTTGATGTTCCAGTATTGAAGATGTTCCAGTAACTACTTGAGTTACTGATGATGTTGAGAAAGCTTCCAATGATTTATAGATGTATCATGTATGATGTTGATGACTCCTTGCTCGTGTAGATGTTGTTATAATATCCTTCTCGTTAAGGGGGAGTGTTGAGATATTGTAACTTCAAAGAATATTATATTTGTACTTTATTATTTTGGAGATGTTTCATTCCTCCGTGAAGATCTTATTGTATATCCGGAGATGTTTATTCCTCCGTCGGAATGTGGTAACTCGGGTTATTAGACTTCCCTAGTGGGGGTCGGCCCTGTATGTGTTGTGTGGGTCAAAGGGTTATTAGACCACCCTAGAGGGGTCGGCCCAGTCAGTTGTAGTGGGGTATTTAACCCATTGGTTAAATATGATCCTACGTGTACTTGTGTAAAAGATATGTCAGAGTAGTGTATAAATAGAGGAGGTGTGTTCCTCATTTGATACACACACTCACACACTTGAGGATAGCGCACTTGTGGAGGAGAGGTCTGCTATTGTGGAGGAGGAGATCATGTCTTTGGTTTGCATCTTTGTATATTTCTGGTCATCTATATTGAGGAAGCTTTACTAGTTTTTCTACCCCATGAGGGTTTCCCAGGATAAATCTGTGTCTGTTGTGTTTATGCTATGCTTGTTGTTTCTTCAGTGATCCTGTATATGCTATTATTGTGAAATGGAATGTAATGCTGCTATTTTCTGTCTTAGCATATTAAATCTTAACAGATTCTCCCTTGTTCACTTTGTTGATGAAGGATGCACAGTTTGTCTGGAATGATGCATGCCAAACAGAGTTTAATGAGCTAAAGAAGAGGCTGTCTACAGCACCCATCTTACGAGGACCCAATTGGGCTCTGCCTTTTCACATTTCTTCAGATGCTTCAGACACTGCCATTGGAGCAGTCTTGGGACAGCAGGAAGGTAATGCTCCTTATGCTATTTACTATATTAGTAAAAATCTGTCTCCTGCTGAACTAAATTATACTGTCGCAGAAAAAGAATTTCTTGCCATTATTTATGCCATCAATAAGTTTAGACATTATATTATTGGATATTCTACTTTTGTGCACATTGATCATTCTGCTATCAAGTATTTAATGAATAAACCAATCACGAATGCCAGAGTTACTAGATGGTTGTTATTGTTACAGGAATTTGATATTACAATTATTGATAGACCAGGAAAGGAAAATTTTGTTGCATATTTTTTATCTCGACTTACTAACAGTGATGACAATTTACCAGTCGAAGATTCCTTCCCTGACGAACATTTGTTTGCAGTATCAGCTCATTCCCCATGGTATGCAGATATTGCTAACTTTTTAGTTGTAGGTAAGCTTCTAGCACATTTGTCAAAGAGAGAAAGAAGGAAGATCATACAATAGAGTGCTAGGTACTGCTGGATTGATGGCCATCTTTTCTACACAGGGCTTGATTTAGAAATTATAAGATGTGTTAGAGAAGATGAAATCTTCAGCATTCTTAAAACTTGCCATGATGATCCCTATGGGGGACATTTTGCTGACAAAAGGACAAGTCATAAAGTTTTGAGAATGGGATATTTCTGGCCTACATTGTTCAGGGATGCGAAGAAGTATGTTCAAGCATGTGATAGCTGCCAAAGGATGGGCCAACCCAACAGATTAGATGAGATGCCTTTACAACCACAGCTTGTGGTTGAACCATTTGATAGGTGGGCTCTAGATTTTGTAGGGCCTATCAACCCTCCCTCAAAGCAAAAAGTTCATATCTTGGTTTGCATGAACTATATGACTAAATGGGTAGAAGCTGTAGCTTTGGTCAAGGCCAATGATTAGGCTGTGATTGATTTCCTGTATGAAGATATTTTTACTCAGTTTGGATTGCCTAAGGAGATCATTACAGACGGTGGACCACAGTTTGTATCTCACAAGCTGGAAGCGCTGTTGCAAAAATTTCATATTCAGCACAGAATAACCTCACCATATCATCCACAGGCCAATGGGCAGGTGGAGAGTACAAACAAGGTTATTGAAGCTATTTTGACAAAAACAGTGAAGAGCCATCGTAAAGATTGGGTTGAAAGACTTCCAGAGGCACTGTGGGCCTATCGTACCACTTGGAGTAACACCACTAGTTTTTCCTCATATGAGCTAGTATATGGCAAGAACGTTGTTTTCCCAATTGAATTTGAAATCAGAAATTTAAAAACAGCTGTTGAAGCAAATCTGGATTTATCAGAGGCACAGAGGAATCAACTGAATCAGCTCAATGAATTGGATGAGAAGCGCACAGCTACAGTACATCATACAGCTTTAATCCAACAACGGCGCTCTAGATGGCATGACAGATTTATAAAGAAAAGAGTCTTCTAGGAAGGAGATTGGGCCCTGTTGTATGATTCACAATTTAGGAGGGACTTTAAAGGAAAATTGCGAACCCATTGGTTGGGACCTTATCAGATAGATTGGGTATTTGATAATGGAACAGTCCGGTTGATCACCATTGACGAGAACAAGGTACCATTATTTGCAAATGGTCATCGGCTGCGACTGTATCACAGGTCGATCTCAAGGGAGGCTTTTATTTCACAAGTTGCAGCTGATCCAGAGTATAAGTTAACGTCAGGACAGGGATTTTTAAACCCTGTGAATTCCTAAACGTTGCAGTTTCCACACATATTTTTGTACATAAATAATCGGTTTTTCTTTCATTCTATATTTTATCTATTTTTAATTTTTCTTGCACTTGATCGGTTTGTTTGAAGAACTGTGTGCAGGAACTTATTGGAGGAGTAGCAGTCATGACTGGGCCAGACGACTATAGACACTCCATATTTGTTCCTGATCTAATAAAGCTCTTTGAAAAAGATGGATAATTCGTGGTCCTCCACAAATAAAATTTGCTTATACTATAGTCTGACACAGCTACGACTCCGCCACATTTGCCCGTTCTGCCAAAATTTGTAGTTGCGACTCCACCACTTCTCCTTTGCTTCACTTTTCCACAGCTGAGACTCTGCCACTTTTGCTCATTCGGCCAATTTCCACAGCTGCGACTCCGCTATTTCTGCTTATCTTTCTAAATTGGCAGCTGCTACTCCACCATTTTTGCCTCATTTTTACTCCTTCCCAGCAGATGAGACTCCGTTACCTTTGTCCATTCTGCTAAATCCAGCAGTTGAGACTCCGCTACCTTTGTCCATTCCGCTAAGTCCAGCAGTTGAGACTCTGCTGCCTTTGTCCATTCCGCTAAATCCAGTAGCTGAGACTCCGCTACCTTTGTCCATTCCACTAAACATAGCATCTACAACTTCGCTATCCTTGTTTAATCCTGCTAAACTTAGCAGCCGCTATTCCACTCTTTCCACTTCATTCTCACTCCTTCCGTATAGTTGCGGCTCTACCATTTTTGCTTATTTTGCTAAATTGCGCAGCTGATACTCCGCCAATTTGCCTGCTCTCTGATTAATGATGCCAATAATGATGTGACTAGGCATCATTTTTGGCGCTCGCTCCGCGAGGTCCAATTATGATCCACCATGAAGGAAATTTCAGATGCCTTGAGTAGTTGTCAGCCTGAGTGGCAATGGCCACGTCACTTTGGAACATGTGCATTTATACTCGCAAGGACGATGGCCGGCTGTAATGATTAATCCATGGCTCAAACTCATAAACGCAAGGTACAGTTCCCATCTTTTACATGATTTGGCAGAAAATTAATACAGTAATAACGATTATGTCCTGTCACAACCCTCGATTAATGAACCCATGCGAATTGTACTTTAAGAATTATGTTAAGGTCATAATTGTAATTACTCTCCATCACCTTACCCGATTTTGCACCTGTTACTCCTATCCGCCAACTTCATCGCTTCAATAGAACGTTCATACTGGCGCAGACTGGCCTAAAACCTGATTTTTGAACCCCAACGACCCTTTGCATGTTGGTAAGCTGCAACTTTCCACTTCTAAACCGGAAATTGTTGAATTCTGAACCTTGAGGAGAGATTAAAATGGGAAACCCAGTCAGACATGAACCAGTAAATACAGACGATGTACGTGCCAATGCAAAGGTTCTTAATATTTTCATAGCAGCAGGTTGGATGGCATATTTTGAACGGTTGAATGGATTTCACACAGAAACCGCATTGCAATTTTCCCTCAACCTAAATGATACTCACTCTGAGGTGAGAGGACTACACTTGAATGCTACAGAGGAAATCATAGCTGAAGTTACTGGTTTACCCATGGTTGGGAAGAGGCTATTTGGACGGAAGGTACATAATGCAAATGCGGTGAGGGAGTTTTTGTCAGTGTGAGAGCAGGTCATTCCAAAGTGCTGTGGGTTGGAACTGGCTTCCTTACCACCACCCTGGAATCAAGTAGCAATCTTTGTGAAAATATATATTTCTTGTGGAGGTAGGTACCAAGTCGTTTCCTTTTCTGAACTTCCCTTACTGTCTCATTTGCGCCATGGTCATTTAGTAAATATACCATTCTATCTGCTTAAAGCCTTACAAACCATGGCTAGATATGTAAGAACCGCCCAGCACCCAGTTTCCTCCCTTACTAATCATGGTTTAATTAAATTACTGGTCCTAAGAGCCATTGCAATTCGTAATTTAACCTGGGAGCAATTTTTGGCTGGAGATGCTCCAATCATACAACCCGTATTAGAAGTGGGGGGTGCTGGTGAAGATAGTGAGGACCGGAGTTACTCAAACCCAGTTGGGGGGGAGGCTAGAGCAACAGAAAACCAGGCCAATGATGAAGGGGAAGTAAATAAAGGAGAGGCAGCAGTAACAGGAAACCCTATAGTAGGGAAAATTGTGATGGAAACACTGGAACGGGAGGAAGAAAGAGTAGAATTTGTAACTGCAGAAGGAGATATTCAATTAAAAGAAGCTAAAACTGGAGCAGCTGTTGAAGCTGTGACAGTTGAAGCTGCAATTGCAGAAGCAGAAATTCAAAGGGAAGGACATCAGACAGTAGAAGAAGGGATTGTGGAAGTTTTGGAAGTTGAATCCTCTTCAGAAATAAGGGGTACTATTATTGAAGAAGAAAAGATTAAGGTAGGGACCCCCTGTGTCAAAGAAACGAAGAGTAAGATTAGGAAACACGAGCCAAACACCTACTACAACAAAGAAAAGGAAAATCATAATTGTTAAAGCACCAATAGCAGTAGGCATGGAGGAACACCCATTGGGAATGGTGAGAAGAAGGACTCGATCAGCAGCAGCAAAAGAAGCAGCTATGATAGAAAAAACAACAGAGGAAGTGGAGACAATGGATGCAACTAGGGGTAATATTGAATCACCCCTAGCAGAGACAGTAGAGGTAGCAAAAGTAGTAGGGGCAGCGGGAGCAATCAGAGAGAATAGGGAACCATCTTGGGTGGAGACAATACCTATGACAGGAACTTCCCAGAGAAGAACCACAAATTGAAAATCTCCTGCTTGAAAATGAATTATTAAAAGAAGAGGTGCAGATATTGTGAAATGAGCTGGAAAGATGGAAGGGAGTAGCTGGAAAACAAGCTGAGAAAAATTTGAACACTTTAGCAAATGTTGCAAATTTGTTGGAAAATCCATCTTTTGCATTTGAAAATGAGGAGTATGGGGAGACTGTTTGTCTAGAGTGTGGAGATATATTTTCTGCAGCAGGACACAGAGTTGTTGTGTTGGGACTTTCATCACAAAATCATGTACAAATAGAGGAGGTGGAAGAAGGAATGCCAGGAATCGAATTGATAGGGGAAAATGAGCCAAGAATTGAAGAGATCCTTGATTTGAATTTAGGGGATGAAACAGTACAGTCCCAGCCATCAGGGGATACTGAGCTTCTTCAGGACCAGTCTCATCAGTCAGAAAAATTTGATATAAACAAGAAACAATCTCAGCAGTTTAAAGAGGAACATGGGACTGTTACATAAGAACCAGTACCCTTGAAAATGTTTAGTGAAGCTGCAATTCAGACAGCAACATTTGATATCAAAGATCAGGAGGAAAACACTATTACACAAGAACCAGTGCTTCCAAAATCATTTGCTACAGTGGAAACACAGACTGAGCTGTCTGAGATTGAAATAGAGAACGAGGGTGCTGTCACACAAGAACCAGCAGCCCTAAGAATATTTACTGAGACTGTAACACATACTGAGGAAGCTGAGGTGGATATGGAAATAAAGAATGTTGTCACACAAGAACCAGCAGCCCTAAGAATATTGACTGAGACTGTAACACTGACTAAGGAAGCTGAGGTGGATATGGAAATAAAGAATGTTGTTACACAAGAACCAGCATCTCTAAAACCCATGGTTGAGACTGCACTACATGCACAGACCACTGCAACCCCACTAGAGGATGAAACTGTCACAGTGCCAAGGCAAGGTAAGGAAGTCATTTATCTGGATTCTGATGATGAGAAGGAGGTAGAAGACAGAAAGATTCAATGGCTGCAGAAGAAGTTTATTTGGTTAAATCTCAAGTTGGATAAATGGCTCAAGTGGAGTGAACAGTTCATAACAGGTATGATCTCTCTCCAGGAACATAGGAATGTCATTAAGGGATTGAGAGAAAAGTGGGCTGAGGAGTTATTCTTCTAGAAACTCCGGTGGGAGAAACTTCAAGAAAAATTGGAAGGATTGAAGAAACTTAAGTCCCTACAACAAGAAAAAGATAAAATGTACACTCTCTCCATATAATTGTTGATATGCAGGGCTCCATCCCCCTCTTACCCTGTTTTTCTCCATGAGCAGACAACCTTATTCCAATTAAGAGCTCTCAAGGATGGGAGATCATTTGATTTGGAAACAGCTACTCAATTTCTGGGGACTTTTTTGAAGAGTGACTTTGAGGACCAGCATTTGTTATGTGAATTGTATTTACATGACAGGGCTTGCTACATTGACTTTCCATCTAATCCTTTACCTATTCTAGGGGATATTCAACTGAGGGCATTTGCCTCCTTTGTCATTAATCATGTAAGATGGCGAAATGATTTCCAAACCATCCTTAGGAATGAGGAGAATTCTACTCTTTGGATTAGGGGGGAACCTCAGAATCCATCAGCATTCATGGAAAATCATACTAAAACTCTTAGGGTTCCCTCAATTTCCCGATATTTCGAGAGACTGTGAGATAGAATCCTTACAACACGTGTCCCAATGATCCTCAATATGCAGCAGAGTGCCCTGGAAGGTAATGAATATAGATGGTTGTACTCTTCCTCATCTCTTAAGGAAATGGATCCATATGGCTTTGAAAATTTTAGGCAAGCTTTGACAAGGATTCCTAAATATGTGCGGTGCATGGAAAGGTGTGGGTCTTGGTGGCTTGGTTTGAGATTCAAATTCCCTCTCATTTGGTTGTCTATAAGCAATTCCTACAGAACCAGCTATGCTCTAACATTAGAAGAAAAAGAGCTGTGGTGGGGGCATTGGGTATCCTGCTATGGGTTTGTTCCTCGAGGGGAGGCACCAGAACTTGCTTACAATCTTACAAATCTCCACAGGTTCCACTCAGACTCAGATTCAGATTAAGGGAGGTTGTTGCATGAGGAAATGCAATTGGATAGTTGGGGGGAGATGTTGGGTTCAGGAAATGCCCCTTTTTGGCCACCTTTATTACATCATTTTTCCCTGATTCCATCCTACTTTCATGAGCTGTATCCATGTCTTTTCCAGATCAATCAATGATATTGACAGGTATAATTTGTTATTGCCTTATTTATTTTTATGCCTAAGATTGTTAAAGATTATGGATTTTAGTCATTGGTTTATACTGATCTGTGTGATTTCATTTATCCAAAGTCTAAAGCGCATGTGTATCAGCACAATAGTGCCAGTTGTTACTCTTTCAAGCCTAATTTCTCATACTCCAAGGGACGGCACATCATCCATGCAAGTTGTATCAGATCCCCACTATAACAGATTCCACTAAAGCAGAGCATAGCTGTGACAGACAGGTGGCATTCCAATTGCTGAGTCTATTGACCCATTAATGATCAAAGCAACATCCTCCTTCACAATTAACGGCCCTGTTTAATACGCTGTATCAGTTAGCTGTAACTCCACAGCATGAAGATCATAGATATTCATTGTTGCGTGATTTTAGTGGATCTGAAACTATGTTTCCTTTGTATACATTCCAAAAGGCTCTCTTAGCCTGGGGGTTGGACAATCATTACTTGTGTAAGCTATAACAAAGCACTGAGACTCACGATCTTCCATCAATAATATGAGAGCAGAGTTCTTCATTTTTGTGTCTTAATTTGCTGTGACTCTCGGCATCTCTGTTAGAAGGTCAGGGCCCGCCTTCTCACAGAGATAGCCGATTTAAGTAGGTAGAGTAGTTTAGTTTTACTTCTGTTGTGTGGTGTGGAATGATTGCAGACATTATTGGTAGATGTAACAAAGTTTAGCTTTCCTTTCTGGTAGTTGTAATTGCATCTTGAATAGCTATAACAGAGTGGTGTGACAGTCGACTGTGTAGGATAATTTACTTAATTTGCATGTGTGTTTTAATCAGCTATGACAACCAAGCTCAATTCCAATTATCTTCTAGTTGTTTATGCTTTCTAGGATTTCCATTAATTATCAATTAGAGTTCAAGCTTGTGTTTTAATTCTGGTTGTTGTTGTATCTTCAATTACATTCATAGATTAGACATATAATGGTCGAGTTACAGTAGCTACTGGATAGATCATTTTGGTAAAGATTGAATGTTGTAGTTTGATAATTATAGGATTTAACTTCTTGCAAAAGTAATCTAGTTTAATTTCATCATTAGATCATTAACTTGCTGGGTTGATTTCTATAGGGAAGTTGCTTTCTTTTGGATTCTTAGATGTATGAATTAGATTAGTGTTCTTAGGGAATGAGTTGGTTGGACACATAGGTAGGATCATTATTTACATTCAGCAAATCAATTGCTTGATCTGTTTATGCATAGACTGTGCTTATTGCCTTTGAAATAAAAGACCTTCTTGGGTTTGACAATTTATATTGACCATTTTGTATGTTAGCTTTAATTAACTGACATATAGGGTGACCAACACTCTGGATGTCACTATACAACTTGTTATCCTTCTCTTTCTTACCCAATTCCTCCATAAACCTCTACAACCAAATCATCTCTTTACTATCCTCTATAACAACATCATACTCTGCTTCCATTGTTGAAAGTGCAACAACCTTTTGCAGTTCTAAAATCCAACTTATTGTTGTTCCACCTACAGTAAACACATACCCTGTGGTGCTCCTCCTGCTATCCTTATCACCTGCCATATATGCATCAACATATCCCTGTAGAAAAGTGTCTGAAACTCCAAAACATAATGCATGAGTGGTAGTACCTCTCATATACCTGAGAATCCATTGTACTGCCTTCCAATGTTCTTTAGCTAGATTGTTCATATATCATCTCACAACTCCCACTGCATATGCAATATCTGGTCTTGTGCACACCACGGCATACATCAAGCTGCCAATTGCTAATGAATAGGGAATATTGGACATGTAATCTAACTCTTCCTCGTCTTGGGACACATTTCCTTACTTAGATTGAAATGGCTGGCCAAAGGTGTACTAACTGGTTTTGCATTTTGCATTATGAACCTCTCCAACACCTTTTGTATGTACTCACCCTGATACAATGTCAATTTGCGATTTTTCCTGTCTCTTGTTATTCTCATACCAATGATTTGCTTTGCAGCACCCAAATCCTTCATCGTAAATGAATTTGCTAACTTCCTTTTGAGCACATTTATATCCTGCATGTTAGACCCTACAACAAGCATGTCATCCACATACAATAACAAGATAATATATCTTCCATTACCTAGCTTCTTGAAATAAAAACAGTGGTCAGAATGACATCTACTATAACCATGTTCTGTCATAAACCTGTCAAATTTTAAATACCACTGCCTTGAAGCTTGCTTGAAGCCATACAAGCTCTTCTTCAACTTGCATACCAAATTATCCTTCCCTTTGAACTCATACCCTTGTGGCTTCTGTATATATATATCTCTTCCTCCAAATCCCCAAGGAGAAAGTTTTTTTTTACATCTAATTGTTCAAGATGCAAATCTTCTACCGCCACTAAAATTAAAATAGTACTAATTGAAGTCATCTTAACAACAAGAGAAAATATTTCATCAAAATCTATACCTTTCTTCTGTGCAAACCCCTTTACAACAAGTCTGGCCTTGTACCGCTTCTTACCTCCTTCTTCTTCCTTCAACCTCTAAATCCATTTGTTCTGTAATGATCTTTTACCAGCAGGAAACTGAACCAAATCCCAAGTTTGGTTTCCTACCAATGAGTCCATCTCCTCATCCATGCCTTGCTCCCACTTCTTTCTAGTTTCCACCTGCATTGCTTCTTCATAACATTCTGGTTCACCAGAATCAGTCATCAATAAATAATACATTGAAGGAGAGTATCGTTCAGGGAGTCTACTTAAACTGGTATATCTTCTTACACTTGCAGGCGTTTCAAGTACTTGAGGTTGTTCTTGATTTTATGGCACCTTTGGAACTTCATTTTCTTTAATTTCATCAAGTATTGTGCACTCTGTGTTTTCCTTTTCTTGTTTCTTTCCCTGCTACTGATCTTTATACATGACCTTTTCATTGAATATCACATCTCTACTCCTAATGATTTTTTGATTTTCATAATCCCATAAGCGATAACCAAAATCATCAACCCCATATCCAATAAAGGTACATTTCTTGGATTTAACTTCAAGCTTTGTTCTATTTTCTTTATCAATATGGACAAATGTTTCACAACCAAAAGTTCTCAGAAATGAGTAGTTTACCTTTTTACCTGTCTGTGGCTCCTCTGGAATACCACCATCCAAATCACTTGAAGGCCCTCTATTTATTAAATAAACAACAGTATTTACAACATCTACTCAAAATTGTAAGGGCAACCCTACATGCAATCTCATACACCTTGCACGCTCCATGAGCGTTCTATTCATCCTTTCTGACACACCATTTTCTTGTGGTGTTCCTGGGACAGTCTTCTCTCTATGAATCCCATGGTATGAACAGTAACTATCAAACTCCTTGCCGCAATACTCACCTCCATTATCATATCTGAGACACTTCAACCTTTTTCCTGTCTCATTCTCAACCAAAGCTTTCCACTTCTTAAAAGTAGCAAACACATCACATTTATGTCTAATGCAATAAACCCAAGTTTTCCTAGTTGCATCATCAATAAATGTAACATAATAATGAGAGCCACCAAGAGATTGTACCTGAGCCAGTCCCCATACATTTGTATGAACAAGCTCTAAATTTTCATTCTTCTTTTGTTTCCCAACCCTGAGAAATGTGACTCTCTTCTATTTTCCATAAACACAATTCTCACATAGTTCCAAACTTACCTGCTTCAAATATGGCACCAACTTCCTTGAGTGGAGAATCTGCATCCCCTTCTCACTCATGTGGCTAAGCCTATGATGCCACAATGCTGTATCTATTCTTAAGGAAGCTAAAGAGATAAAATGGTCAGTATTATGAGGACATAAATACAACGTACCTATCCTATGTCATTTTTCTATCACCATTGATCCTTTAGTGATCTTCCACCATGTTTCTCCAAACGTAAATAGACAGCCGCCATCTCCCAACTGCCCTATTGAGATCAAATTTCTTTTCATATCAGGAATATACCTTACATCTTTTAGCAGCCAATTAGTTCCATTCTTAAATTTTATCCATACCTTACCCATTCCAACAATTTTACATGGTTCATTGGCACCCAATAAAACATGTCCAAAATCGCCTGGAACATAAGCATGAAAATATTTGCTATGGGGTGTAGCATGACATGAAGGCCCTGAATCTACTACCCAATAATCACTAGTATTATCTAATGCAAGAATCAACACATCTTGTAACACATCATCTTCTACATTTTCTTCTTGGGTAATTTCCTGCTATCCATCTCCTTTCTTCTTTAGAGATCTGCAGTCTTTCTTCAGATGCCCTTTCTTTCCACAGTTCCAACACTCTATCTTTCCTAGTATGGACTTGGATCTTCCCATTTTAGGCTTGTTGCGATTACCTTGACTCTTTCCTTTCTCCCTTTTTCTTCCCTTGCTCTCCATGGTCAATGCATTACCCGATGTCTCACCTGTGCTTTTTCTTCGCATTTCCTCGCTAAGAATAACACTAATAACATCATCAAATATCAAGGTATTTGAACCAGAGACAAAGTTACTTACATCCATGACCAAGCCATTCCATATTTCTGGCAATGAGCACAAGATTAGAAGATCCCTAACCTCATCGTCAAATTTCACACTTATAGAAATTAGTTGATTTGTAACCATATTAAATTCATTTAAATGATCAGCAACAGATCCACCTTCAGATGTCTTCATATTAAATAAACGCTTCATTATAAATACCTTGTTGGAGGCCAAGGGTTTTTCATACAACTTACCCAATGCGCTCATCAAACCCTTTGTTGTCTTTTCTTTTGAGATATTGAAAGCCACCGACGAATCCAGGGACAGTCATATTGTTCCCAGTGCCTTTCTGTCAAGAACCTCCCATTCTTCATCCTTCATAGTCGTCAGCTGCTTTTCTCTTCCTCCCAACGGTAGGAATAGATCCTTCTGGTACAAATATTACTCCATTTGCATCTTCCATAACTGGTAGTTTTGGCCATTAAATTTCTTGACCTTAAACTTTCCTTCTTCCACCATTGCTCCCATTCGAACCAAAAACCCTAGTTTCTTGCGGGTTTATTTTCCAAATAGACCTTTGGATCTGATACCAATTGTTAGAGAAACGGGATCGCAAAGCAATGACAATAAACAAGATGCAAATACAATCACACAAACATATTACAAGAGAGACACCAATATATCGTGGTTCACCCAAGATGGGCTACGTCCACACTAAAATTGCCAATCCTTATTATTATACCATCCAGCAAATGAAGGGATACAACCTGCAACACATCCGCTGCACTTCCTCTTCACTGTCTCACAGTCTCTCTTTCACGATCTCATAGATATTTACAATGCATAATACCTAATACATCAACCCTAGCCGTATTACAATGTATTTCTTATAAAAGGGAATACAATGGGAAAATACCACGGATTCCCCAAAACCATGGGCCCGTAATCTGTTGGCGAAAAACCATCCCATAACAAAAATTTCTTTTGGGGTCATTGTCAGGATCATAACCAAACCTGGGGTACAATCATGGCTGAATCATCATCTATGAGATTGGAAGATCAGGCTCCACAACCAACAAAATGGGTAGAGCTACATCAATTGGGTCCAATGGTTGGAAACCCGGGCACACCTGAAAAGGGTTGTGGCCAGTAGAGCTATGAAGGGATCTATTATAGCTATGTTGAACATATGGAAGACTCTCATCCCATTTGTGGGGATACTTAGAATTGTACTTTCTCAGAATATGCACAATCATCAGGTTGACTACCTTTGTTTGTCCATCTATCTGGGGGTGGAAGGTAGTTGATTTGGTGAGCTTGGTATCCATCAATGACCATATTCTAGAACAGAAGGTGCTTAGGAACCCATTGCCCCGATCTGAAATGATAGTCTATGGTATCCCGAAATGAACCCAAACACGCTAGAAGAATAGCTTAGCAGTGGATTTGGTGGAGATTCTCTTCTTAGAGGCTATAAGAATGGCCATCTTAGAGATGTGATACATGACCACAAACATGCAGTCATTATCATGCTTGGTTCAATTTAGTCTTGACATGTAATCTCTGGAGATGGATTCCCATGGCCCATTGGGAGTAGGAAGAGGGGTGTACAACCCATGCTTCTTAATGGCATGTTGTGTGATGGCATAGGCAGTGCATGATCTGATATGTCTATTGAAATATTGCCGGTTATTGGGCCAACAAAAATACTTATGGAATACCACAACTGTATTTTCGGTGTTTAAGTGCCTTGTCACCCGACTGTAATGCGCTTCCCAAATCAGCTTCGCATGCTCGCTTAAAGGAACATAGAGATGGCCCAGGTGGCACAGCAATCCATCTTGGAGATGAAAGTATGCCAATGGTGTGCCTACACATAGAGATTGATAGGTGGGAGCAAATTCAAGGTCACTATCATATAATTGATGCCACTCAAAGGTATCGTGGCCACAAGAGTTGAGCACCATGGCCAATGCTTCTATTGGAGGTCGACTACGGAAATCAACAACTCGATTGGTGCTTCCCTTATTATATTTGATGTTCAGGTGGAATTACTACAAATATGCAGACCAATTTTGGTGGAATTCATTGTGTAACTTTCCTTGTGTTCGCTTGAACTACAAGGGCTTGTGATAAGTATGGATGACTATCTCTTTTCCTAGGATGTAATACTTCCATTAGGGATAGGCTTGGAAAATGGAATTCATTTCCTTTTCATAGGTGGGGTACTTGCGGATTGCATTTGAAAGAGTCTCACTGTGATATGCCATTGAATTTCCATGATGAGTGAGGATTGCGTCAACAGCATAGTCCAAAGCATCTGTCTCAATTTCAAAGGGTTGTTGCAGATCTAATAAGGTAAGGAAAAACACTAAACATAAGAACTGCTTTTCCTCAAATGCTTGTTGTTGTGTCTTGGAAAAAACAAAATTCACATGGAGACCCACCTATGGTCACCTGCCTAAGGGCCCAATCAATATTAGAGAATCCCAACACAAACCTGTGATAGAAGTTGGCAAGGCCTAAGAAGCTGTGAAGCTCTATGAGAGTTCTCCGGGTTGGCCAGTATCGAATGGCTTGGATGTTGGCCTGATCCACATGCACACCATGTTCGTCCACAATGTATCCTAGATACTGAATCCTATCCATTCCAAATGAGCACTTCTCTATATTGGAATTAACTTGTGTTGTTGCAGGGTGTTGAGGACCCGATGGATATGCCACAAATTTTCTACCCACGTTTTTTAATATATAGGATATCATTTAGATATACAACCATAAAATAATTGGTGAATGATCGGAAAATACCATCCATAATCCTCATAAAAGTTGCTAGAACATTAGTCAAGCCGAAAGGCATGACCAACCACTCGAAAAGTCCTTCCCGATATTTGAAGGCAATCTTCCAAACATCGGTATACTCAATTGGCACCTGATTATAGCCAAAATTCAAGTCAATATTACTGAAATATTTGGCACCCTTGAGCTGGTCAATGAGGTCATCCATCCGGTGAATGGGATACTAATTCTGGACTGTGATTTTTTCTAAGAGCTATGTAATCAGTACAGAGTCACCATGTCCCATCTTTCTTATGTACCAACACAATTGGACTCCCACAAGGCGAGGAGCTGGGTTGATTATGCCCTTTCTAGATTAATTCTTGAATATAACGTTTGATTTATTCATTTTCCATGAGGGAGAACCTGTATACCGACTCGTTAGGTAAAGGTGCCTCGGGTATCAAATCAATGGAATGCTTGACCTGGCAATGTACAGACACCCCAACATGTATGGTGAAGATGTCTCTGTATGCTTCCATGATCTTGTCCACATGTTTCTAATATGTAGAGGGATCCCGTGTAGAGGCAATGGAAGTTGCTATGATCTTTTTCTCACCCTCAGAATGAATCATGAAGAGGACAAATTTCCCAGTTTGAGAGATTACCTTCCTACATTCCTTAGTTGTAATGAGAGACACTGCATTTATGGGAATTGTCTCTAGTATCATGTAGAGTTGCTTTCCCAAAGTAACAATGACACTACGAAGCCTAAATTCATACACAGCATGGTGCTTCCACATATATGGTTGTCCTAAAAGAACATCACAAACTTGAATTTGGGAAGCATCACACATTAACTCATCTTTATAGGGTATGATGATGTATGGCCGGCATCATAGTTGAGTGATGCAGATGTCCCATCCCTGGCTAAGCCACCCAATGTTATAGGTTTGCGGGTGTGGTGTCGTTGGAAAATTCAACCATTTGATTACCTCTGTCTAAATAACGTTCTTTTGGTTTCCAATGTCAACAGTGAAATTTAGTGTGATTCCCTTGACTGACATCTGTGAGTGAAAAGGCGTTCTCCTTCCTCTGGCTCCTCTAGATCATTAGCCTGCACCTTTGTGGTAGCAATGGTAACATTGGGTTATGCATCAATGATATGCTTTCCCTTGTTTGCGACTGGGATGTTGGGTTTAGGATCAGAGTCAGAAACAAGATCTAACTTTGAATCCTTGATCTCGACCACCAATGACTGCTTTGAACGACATTCATCAATGTTGTGCTAGTGGCTCTTATGGAACTCGCACCATTTCCCAAGTTCCTTCTTTGTCTTCATGTTACCATTATTTGCATGTGATTTGGACTGGTTGTCTTGGAGATGGTTTTCTTTAGTCTGTCCTTTGTTCTGCGGCCCAAGTTTTTCCTTTCCTTTATTCTTTAGTGGATTCGAAGACCCAAACTCCTACTTATTCTTCTACTTCATTTTTTGGTCAATTTTGATAGCATATCAATAAGCAGTGCCAAATGAGGACATGTCTAGGAAATCTATTTCGGTTTGGATGTACCTATGTAGGACACTACAATATTTCATAACCAAGTGTCGCTTGGAATCCCCAATATCGTGCTTTATGTGCAAGGTATGGAAGTTGTTAGTGTACTTTGGCACCATTTGGTCCCTCTCCTGCTGCAAAGTGGTCCATTTTGTGTATTGGTCATCATAGTTGCCAACATGATAGCATTTCTATTTGAGGGATTCCACAAAATATGCCCAGGTGAGATCGCCCAAAAAAATATCAGTCTTGTTTGTGGCATTTTTCTCACAATAATTTTCCCACCCATCTTTCACATGGAGCAGCTCCTTAAGGAGTGCAAAGACGATATTTTCCATATTGGAGAAATTGTGGACAAAGAAATAGCCCTCTAGAAAACTCAACCATTTATCTAGGGCATCAACATCTATCTAACCTTCAAATACATGAATATCAAATTTAACTTGTAACTTGAAGGGTGTGGCTCCTCTAAAGTGATTGATTCTTCTTGATGATCCCTCTAATGTTGTCAGCATTTGTCGAAGGATTTGGGAGAAATGATCCATCATCTCATTCCTTTTTTGCGTGAGAGATTCCTTGAGCAACATATTGATTGGATCTCTTGCTTTATCGTCTCCTTTTTCCTCAAACATGGGGGGTATTTTGGGCCGCCAAGGGTAGTCTTCCTCAAGCTAAACTAGTTCAAGACCCAATTTTTTATATTTCGACGTCGTTGGCGACATGCATGGAGAAAAAATGAAGGAGCAGACCGCTCTGATATCACTGATCCGGATTTATGTAAGAACGAAATGAAAGAACATATATAGAACCACATACACATATATATTGTAAGGAACACAGTGATACAGTAAACACAAATTCTATTAAATGGAGAAAATAGAATAGACTGTAAAATAAAACAACAAAAATGGTGGTAGCTTATCTATGAGAAGAGATGTGATGACTATGCTCATTCATGACAAGATGAATACAAAAAGAGGCTTAAAGAGAATATTTATCATAATCATGAGGGAAATAACCCTAAACATCCAAAAACCTAACCCTCGGAGATAAACCATCATAAAGTTTGTGGCCCCAAGGTGGATAGTTGAGCAGTCAACTTCCTGGGGTCATAATTTTTGCATACGATCTTCGTTTGGGGCGATCGGTAGAACGTTGTAAATATCTATCGGAGGAATACAATAGTGGATAGGGACCAAACGAGATCCTACCACTATCATAAAGGTCGTTGCGGGCCCAAAAAACATCGTTTAGGGCCTCAAAACGGCCTCGGAAGTTCAAGACCTGAAAAACCATAAAAAACTACTAGAAAATTGCGAAAATGGAAAATTGTTTTAAGCCAGTGGAATAGGTGGGTGGACACCAATATCCATCTAGATCAAAACCCCCCTTATACAAAAACATTATTAGATGAATTATTGACAAACCCTTCCACTTTATACCACACAACATCAATAACATCCTTTAGAAAGGGTCACTTCACCATTCTCCATGATCCCCCCCATAAGAATACCATGCTTGAAGAAGGGTCGATCAAAAATTCCAATAAATATATCATGACAAGAATACCATCATTAACAAAGGGTTGGTTAACCCTTCTTTGTGCTTCCTCTCCAAGAGAAATATATGCTAGAGGAAGGATCGGTCAACCTTTTCTTGAGATCTTCATTATAAGAAAAAATTTCTTGAGGAAGGATTGTCTAAACCTTCCATTTGATACCCATTGACATGAATACCATCCTTTAGGAAGGGTTGACCCACCATTCTCCATGATCCCTCTCCATGAAATGCAATGCTTTAATAATGATCATCAACCTCTTCCAATGGATTCCCCATGACAAGAATACCATCATTTATTAGGGATTGATCGAAACTTTTATACTCTCCTCCATTAGAATATTATTTTGGAGGAAGGGTCATATGAACCTTCCCTAGGATCCCCCTTACTTAAAAAAAATTCTTAGGGAAATATTAGTTGGCCCTTCCACTAAATACCCCGTGATGCAAATGGAATCATTAAGTAAGCGTCAATCGACCCTTCTCTATGCTACCCTTAAATTAAAATACTATGTTGGAGGAAGTATTGACCAACCCTTCCCCGAGATCCAAATTATGAAAAAACATTTTTTAGGGAAGGGTCAACCAACCCTTTTACTAGATACCTTATGATGCAAATACCATCCTTGAGAAAGGATCAACTAGACTTTCTTTGTGATCCCCCTCCATGTGAATACCATACAAGAAGAAGGATTTATCAACCATTCCCCAAGATCCTCCTTATGTGCAAAATTTTCTTGACAAAGGGTTGGTTGACCCCCCATGGCGACTATAGTGGAGGGGAAAGCCCCCCCACACTCCCCCTTCATGGGATGGGATCTAGACATGGCTGAAACATGACCTCTAAATCAGGAAGATCAGGATCCAAAACCAACAATCTCCCACTTGGAGACTGATCACAACAAATCCATCGCCACTGCATCTGCTGGACTATGCTCCAAACCTTGGACCTGGAATATGTCTCATCTTCACCTTCATGCTTGAATTCCAACTGAAACCGAGCAGGAACTCATTTTCTTTATGGTTACTACCTTTATCAACATGTCTGCGGGATTCTAACTAGTGTGTATATTTTCCATCTTCAACAGTTCATCTTTCAAAACAGACCGTATGAAATGGTACTTGAGATGTATATGTTTAGTATTAGAATGGAAGGTTGATTTCTTTTAAAGATGAATGGCACTCTGGTTGTCACTATAAAACCTACTATTTTCCTGCTTCTCACCCAGTTCCTCCATGAACCTCTGTAACCAAATCATCTCTTTACTAGCCTTTGTAGTAGCAACATACTCTGCTTATGTTGTTGAAAGTGAAACAACCTTTTGCAGTTTCGAAATCCAACTTACTGTTGTTCCACCTTCAGTAAAAACATACCCTATGGTTCTCCTCCTTCTATATTTATCACCTACCATATCGGCATCAATATTCCCTGTAAAATAGTGTTTGAACCTCCAAAACATAATGCATGAGTGGTAGCACCTCTCAAATACCTAGGAATCCATTGTATTGCCTTCCAATGTTATTTACCTGGATTGTTCATATACCTTCTCACAACTGCCACTACATGTGCAATATATGGTCTTGTGCGCACCATGGCATACATCAAGATGCCAAATGTTGATGGATAGGGAACCCTAGACATCTAATCTATCTCTTCCTATGTCTTGGGACACATATCCTTACTTAGTTTGAAATGGTTGTACAAAGGTGTACTAACTAGTTTTGAATTTTGCATTCTAAACCTCTCCAACACCTTTGGTATGTACTTACTATGAGACAATGTCAATTTTTTATTTTTCCTGTCTCTTGTTATTCTCGTACCAAGGATTTGTTTTACAGCACCCAAATCCTTCATCACGAATGAATTAGCTGACCTCATTTTGAGCACATTTATACCATGCATGTTAGACCCTGCAACAAGCATGTCATCCACATACAATAACAATATAATATATCTTCTGTTATCTAGCCTCTTGAAATAAACACAGTGGTCAGAATGACATCTACTATAACCTTGTTCTGTCGTAAACCTGTCAAATTTCAAATACCCCTGTGGTTGCTGCATATAAATATCTTCCTCCAAATCCCCATGGAGAAAGGTCACTTCTACATTTAACTGTTCAAGATGCAAATCTTCTACTACCACTAAACTTAAAATAGTTCTAATTGAAGTCATTTTAACAATGGGAGAAAATATTTCATCAAAATCTATACCTTCCTTCCATGCAAACCCCTTTACAACAAGTCTTCCCTTATATCACTTCTTGCTTCTGTCTTCTTCTTTCAACCTGTAAAACCATTTATTATGCAATGTTCTTTTACCTGCAGGAAACTGAACCAAATTCCAAGTCTGGTTTCTTAGCAATGAGTCCATCTCCCCATTCATACCTTGCTCCCACTTCTTTATAGTTTCCACCTGCATTACTTCTTCATAACATTCTAGTTCACCAGAATCTGTCATCAATAAATAATACATTGAAAGAGAGTATCGTTCAAGGGTCTACTTAACCTGGCAGATCTGCTAACACTTGCTGAATTTTGAGGTAATTGTTGTTATTCTTGGATTTCTGGAACCTTTGGAACTTCATTTTCTTTGATTTCATTAAGCAATGTGTACTATTTGTTTTCCTTTTTCCTGTTTCTTTCCTTGCAACTAATATTTATACATGACATTTTCATTGAATACCACATCTCTACTCCTAATGACTTTTTTTATTTTCATAATCCCATAAGCGATAACTAAAATCATCAACCCTGTATCCAATAAAGGTACACTTCTTGGATTTAGCCTCAAGCTTTGTTCTATTTTCTTTATCAACTTGGACAAAAGATTCACAACCAAAATTTCTTAGAAAGGATTAGTTTACCTTTTTACCTGTCAATTCCTCCTCTGGAATACCACGATCCAAAGCGCTTGAAGGCCCTATGTTTATTAATTAAACAACAATATCTACAACATCAGCCCAAAACTGTAAGGGAAACCCTGCATGCAATCGCATACACCTTGCATGTTCCGTGATTGTTCTATTCATCCTTTCTGGCACGCCATTTTCTTCTGGTGTTCCCGGGACTCTATTCTCTCTACGAATCCCATGGTATGAGCGGTAATTATCAAACTCCTTGCCGAAGTATTCACCTCCATTATTAGATCTAAGAAACTTCAACATTTTTCCTGTCTCATTCTCAACCAAATCTTTCCATTTCTCAAAAGTAGCAGACACATCAAATTTCCTTCTACTGCAATATACCCAAGTTTTTCTAGTTGCATCATCAATAAAAGTAACATAATAATGAGAGCCACTAAGAGATTGTACCTGATCCAGTCCCCATACATTTGTATGCAAAATCTCTAACGTTTCACTCTTCTTCAGTTTCCCAACCCTGAGAAATCTGACTCTCTTATGTTTTCCATAAACAAATTTCTCACGGAATTCCAAACTTACCTGCTTCAGATCTGGCAGCAACTTCCTTGAGTGGAGAATATGCATCCCCTTCTCACTCACATGGCCAAGCCTTTGATGCTACAATGTTGTATCTATTCATGTGGAAGCTAAAGAGATAGAACACTCAATATTATGAGGACATAAATACAACGTATCTATCTTGTCCCATTTTTCTATCACCATTGATACTTTAGTGATCTTCCACCACGTTTCTCCAAATGTAGATAAATAGCCACCATCTCCCAACTTCCCTGTTGAGATCACATTTATTTTCATAGCAGGAATATGCCTTACATCTTTCATAAGCCATTCACCTCCATTCTTTAACTTTATCTATACCTTACCCGTCCCAAGAATTTTACATGGTTCATCAACACCCAATAAAACATGTCCAAAATCACCTGGAACATAATCATGAAGGAATTTCCTAAGGGGTGTAGCATGACATGAATCCGCTGAATCTACTACACAGTAATCAGTAGTATTATTTAATGAAATAATCAAAGCATCTTGTAACACATCACCTGCTACATTTTCTTCCTGAGTAGTCTCATGTTGTCCATACCCTTTCTTCTTTAGAGATCTACGGTCTTTATTTGTATATCCTTTCTTTCCATAGTTCCAGCACTCTATCTTTCCTAGTCTGGACTTAGATGTTCCCTTGTTGGACTTGCTGCGATTACTTGGGCTCTTTCCTCTCTCCCTTTGTCTTCCCCTACTCTCATGTTCAACGCATTACCTGATGTCTCTGTTGGAATATTCTCACCATCTCATTTTGGTCTTGCACGCATCCATGCATTACATGCATTAGCAGTTGAATCTCCTAGCACCTAGTCCTTACTTTGGGGGCCCCAGAGCTTGTTTTTGTCCATCATTATCCCTCCTATCCACTCAGAATGCCTTGGTTACATCATTGAAGTCCAAATTCGCCCTCATATATGATTTTAGGAGTTAGCACAATCAGTTCCATGATTTAGGGTACCTTGTCCCCTTGATTACCTATTTAATTTACTGTTGCACCTAGTTTCACTACTACTGAGTGTAGGAGCACCTATTTTTACCACTACAAGTCAGTATTTCGCCCCCTTGGAGTCTCCTCCCCTATTTTGGTGCCCACATGATTCATTTATGCTCAATTCTACCTCAATTAACTGATCATTCATCATTGTTGGCCACTAAACCTTATCGAGAGATGGTTCCAATGCAAACTAAGCCTATACTTGAGGTGAATTCGAATCCTCCCAGAGTATCGAATTCATTATATTGTAACACTTTTTTATTTCCATCTTATAGTTGATTAATGTATCAACAATAGATTTTCATATGTGTTTCAATTTTATGAGTGAATTGATCATTGTTTTCTGCTAATTCTTCTCAGTAATAACAGTGTGAAATTGTGAGGTTTGTTCAAGCTCGGTTATATACACCTGTAGAATTTCACATGGTATCAGAGTTTGTGAGAGATTTTGAGTGCAACAGTTGCAGCAGGAGTAGCAGTTCCAGCAGTAGATTGAGAAACTACATTCAGTAGAGCTCCAGAAGCCTCTATATTTCCACAGCAAATCCTGGTGCCATTGCATTGAATTCATTGGAGAAATCCTTTGAGGTCTATCCAGGTGTGAAGGATCTAAATAAAATTTCCTACTGTCCTAAAGAAATGTTCAATAGATTCAGTGACAATCCTCTAGATATGTTTCCATTTTTTTCAGGTATTCTACAATAGCTTCCATGAATTTGAAAGCAATTCTTCCTCTCTCTCCATTCAACTATGATGAGTGGAAACCAAAGATGATAGCATATCTGAAGAGACAAGGTCTTTTTGATATGTGTATTGGTGTTATGAGAGATTTTTATTCCTATGAAGAAGATAATGATTGGATAAATGAATGTGACAGAGCCTTTGGAGCAATGTGTATGTTGTCTCCTAGTATGCGCTACTTCATGGAAACTGTTGAATATCCAAGTGATCTATGGGCCCAACTGAACAAAGCATTTGGCAAGAAGAATGAATAGATTGGTGCAAATTATTTGGAGAACAAGCCCAATGATACCTCCTTAAGTGTTCTCTCTAATTATGTCTTTGAATCAATCATCTCTCATGATGAAGTTTTAAGATGAAGAACAAGTTGCAGATTCAACACAAAAAGTTCGTGTTAAAGACATTCCTTCCTCTGTTTCTCTAGAAGTTGAAGACATTTTAGAATTGTCCTCTTCCCATGTAGTTGATGCACATGAAAGTGACACAATTGATGAAGTTGATCCTTTTGGAGATATTATCCATTCCTCACTCATGTTCTCAATATATTCTATTTCGAATTATGAGCAAGATAATCCAGTTCATGCTCTAGAATCTGAAGAGGTTCTTAAATCCTCTCTTTCACATGAGTCTGCTGGTGTGCAGAATGATGATCTAATGAACCTTTTGGAGTTGATGCATTCGCCCTCCTTGAGCGCATGCTTCCTATGTACTTCTATTTGATCATTGGCACATGTTCTCAGAGTTTCACTAAAGATGGAGGACACTACCATTCGCTTGGGTTCAAGTACCAGGCACATTTTGGTGATTTTGGTTTTGATCTCACCCTTGTTGGTTTAAAGGAGATCACAAAAAACCATTTATCAATTCTTGGAGCTGATTTAACTTCCATTAATCAGAATTCAAGTTTCAAAATCAATTAGATCTAATTGGAGTTGATCCTACCTCAGTTGATTCGAATTATATGTTCAGGATGATATTCATATTTTTGGATTTGTTCTCACCATGTTTGGTCTAAAGAGCAAGTTCAGGAAACCTCCAGATTCGCTTGTATCCACTCAAGGAGAATTCAAGCACATGTTTTTGGAGCATGATCCACTTATTCCCAAGAGGAAGATAGCTCCAGACATTGAATCAAGCATCACACCTACTTGAGTCTTGAGCAACAATTTTTGGTATGTTTCAGTCTATCTTGAGGGGGGGGTTACCCACTAGGTTTTCCCTCTTTCCTCACTTTTTTAGATTGTTGTACGGGGTGACCTTTGGTCTTAGTAAACAGGTCCCTAATTTTCATTTATTTTTCCTCATATTCTGTCTTAAGGGGGGGAGTTGGAATATTCTAACCATCTCATTTTGGTCTTGCATGATTTGCATGCATCCATGCATTCTATGCATTAGCAGTTGAGTCTCCTAGCACCTAGTCCTTACTTTGGGCCCCAAGAGCTTGTTTTTGGCCATCATTATCCCTCCTATCCACTCAAAGAACCTTGGTTACATCATTGAAGTCCAAATTCTCCCTCACGCATGATTTTAGGAGTTAGCACAGTCAATTCCATGATTTAGGGCACCTTGTCCCCTTGATTTCCTAGTTAACTAACTCTTGCACCTAGTTTCACTGCTATTGAGTGTAGGAGCACCTATTTTGACCACTACAATTTAGTATTTCACCCCCTTGGAGTCTCCTCCCCTATTTTGGTGCCCACATGATTCAGTTATGCTCAGTTCTACCTCAGTTAACTGATTATTCATCATTGGTGGCCACTAAACCTTATCGAGAGATGGTTCCAATGCAAACTAAGACTACACTTGAGGTGAATTCGAATCCTTTCAGAGTATGGAATTCATTCTATGGTAACACTTTTTGATTTCCATCTTACAACTGATTAATGTATCAATAAGAGTTTTTCATATGTGTTTCAGTTTTATGAGTGAATGTATCATTGTTTTCTGCTAATTATTCTTGGTAATAACAGTGTGAAATTGTGAGGTTTGTTCAAGCTCAGTGATCTACCCCTGTGGAATTTCACAATCTCACATGTTATTTTCCTTCGCATTTCCTTGCTAATAATAACACCAACAACATCATCAAATTTAAAAAGTGTTTGAACAAGAGACAAAGTTACTAACAGCCATGACCAAGCCATTCCAGGTTTCTAGAAATGAGCACAAGATTCAAAGAGCCCTAACCTCATATTCAAATTTCACATTACAGAACTTAGCTGATTTGTAATCGTATTAAATTCATATAAATGATCAGCAGCAGATCCACCTTCTGACATATTCATATTAAATAAATGCTTCATTAGAAATACCTTGTTGGAGGCTGATGGTTTTTCATACAGATTACCCAATGCACTCATCAAACACTCTGTTTTATTTTCTTTTAAGATATTTAAAGCCACCAACCAAGCCAGGAATAGCTATATTGTTCCTAGTGCCTTTCTGTCAAGAACCTCCCATTCTTCATCCTTCATAGTCGCTAGTTGTTTTGTTTTTCCTCCCAACGGTAGGAATAGATTCTTCTGATACAGATAGTCCTCAATTTGCATCTTCCATAACTCATAGTTTTGGCCATTAAATTTCTTGACCTTAAACTTTCCTTCTTCCGCCATTTCTCCCACTCGAACCAGGAACCCTTCTTTACTGCGAATTTATTTTCCAAATAAACCTTTGGCTTTAATAGCAATTGTTAGAAAAACAGGATCGCAAAGCAATAACAATAAACAAGATGCAAAAATAAAACACATCAACATAATACAAGAGAGACACCAAAATACGTGGTTCACCCAATATGGCCTACGTCCACGGAGAAATTTCCAGTCCTTTTAGTATACCATCCAACAAAGTGAAGGGATACTGTTGGAATATTTTAGATTCCTTGGAAGGTAATAATGTCTTTGTAGTATGTCGGAAGATATCCACAATCTTATGTAAAATAGTTATACATTATATCCCATATTCATTATGGTAAAATATACTCTTGATATTCATTATTATATAAAGAGATGTTATTATGGAGAATTATATTATCCCACATGTAATATGTGAGAGTAATTCCTCCTCATCTCTTAGTATATAATAGAGTCAAGGGAGTCACATCACTAATCATGATCTTTACTTATTCACACAAGTATTGCTATATTGTATTGGAGTTATTGGCATTGCTCTCTTGTAAGCTTGAGGGAGATATTCTGGAGATAATAGAAGACTACCTTCCCATGGACGTAGCCCAATTGGGTGAATCACGTATATCCAGTGTACTCTTTTCCTTATTCTCTTTTTGTACTTATTGTTGATATGTTATTGTTTTGCATAGATAGGTAAGCTAGATTAGCTAGATCCATATCTCTGACATGGTATTAGAGCTAGTTGCTATGATCTAGCACCTTCTATTGCTTTCAAACAATATTTTATCATTTGGGAATTTGGGAATTTTGTAGATTTGCTTTCTATCTGGTATCCATTAGGCTTCTCTTCAGATTTGGGTATGTTTCTGTAGTTTTTTTCTAACCCTAACCTTGTTGTGAAGTTGTTTTTGCAGAAATTTTTCAAGGGTTTCCTGATTGTTTTTTTGTAGATCTATATGATTTTCTGATTCTCCTCAAGGATATCTATCTTCTGGTTGATAGATCGGCATTTTTCGTCCAAGTGTGGTAGACTTTGTGCAGGTTTCCGTCTTCAGCAGATTCGGCACTGTTTTCGGCCTCTAACTTGACGTTTACAACTTTTTCTTCGCAGCACCCGCAGTTAACCACGACTGTGCCTACTGGGAACCCGCGAGTATACTGCAAACCCACGACTTCCGGTGAGCACGCCCGCATATGCTACGACATGCCCACGACTGTTCTCACCGCTAACTCGCGTTTACTTCAGTCTACTTGCTACCCTCTTGTGCAGAGACCTGCGAGTGCTTCGGCATAGCCGCGACTTTACTGCACAGACACCCACAAACATCCGATCAGAACCGCGACATTCGCCTTTACAGACCCGCAAACCCGTGGTTGACTTTTGTAAAACTGCAAGTAACCACGACCTTTGTCGTGCAGAACCCGAGTTTTTTTAGTGTTTTCGCTAGTCCATTGTGGCAAAACCCGCGAGTGGCTTTTCTTGGCACTTTTTTCAAAAGGGCTGTAAGTTAAAGTTTCTTTTCCTTTACTGTTTTTCTAATTGTGTTTCTTCATATTCAGTTTAGTACAATAAAGTGTTTCAGTTTTCTATTTTTCACTTTTTTCTCGTGTCATTTCTAGCATTTGGGTTTCTTGTAATATTTTGATCATTATGACTTCAGAAGTAGATTTTGTTCCTGAACTTGTTGGTCATAACTATCTTGCATGGAAGAGAAAAATGATTGATGTTATCAGGATTAATAATATATGGAGGATTGTTAATGGTGAACACACGAAACCTGTTGATGCTCAAGCCTTGGCTATATGGGAAGATAAATGTGATCAAGCAAGAGGGCTCATTGGTCAAACAGTTTAAGATAGTCTTCAGGTAAGTATAGAGGCAGAAGACAACCTAGTTGAGGTATGGAAAATTATTGCTTCTTTATTTGATAAATCTGATGATGTTTCTGCTTATTACCTTGAAAAGAAGATTTTTGAACTAGATCCTACTATCTTTGAAAGAGTAGAATTATATCTTGCTGAAGTGAAAACCTTAAATGAAAAATTAAATAATTGTGGTAAAGATTACAAGAAAACAGACATTGCTCTTATAATTCTTGTAGAACAAAAATTGCCATCTTGTTTGGATATGTTCATCCAAACTAGGAATAGATCTCTTGAATTGTCTTCAAATACCACGAAAGCTACTTTTGATGATTTTTGTAAATGATTAATAAATGAGAAAGAAAGGTTAATTGTTTTAGGACAAGTCTCACCTAATAAAGCTCTAATGGCACATAATAAGAATCCTAAGAGAAGTTTTAATAATGCTAAAGGTTCTTGTTCACACACTTCAAAACCTACTAATAATTCTGGTAATGCTTCTAATGCACATCATGAATCTAGTAAGAAGAAGAAAGTGTATGATCCTTGTAAGCATTGTGGTAAAACTAATCATTCTGAAAATAATTGCTTTAAATTGAAACGTTTAATGTCTAAAGCTAAAAAGAAAGGTTCTGACGAATCCCAAGTAGCTTTATGTGCATCTGTTGTTTCTTCTAGTAATTCTTCTTCTAATGTGGAATGGATAAAGGAATCTGGTGCTTCTAAACATATGACCGGTAATGCTTCTTTATTTACATCTTATGACAATAATAAAAACACATCTTAGAAAGTATCTATAGGTGATTGTAAACAACGTTTTGTAATTAGTTCTGGTAATGTTAATGTTGCTAATGGTCAATTGGAAGATGTTTTTCATGTTGAAAATATGCCCATCAACTTACTTTCTATTTATCGTGCATGTAAAAAAGGATTTAAATTTGAAGCTTGGCTTGATAAATATGTTTTTAAATATATCAATCAAAATTTTAAAGTAGTTTCTTCTGGTCCTGTTGATCATACTATTGGTTTATATAAATTTGTCGATTTTAATCCAACTAAAAGACAACATTGTTATTCCTATGTTGCTCATGTTGATGAACTAAGTAAATTATGGCATGAAAGATTAAGCCATTTGAATTATGGTAAAATGCAAATGTTAACTAAAATGTTACATGGCTTACCTAATATTCCGTCTACTAACGGTGTTTGTGAAGGTTGTGTTCTTCGTAAACATCATAGAGAAATGTTTGATAAAGGTAAAGCTTGCCGTGCTAAAGAACCTTTGCAATTAATTCATAGTGACATTTGTGGTCCTCTTGAAGTTCCTTCTATATCACATGCAGTCTATTTTCTTACCTTTATTGATGACTTTAGTAGAAAATCATGGGCTTATTTTTTGAAACATAAAAGTGACACTTTTTCTAAATTTCAAGTATTTAAATCCTTGGTTGAAAATGATTCTGGTAAAAAGATTAAGACTTTAAGAACTGATAATGGAGGGGAATTCATTAAGAAATAATTTGAAGTATTTGCATATAAACATGGATTTCATCATCAAAAGATTGTTCCTTACACACCTCAACAAAATGGTATTGCTAAAAGGAAAAACAGAACTTCAGTTGAAATGGCTAGATGTATGCTTTATTCTAAAGGATTACATAAGAAATTTTGGGTCGAATCCATAAGTTGTGCTAAATTTATTTTAAATAGAGTTCCTACAAAATTTGTCAAGCATGCTGCCCCTGAGGAAAAATGGAATGGTAGGAAACCTGATATTAGTAACTTTAAAGTGTTTGGTTGTGAATGTTGGGCTCATATTCCTGATGACAAATGGAAAAAGTTAGAAACCAAGTCTCACAAGTGTATATTCATTGGTTATTCTAAGGATTCTAAGGCTTATAGGTTGTTTGATCCTTCTAATCAAAGTGTCATCATTAGAAGAGATGTTCAATTTATTGAATTCTCTCCACCACCTAAGTCTTTCGAACCTCATGTTACTATGAATATTCCCTTATCACCTGTTACTCCTATCTCGATTACTCCTTCCAGTTCTGTGACTGATCTTAGTTCACCTTATTCTTCTTCTTCAAGTATTCCACCTAAATGTCTCGAAACTCCTGAAGTAACTTCTATCCCTTCTAACCTTCCTGTTTGGGCCCGGAAAACTCTTGAATCTGCATGAAGTGATATCAGTATCCCTTCCGATAGTCGTAGAACTAGATCTAACTTTTCTCTTATGAACATTTTTTTTGTCACAAATGATCCTACTACTTGTGCTCAAACTAAGGGTAAACATCATTGGGAACAAGCTATGTCTGTTGAGTATGATTCTCTTATGAAAAACAAGACTTGGTCTCTTGTTCTTCTTCCTAAAGGAAAGAATTTAGTTGGTTGTAAATGGGTTTATAAAACTAAATTTACTGTAGAAGGACAGATTGAAAAGTATAAAGCTAGATTAGTTGCAAAAGGTTTTAATCAACTTGAAAGTATATATTATAATGAAACTTTTTTTCTTATTGCTAAAATGAATACAATAAGAACCATTTTATCTATTGTTGCATCTTATAAATAGTAAATACACCAAATGGATGTTAAAAGTGTTTTTTTAAATGGTGATCTTAATGAAGACATTTATATGCAACAACCTCATGGTTTTATTAATGTTGAATAATCAAGTTTAGTATGTAAATTACACAAGTTTTTATATGGTCTTAAACAAGCACCTAGGGCTTGGTATGATAAAATTAATGCATATTTCTTGAATAATGATTTTAAGTGTTGTATACCTAATCCCAACCTATATGTTAAGCATGTTGATGATAATATCATTGTTATTGTTTTATATGTGGATGATCGTATTATCACTGGCAGCCAACGTGTTCTCATTCAAAGTATGAAAAGTGACCTTCAAAAGCAGTTTGAAATGACTGATCTTGGTATATTTCACTATTTCTTGGGTCTTCAAATTTGGCATCTGGCAAATGGTATTTTCTCTCTCACTTGAAGTATGCTACAAATTTATTGGCTAGTTTCCACATGAGTGATTGTAAACCTACTCCTACGTCTTTTCGGTCCGATGTAAAGATAATTGTTGAGTGTACCACTCCTCTTGTTGATGCTACTCTTTATCATCATCTAGTCGGCATTTTGATATATTTAACTCACAGTAGACCAGATCTCTCTTTCGCCATCAGTATGGTTTCACGGTTCATGCAACAACCTCATGAAATTCATTGGCAGGTAGCCAAGAGAATTCTGAGATATTTACAGGGGACATTATACTATGGTGTTTTTTATTCGAGCAGTGCTACAGTTTCACTTTTTGGTTATACAGATTCTGACTGGGAAAGTGACAGTTCTAATCGACGTTCAACTGCTAGTTATATATTTCAACTTGGTTCAGGTCCGATTTCTTGGTCCAGCAAAAAGGTGAAGACTCTTTCTTTATCTTCATGTGAAGCAGAGTATAGAGGAGCCAAATAAACGGAAAAAGAAACAGTTTGGTTACGGCATGTTCTCACTAAGCTTGGTATGGTTCTAAAATCATCCACTCTGTTGAAGTGTGACAATAAGGGTGCAATTCAACTTGCTTATAATCTGGTATATCACTCCAGGACAAAGCATCTCGATCTTGATGCTCATTACATTCGAGGTCTCATTGCAGATGGTTTTCTTTCTCTTGAGTATTGTCCTACAGAGCAGCAAGCAGCCGATATCTTCACCAAATCCTTAACAGCAGCGAAGTGTGTGCATCTTCATTCCTTACTTGGGATGAGGGAATTTGTCATCAAGGGGGAGCAGTAATGACTCCTTCCTTCCTTTGTTAGTGGGATTTTCTCCCAACCATTATTAAGGGGGAGTGTTGGAATATTTTATATTCCTTGGAAGGTAATAATGTCTTTGTATTATGTCGGAAGATATCCACAATCTTATGTAAATGAGTAATACATTATATCCCATATTCATTATGGTAAAATATACTCTTGATATTCATTATTATATAAAGAGATGTTATTATGGAGAATTATATTATCCCACATGTAATATGTGAGATTAATTCCTCCTCATCTCTTAGTACATAATAGAGTCAAGGGAGTCAGAGTCACATCACTAATCATGATCTTTACTTATTCACACAAGTATTGTTATATTGTATTGGGGTTATTGGCATTTCTATCTTGTAATCCTTGAGGGAGATATTTTGGAGATAATAGAAGACTACATTCCCATGGACGTAGCCCAATTGGGTGAACCACGTATATCTAGTGTGCTCTTTTCTCTTGTTCTCTCTTTGTACTTATTGTTGATATATTATTGTTTTGCATAGATAGGTAAGCTAGTTTAGCTAGATCCATATCTCTGACAGATACAACCTACAACACATCCGTTGCAACTTCCTCTTCACTCTCTCACACAATCATATATATCTTTACAATACTACAACACACATCCGTATTACAATGACTTCCTTTTAAAGAGTGATTACCATGGGAAAATACCATGGGCCCGTAAATCACGCATTATTGACCAAGTCATGACTATGAAATTACAACATTTTACAAGGCATTTTTTCCAAAATTTTCGCTACGGGGGTGTTGCCCCTGAACCCCGTCCAAGGGGGGGATCCCAAAATAGTCTCTACCCACCCTGGATCCCATCCCATGGCGACTATAGTTGGGTGGAAATCCCCCACACACCCCCCCATCATGGGCTAGGATCCAAACACAACTGAAATGCAACCTTTGAATCGCGAAGATTAGGCTCCACAACCAACAATATGAAGAACATATATCATTGAAAATCAAATCTAAAAACTATGCAATTTTTGGACAATAAGAAACTTCATTAATATTCTCAATATGAGGTACATGTACATACCATATAACTTTATCAAGTCTAGTACAAGTCCACTAGCTCTCTAAAACCCTATCTAGGGAAAAAAATGAAAACCCTATCTCAACCAAGGAGCGCCAATATACAAAAATCACTCCAACGAGTACTCCAAAGCAAGACATATTCCTATCTTCTTCTTCTCCACCAAATATACCCTAGGTTTTTATCACAAAATCCTAATCTCAAATCTCCAAGCGATAAACCTAACCGTAGACCTCCATTATGCTCCAAGATACTCCAAAACAACAAAGAAAACTTAGTGACTCCAGGGGAGAGAAATATCAAGTGCAAATGAATGCCAAGAGAGATAGGGGGGGTGGTACCAGTGTGCACTCCTCTACAAGTTAAGGCAAGACATCCTCTTCTCTTCTAGGTAAGGCTAGTTTTAGAGTAAATTGTACATTGTAAACTAGGCAAGGTAAGGCTAGTTTTAGTAGTAAATTGTACATTTATTATTTAATATTTTCTTGCCTATCTATGTGTTCCTTTTTCAATCCAAATTTCATGTAAATATGTGTATACCTTGTACATCGTAAATATGGAAGGAAAAAAAACACATTTCATGTAAATATAAGTGATTTTTTAGAGTAAAAATGGTCAATTAGAGAATTTATTTTTTGAAAAAATGTCAAAAATAGCCAGTTGGCTAAATTTTGCCCCTAAACAATACCCTACTCCCAAGTAGGGTTTTCTCGAATAAAGTGAACCTATACATGTGGCCATCATAAAGGACTTCCATCGAATTGTCAAGAGAACTCCAATGCCTAAGGGAACAATACCAATACATCACCTCACTGAGGTCAAGCAATCACTGAGCAATCTTTTCCATCATGCAAATCCATCTTACACCGTCTTCTATTTATCAATCCATCTTGGACCATCCAAGGGATAACCATATACCATATAACCCAAATCTCATGAAGCACCCAATCCTGGTGTAAAAAAATTTTGAGTAACCCCAAAAGCTAACATAAATATAATTGAATTTAAATAAGAATTTGTCTCTACTCGTTAATTAGAAAATTGCCTAGATTATTCGATGAAGATATTAACTCGCAACTTCAGGTGAATCGTGATCATATAAATTGGAGAATAAGAAAACAAATTTCCAAGAGAACATTATCATCATCCCAATCACAAGAGTCATCACGTTGATCATTGAACTTACCAAAATTAAGACACAACTTATGAAATTTCCAAAACCAAACCATCCAAGAAGCATATCCCATCTAAAGATACATAAGACTTGTTAATATTAATGTTTAAGTCTTGTCATTGCTCAAATAATCTTTAACAAAATAGCATTCTTGTTTGCACTGTCAACCTCGAAGAAAACCCTTAAATCAATTTCCAACTTAACTCCACATAATGGCAACAAGGCATAAGTCTTTGACTCAAATAAAAAGGGATACTTTTTACTCAATCCCACAAGTTTCTTTGATAGAACAAATGTCTAGTGAAAAACAACCCCACATGTATGGAAGTCATAAATATGGAAGAAAGAGAAAGGTGTGAGCTTCAACATCAACAATGTTGGATTTCCACATATGGAGTTATCAATCACAACCCTAAAATTAAATCAAAAAAAAAAATTTACTCAATAGTGAATTAATAAAAAAATCCAAACAAGAACAAAATTTTCCACAACAATTTATTATATAAACCTTGTCTCGATGCTCAAAGGAGGGAAAAAGGAATTTTATCTTTTCAAATACAAATCCGGTCTACAGTCCTAAATAATTTATTGTAATTATTAACTACAAACACACTGAATCTTAACAAAATTACATAGAGGAAAAACACAGAAAATCATTCATATATTTGACACTAAGATTTACCCTGGAAAACCCCAACTAGGAAAAAACTAACAAACATTTGTATTTAAGTAACTATAAAATCATGGGATCCCTTATTGGGGAAATGGCCCACTAAGGAAAATACAATGAAATAATGCTAGCCTTCAAACCTCAAGATTAGTGCTTTGATCTTGTTGGTCGCTAACCCTCAACTGCACTTGCTCCATTCCTCTGAACTCTACCCCCTACACCTACACACTTGGTTGGCAGTCCTTCGGCAACCACTCAATGAGATCCCACTCACTATGTTTGATCGATGTCTTAGTTTTGTCTCCTCCTCTCACCTAGGCTACCTTTTATACTATTACAATATGCAAATACCTAGGGCCAATACCATGGTCCACTGAATGCCATGGGCCCTCACTTTATATAGAGTAATTATAAAATTACTTTCACTTTAATAGTTCAAAAAATTAAAGTGAAACTCCTAAGTCTAAGAGGTCTCGTGGATGAATCTTGCATGCTAGACACTTGGCCTATGCAAAAGTACCTGTTCAATGCTACAAAAATCAACACTCCCTCTTAGCAAGGAAGGTACTTCTCCGAGAGCCAACTGTAACTGGTTCTCTCTCTGATCCTGGCACATTATCGCTCAAATCATCCTACACATTGGCATTCCTCCAACCATGCTAGTCAGCTTCATCCTATTTCTTGGAAAACATAGAATCGATGATCTTACACATGGTACACATCGGTGCCAAGAAGTTCAAAAAAATCATCAAAGGCCTGCTCTCTAACATTGTGCTCTTAGGAGTTGTCTCATGCTCCTGAGCATCCATCAATGCCATCTCATACCAACTATGTCTCTTGTCAAAACTGGAATGGGATAACTCTCTCTTCCCCTCTGAAGGTCTACTCCCCATACTGGAAGTCTATGAACTATGCTTGCCCTTCAAAGTCTTCTGATCCTTGACCTAGAACACCGACATTGTGTTGGAACCCATGGTGATACTGATAGGGGGGTGAATCAATGTCATACAATTTTACCTGATTTTACTTCATTAATCATTTAACATTATCAACCTCAAACATTCATCAGAAATCAAAGCACAATACACATAATATTTATATGGAAACTCAATTTAATAAATTGATAAAACCATAAATTACATTGATTTGCAGGAGACATCAATCTCCAATAATGATGTGAGAACCCATTCACAAATTCTGTAGACACCAATCTAGGAGGGACACCAATCCCTTGTGCAAGCACCGACTTGCAATTTGCATGCACCAACCTATCAGGAACCAACATGTTCAAGGGATGAGGACACCAATACTCTTATGAGCACCAACTTGCACTTTCAGGCACCAACTTGTCTGATGGATGAGGACACCAATCCTCTTGAGCACCAACTCAATTCTATAGGCACCAACCTGTTAATTCAATGAGGATACCAATCCTCTATAAGCACCAACTTACAAAGCAAGCAACAACTTGCTCTCCCAAGCACCAAACTGCCACCCTAAAATGAAAATAGATATTTGTAGTATACTCACACAAATCTATAGCCCTGCTTTCTCTGTTGTTTAGTCATTTCACCTTCTCAAATAGGGAGTAACTCTATAAGCTTGCTTCTCTGTTGTAGCCCAAATTTTCTACTATAGCCCTACTTATCTGTTGTTTACATAGTATTCTAGCTTATCTTCACTTGAACGCAATAGCTCTGTTATTACTGTAGCTACCACAATTTTGTTTCTCTCTTAGCATACAAGTTAGCTTCTCTGTTAACTATAGCATCCCTGTTTAATGCACTTGGAGCAGTTGTTGTAGCTCTGTCTCTTTCAATCTTATACACTCCTTAATTAATATTTATGGCCTTATGACTCTTTACTATATATCAAATTTCATTTTTGACTTCTCTAAGGTAACAAAGTGTTTATATAGTGGACTAAAATTCCCATCTAATATGTTTATACCTAACCTGCCTAAGTCAATCTTGTAGCTTCCACTCTGCCACTTTATCTCAATCTCTATGTGAAATATTATGCCCCTGCGATATTTATAGCTCAAACAATATGTAGACTTGTAATTTCATAACCTTTATCACTATGTGGAGGAGCGTACCCATTATTGTTGCTTCAAACACTTTGTTTTTATGCCTGCAAAAGTCAATTTGGACACCAACTATATCTAAATCCTTTTGAAATTTAGCCTCTATGATCAATTCTCCTTCCTCACTATCATTCAATCCATACTAGCATCAAACCGAGAATTTATCTTTGATTGATTGCATCTTCTACCTACACTTCGTGACTCAAAGCTCACTTCCACACTCCTCACAAAATACTTAATTCAATTATAGTTTTTATATGGTCTTTATGGGTCTTGAGTTCACTTGTGGACCCATCATAATAAAGTTGACTTGTGTAAAAATCATAAAAAACAAAGAACATCATCCTTCATTTATAGAGCTGACATATGATTTGTGGTAGGAGTTCCTAATGTATCGATTTAGTCACCCAAACAACAATCTAGGTGTCGGTACCATAATTCTTGTAAATGTTGGTACTAGTGTTCTTGTAGATGCTAGTACCATAATTCTTGTAGGTTCTCTTTGTCTTCTTGTTTTCACTTTAAGGATTCTTAAACTTCACATTGCTTGAGGGATTATTCAAGGCTCCTTTTAACACTTCACTATTGCTTCAAGAATGTTGCTTGATTTCATGCATCAAGGTTTATTCACTTGGCTTTGACATTGACTTGTTATACTAGTAATGACGCTTCATCATCATCATCATTTCGCTTTGACATCAATGACAACACTTTTCAACAATGTCCCCCTTTGTCATTGATGGCAACACTTCAACCCTTTGCAGTGATGCATGCTCCCCCTATCCTCAACAATTTGTTTCTTTCCCCCTTTGACATCAAGGACAAAGGGTTGCTCTCCTTGACTGTAAATGTCTTTTGTGAACATTTCTTCTTTCTAAAAATACTCCCCCTTTAACTGTGTTGACTCCCCTTTTCTTTATACCTCATCATTCTTTGTATTGGTCCTTCTTTCTATGTTGCTCCCCCTATATTTATGATTCATATTTTTCCGCAAGATTCTTCTTTGTTGTGTTGTTCTCCAATGTCAACTTCTGTAACCATTCCTCCACTGCATCTTTCTAATCATAAGCTTGTAGATACTCTAATCAAACATTCTAACTAATTTCTATAGTGTCTTCCATATTGCAAGTATTGTCATCAATTTCCACAGATAACCTCAATTTTGAACTCTTAGGGAACACAATACAATGGACATTGCAAACTAACATCCTTGCCATGAGAAACACAAGTTTCAACATGTGCAACAATTTATCCTTCATCATAAATCTTATGCAAAGGAATTTGTTCTTGAGAAGTGGCTCTTTACACATTCATAATAATACCAAATTTGTCATAAAAACAAAATTCATGGGATTTGAATCAGTTGTTGGATTCATGTTTATGTCATTCTGAGAAGATATTGATGATTGAGGCAATTCTTGTTTATTCCTAACTTGTAAAACATTCTCGTTGTGCATATCATGATTTTGTCCATCTGACTAAGCCATAAAAAATGTTCATTGTTCTTTCACCTGCTCATAATAGTTCCTTTTAAAATTATCATTATTTGTTGTAACTCCTCAGGTTGGTTACAGGACTGACGCAAAACCTTTTCAAAGACATCTTGTATGTGCCAAATTTATCTTCATAGATGTCATAAATATTCCTTCGAATATCTCCTTAAACTTCCATATAAACTAGGCTATGCATAGTGTGTGGTTTTGATATTTTGTCTTGGTTTTTACACTTCATTGTTTCAAATCTCCATGGATTCATTACTTCATTCCACTTTTGCTTCCAAGCATCATCAAGGATCTTCTCATTTTCTCTGCAATCAAAGGCATTCAAACTTTGTTCTCTATTTGCCCAAAAATCTGTCTTCAATGATTAGCCGACATTTTATCAGCTTGGAGGGCATTTTCTTAGATTAGCGCACATTGGCAGGCATTGGCAGGCATTTAAGTGATCCTGTGGGAATTTTATTTAGGCCTGTGGGAATTTTAACTTGCCTAGCGGTCATTTCTTAAGATTGGTGGGCATTTTTACAGGCCTACAGGAATTTCCTCTTTCCCGACGGGCATTTCTTATGCTTGGCGGGCATTTTCATCGACAGTGCATGCATTTTCTTCAATACTCGGTGTGGGCATTTTAGATTTCCAAGTGTTGTGTGGGAATTTTCTTCAATGACTTTCCATCAATGACAATTTTCAACGATCTCCCCCTTTTCAATATCAAAAGTTCCCCATTATGTTGGTATCTTGGTTGATTATGAACTTATATTTTAAATGCTAGACATAAGATTTACCACAATGATCCAAGGTATGCCTTGGATGCTAGTTATGATAGTGAAAGCATGTGTTTTATTTCTTGAAGAGTTGCTATCAAAATTCATCTCCAAATTAAGTCCAGGACACCATTATCATCAAGCTGCTCCATAGGATCAATTTATATTGCATAAGGATATTGTGGCCAAGATTTTTGTCCAAGTATCTTCTGTGATGCGAACTAACATTCTTGGTGCACATGTATCCTAACCTTCCCCACTTATTGCATTAGTAGGCTTGAAAATAATGACATTTTTTTGGCTTCTTGATTTCTGCAATATTGCTCAAAATTCAGTACTTACTGCAATGAGAACAATTTTTCATGAAGTGTGACAATCTAAAATATGTTCAAAGATCGTAACCCCTTAAATCAATCTTCAAACAAACCAAACTCTATCTTCAACATATTGTTGGAAGCTGGTCAATACTGAGAGGGGGGGGTGAATCAGTATTTATAAATTTTTACCATTTAAACCACTTATTTAAATTTTAATCAAAACATGAAATCAATAAGATGCACAGAACACATATTTTTATCATGGAAACCCAATTGAGAAAACCACCAACTCTTTCTATACTACAAAATTATATTTACAATAGTTTTGCAAACTACCACTTGCTGGAGACACCTATCCCAAAGTTTCTTAGCCACAACTCAAGGATGCACCCACACCCTGGTTTCTTCCTTCCCTTAAATACAAGGATGCAACTACACCCTATTTACCAACCACTACTGGAAGGAGGCCATGACCCCCTATAGGATTTATGCCTGCCCTAGCACCACCCTACCTCCCTAATTTGTTATTATTAGACTTCTCAGACCTTCTTAATTCTCTGCCTCTTGCTATCTTTATTTGGTCTCTACCTTGTTGCGACAAGGGGCTTCACTGGCCTCTTTAATTCTTTGCATAGTTCAAATCTTTCCTTTATACTATGTCTTCAATTCTGCATTTCTTCAACTTGAATGTGCACACCTTTCTGGTCTCTTTCTCTGTTCTTAATGTTGCTTCAGATATATATCAAAAACCAGCAACCACTTCAGTTTTTCTTGGGTTCCAATCTCTATTACTCAATATCCTCAAACTCCCTATTCAACTCGATATGTTGCTTATAAATATCATTAATGCAAACACATCTTTTCAATGGTCGTGTCCTTCCATTTTGGAAATTACTTATGTTTATAAAACATGTCTCTTTTTATTAAATCTGTCTTTATTCCTTTTGCTTATTCATTCTCTACTACAGAGACATCCGAGACCTTCTTTGTCCATCTAAAATGTGTGTTTATATATCACACAACTTACCTTTCAATCTTTGCACCTCTTCAAACAGACCTTGTGCCCTTTCATCATGGCGCCTCTTCAAATCTCATACAATTAGCCTTTTAATTTATCATTATGTTTATTACTTATTTTTATTAATCAATTAATTAAAACGTTTGAGATATTTTCATGCCTTCCATCTCTAGGCCTTTGGGATTTATCCTTTTCAAAAATCGGGCTTCCTACTTCTATGGCTTCCTCTATCCATGCATGTGGGCTTCCTCAACCTTCTGCTGGATCCCTGCAGGCTTTCTCACGCTGGCTCTCCTTCTGCGGGAATCATTGGCCCATTTTGGGCGCTCTTAGGCCCTCATGAGCTGAACCCTAACCCCCTACGGGCATCCTTATCCCTCCTTGGGCATCCCCTAAGCCCCTGCGGGCTTCCTTAAAGCTCTAGCGGGCATTTCCAGGCCTATGTGGGCATTTCTAGGCTCCTCTAAGGGAATATTTAGCCCCTACTGTGGGCATGTTTAGCCCCCTTCTGTGGGCATCATATAAGCCACCTTGTGGGCACCTTCCAACCCCTCGTGGGTTCTCTTAGCCCCTGCTACGAGCATATTCCTTCTCAAGACAAATTCAAATTTTCACTAACTTTGCAGGTTCATCTTTCACACATATGACCACCATACTAAAAACTAAGACCACGAGTAGATGGCCAGATCACCAAAGAATGGACCCATAAATTTCAATAGTTTTATTGACATAAACAGAGCCTTTGGCGGGCATTTTAAAAAGATATCTCAAACTTCCTGTTTTAACCATTCAGATAATAAAACATATTTTTTCCTAATTTGGAAGACTTATATCTCGCACGTGTGATCTCCAAAAGAAGAAATAACACCATGTATAGATGAAAAATTTACCAAGGAGAAGACCCATAACATATGATGAATTTATCAGTTCAAGAACTGACTCTGGCGTGCATTTCCAAGTGGGCTCTCAAACTCCTATTTTCAACACTTAACCAATTTTCTTCAAACCCTAGGTCACCAAGGTGATTTATTTTTTCATCAGACTTGGAAAGTGAGACATTCACAATGTGAAAAATATCATATTGACTCCAACCATGTCAATCTTCTCTCCTGCAACCTTATCATCTGACCTTGGCAGGCATTTTACTGGGACAGTGCAAACTATACCAGATAGCACTTTTGGCAGACTTATATATTCTTCCTCAAACCCCTTTTGGATAAGATAATCATATGGTCAGATGAAAAACTAAAAAATATAAGTCCCTGTACCTTTAGAATAATTTTATCCATCATATACAGGAGGTGGTAGGCATTTTACAAAGGCTACGTGGGTAGATTTACAAGGAGTTTTTATATTCAGACAATTTGTCCAAAACCTAAGGTGGATTTTTCTTTTCACCAAAACCATGAAACAATGATACCAGAGGATGTAGGACACCTCACTAAGCACAACACAACTTGTTTCTCCCTCATACTCTTCTTCATTTGCCTTAGGTAGGCATTTTACTGGAGTAGTGCAAATATGACCGGGAGGCACTTTGGGCAGATCCATATCTTTCTCCTCAAAGACCTTTTGGACCATCTGGGACCATGCTTGGATGCACCAACAAACACTATAGATAGACACACTCTCAAAATATTTTTCTCATCATGCTATGAGATGTGGAGGGAATTTCCCTGATTCCACTTAGACAGATTTAACATTAATTCCATACTTAGGCAAATTTCTTAAGCTGGTCCAATCTGCCTACAACACTGTTTTGGCAGGTCCATAACTTTTTCCTCAACCACTTCCAAGACAATATGAAGACATGGTCAGGTAGGAAAAATACCAAGATACAATATGCCCATATGGTGTGGGCATTTTCTTCAACCCATAATTTATGGCGGGCATTTTCCTGAGGCTACTTAGCCATTTTTACTTGCTCTGGTGCAAAACCCTGTTTTGGCAGACCTAGAACTTTCTCCTCATAAGTGATGAAGACAAAATGAGACCATGAATAGATAGCCACTATAACAAGCTATAGCCTGGTACCATGGTGTGGGAATTTTAATCAAACCATGAATTGTGGTGAGCATTATTTTAGACCCTCTTAGACTAGTTTTGACTATTTATTCCATACTTAGTCAAATTCCTGATTTTCACCAATTTGCCATATTTCTCCAGGATGATGTCATAGTGAAACGATGATTTCAAATTCATGCCACATCATCATCTATGCCATTCCAAGTCATCATATCTTCCATATCATCATCCATGCCCTGTCATTACTTTCAACCATGCCACATCCTTATACATGCCATGTCATTTGCTTTGTCATCATAGGCAATGTCTCTTATCTTATTTGCCATCAATGCCAACCTACATTACGATACTGCCAAAAATATCCCCCTTTGGCATTGATGGAAACACCTAAACCTTCTCCCCCTTTGACAACAATGACGAAGGATAACTTGCTATGCCCTTTTACTGTAACCATTTTAACATAGAGTTTACAATTGTTCCTCTTTTATACAATTGCCCTTCTTTTGCTTCTCCTCCTTCAGTTAACTTGGACTTGGTGTTGATCATCTAGCTAACATCTTTATTTACCTTTTTGTAGTGACTCTTTCAATAAGAACTTGGATGATGAGTTCAGAAAATCCCCCTGTCACATTGCTTTTGTACTTCATCTCTCACATTAATGGTCTCTTGACAAAGTCTTTTTTTCAATTTGTCAATTATACACTTATTCTTTCCTTTTGAGGGAGATAGGCTTTTACCAAGTACTCTTATGACTCTTATTCTTATTGTTTTGATGACAACCTCAACACATCCTTTTCTTCTTACCAAAGGATATTTTTCAAGTACCAATTGCAATTTTTTGATATTAACTCCCCCTGAGTATATGATCCCTTCTAATGCTCTTTTCAGGGTTCTCTTCTAGGCCATGGGAGTTTTTAGAAAAAACATCCATCTTCAGTCCCACCATCATCACCAACTTCTTCTTTATCATCATCGGTGTGTTCTTTTATATTTTCATCTTGCTCTCCATCATAATGGATGTCATTCTCATTTGTAACACTCTTATGCTCCTCATTATTTTTGGAAACTTCTTTGATGTTTGAAGTCTTTGTTTCTTCTAAATCTTTGGAGTCTTCCTTTCTTCTCCACATCTTTCCATGAGGTACCCTGCTTACTAACCTTGTTTGTTTCTTGGATTCCCTACTTAGATCTTTTCTCTTGATTCTGCAATCAATAACCTTGTGACCAAACTTGTGATAGTAGTGACAATAACCATAGAAACTTCCTTCATATTTGAGGAATCTTTGACCTTTCTGCTTCACAGCTTCCATCCTCTTCCATCTCTTCCTTAGCTTACACTCTCTAGCCATATGTCCAAAATTATGACATTTGTAGCATTGACCAAAAAATATCTATTAAACCTTGTTTTTCATTGGTCTTTTAGGTATCATGTTAGTTTTGTCTTTGTTATAAGAGGGGGTAGACTTCTGACTTTCCTTCTTAATAATTGGACCTTTTAGTGCAGCAGCATAATTTCTTTTACTTCTATCTTGGATTGTAGGAGACAAATATTCTGAATTCTTTTCTTTGTCATAACCTAATCCATTTTTATCACTTGATGGTATTTGGTTTCTCAAGATGTCATCTAAATTCTTTGAGTTCTTCTCAAACTTTGTTTTAATAGTTTCTTCATCAAGCTTCTTCTTAAGCAAAGTAACTTCTTCTTCAAGTCTTTTCGATTCTTGTATTTCTTCCTTGAGCTTCTCATTAATGTTCTGCTGGTATTTTAGCTCCTTTACTTCTTCCTTGAAGTTATCAACTTCCTGTCTTAAGCTCTCAGCCTCCTCCATGCTAGTGCATGCTTGTTGTCTTGAACTGTGTAGATCCTCTTGTGAGGACTTTATTTATCTTTTTAAGGTATGATTTTCTTCTTCACATTCTAGTAACTGTTGTTGGATCTCTTCAACCTTTGTTTCTCCTTATTAAGAGATTGTTCCAAGGATTCTAATCTCTCTTGATCCAGTTGGGCTTTGATTCTAAAGTCAGTTATGATTTGTTCAAGGTTTTTCTCCTTTGAACCTTGTTTCTTCCTTAGCTCCAACATGAGATTCTTTAGTTGTTTATACCTATGTTTATGTTTTCTCAATTCATACAAAGCACACTCAAGCTCAGCTTCAAGATTGAATTTTGTTTCAATGTCTGATTCTTCTTCAAAAGAGTCTTCATCGCTAGATTTCTAGACTGAACTTTGTTCTAATTGATATGCTTCATCTGAGTAGAGGTATTTTATCCTGTCTCAAAGTTCCTTTGCAGAGTTAACTATCTTCTCTTTGACATCATCAGGTAATCCATCAAGGATTGTATCCATTTCCATTGAGTTGCTTATCTTAGCTTTCTTTTGAGCTGGAGTCCTTACTCTATTTGGTGGGAAGTACCCAGTGATCATTGAATTCCATACATCAAGTTCCAATGCCTTTAGATGACTTTCCATTCTTGTAGTCCAAAATATGTATTCTTCTTTTCCAAGTATTGGAGATCCATTTACTGTGTAAATCTCTTCTTGTTGATCCGTAGTGGTTTTTAATAGGATCTTCCTTCTAGTGGTTAAACTGTAGTGAAAGATCCGACTCTGATACCAATTGTTGGAATATGGTCAATATTGAGAGAGGGGGTGAATCAGTATTGATAAATTTTTACCATTTAAACCACTTATTTAAACTTTAATCAAAACATGAAATCAACAAGATACATAGAACACATATTTTTATCGTGGAATCCCAATTGGGAAAACCACCACCTCTTTCTATACTGCAAAATTGTATTTACAATAGTTTTTGCAAGCTACCACTTGCTGGAGACACCTATCCCCAAGTCTCTCAGCCACAACTGAAGGATGCACCCACACCCTGGTTTATGCCTGCCCTTACAGACAAGGATGCAACTACACCTTATTTACCAGCCACTACTAGAAGGAGGCCATGACCCCCTGCAGGATTTCTGCCTACCCTAGCACCACCCTAGCTCCCTAATTTGTTATTATTAGACTTCTCAGACCTTCTTCAATATCATCCTCTTGCTATCTGTATTTGGTCTCTACCTTGCTACTACAAGGGGCTTCACTGGCCTCTTTATTTCTTTGGACAGTTCAAATCTTTCCTTTATAATCTGTCTTCAGTTCTGCATTTTTTCAACTTGAATGTGCACACCTTTCTAGTCTCTTTCTTTGTTCTTAATGTTGCTTCAGATATATATCAAAAATGAGCAAGCGCTTCAGTTTTTCTTGGGTTCCAATCTCTATTATTGAATATCCTCAGACTCCCTCTTCAACTCGATATGTTGCTTATAAATATCATTAATGCAAACACATCTCTTCAATGGTCGTGTCCTTCCATTCTGGAAATTACTTCTATTTATAAAACATGCCTCTTTTTATTAACTCTATCTTTATTCTTTTTACTTCTTCATTCTCTACTACAGAGACATCCAAGACCTTCTTCTTCCATCTAATATGTGTGTTTATATATCACACAACTTACCTTTCAATCTTTGCACCTCTTCATACAGACCTCGTGCCCTTTCATCATGGCGCCTCTTCAAATCTCAGGCAATTAGCCTTTTAATTTATCATTATGTTTATTACTTATTTTTACTAATCAATTAATTAAAACCTTCGAGATCTTATCATGCTTTCCATCTCCAGGCCTTCAGGCTTTATCCTTTTCAAAAATCGGGCTTCCTACTTCTCTAGCTTCCTCTATCCATGCATACGAGCTTCCTCAACCTTCTGTTGGCTCCCTGCGGGCTTCCTCACACTGGCTCTCCTTCTGCGGGAATCATTGGCCCCTTTTGGGCACTCTTAGGCCCTTATGAGCTGAACCCTATACTCCTGTGGGCATCGTTATCCCTCCTTGGGCATCCCCTAAGCCCCTGCGGGCTTCCTTAAAGATCTAGCGGGCATTTCCAGGCCTTTGTGGGAATTTCTAGGCTCCTCTACAGGCATCTTTATCCCCTACTGCGAGCCCGTTTATCCCCCTTCTGTGGGCATCATATAAGCCCCCTTGTGGGAACCTTCCAGCCCCTCATGGGTTCTCTTAGCCCCTGCTGCGGGCATATTCCTTCTCAAGACAAATTCAATTTTTCACTAAATTTGCAGGTTCATCTTTCACACATATGACCACCATACTGAAAACTAAGACCATGAGTGGATGGCCAGATCACCAAAGAATGGACCCATAACTTTCAATAGTTTTATTGACATAAACAGAGCCTTTGACGGGCATTTTAAAATGATATCTCAGACTTCCTGTTATAACCATTCAGACAATAAAACATACTTTTTCCTAATTTGGAAGACTTATATCTCGCACGTGTGATCTCCAAAAGAAGAACTGACACCATGGCTAGATGAACAATTTACCAAGGAGAAGACCCATAACATCTGATGAATTTATCAATTCAAGAACTGACTCTGGCATGCATTTCCAAGTGGGCTCTCAAACTCCTGTTTTCAACACTTAACCAATTTTCATCAAACTTGGAAAGTGAGACATCCACAATGTGAATAATATCATACTGACTCCAACCATGTCAATATTCTCTCCTGCAACCTCATCATCTGACCTTGGTGGGCATTTTACTAGGACAGTGCAAACTATGCCAGATAGCACTTTTGGCGGACTTATATCTTCTTCCTCAAACCCCTTTTGGATAAGATAATCATATGGTCAGATGAACAACTAAAAAATCTAATTCCCTATACCTTTTTAATAATTTTATCCATCATATACAGGAGGTGGCGGGAATTTTGCAAAGGCTACTTGGGTAGATTTACAAGGAGTTTTTATATTTAGACAATTTGTCCAAAACCTAAGGTGGATTTTTCTTTTCACCACAACCATGAAACAATGATACCAGAGTATGTAGGACACCTCACTGAGCACAACACAACTTGTTTCACCCTTAGACTCTTCTTCATTTTCCCTAGGCGGACATTTTACTGGAGTAGTGCAAATATGACCGGGAGGCACTTTTGGCAGATCCATATCTTTCTCCTCAAAGACCTTTTGGACCATCTGGAACCATGGTTGGATGCACCAACAAACACTCTAGAGATCCACACTCTCGAAATATGTTTCTAATCATCCTATGAGATGTGGCGGGCATTTCCCTGAGGCCACTTAGATAGATTTAACATTAATTCCATACGTAGGCAAATTTCTTAAGCTGGTCCAATCTGCCTAAAACATTGTTTTGGTAGGTCCATAACTTCTTCCTCATCCACTTCCAAGACAATCTAAAGACATGATCAGGTAGGCCAAATACCAAGTACAAGATTCCCATATGGTGCGGGCATTTTCTTCAACCCATACTTTATGGCGGGCATTTTCCTGAGGCTACTTAGCCATTTTTACTTGCTCTGGTGCAAAACCCTGTTTTGGCAGACCTAGAAATTTCTCCTCATAAGTGATGAATACAAACTAATACCATGAATAGATAGCCACTATAACAATCTATAGCCTGGTACCATGGTGCGGGAGTTTTAATCAAACCATGAATTGTGGTGGGCATTCTTTTAGCCCCTCTTAGACTAGTTTTGACTATTTATTCCATTATTAGTCAAATTCCTAATTTTCACCAATTTGCCATATTTCTCCATAATGATGTCATAGTGAAACAATGATTTCAACTTCATGCCACATCATCATCTATGCCATGCCAAGTCATCATATATGCCATATCATTATCCATGCCATGTCATTACTTTCAACCATGCCACATCGTTATACATGCCATGTCATTTGCTTTGTCATCATAGGCAATGTCTCTTATCTTATTTGCCCAATGGAAACCTACATTACCATATTTCCAACACTTATGTCCTAGATCTACCTTTCCAACAATGCTCAAATATGTTCTTCAAACTATGTCAAAGGCTATCTTTTGAATTTGCAGGAGTAAGAGTCAGAATAGAGGATTTTGAGAGTTATCTCTCACATCTTCAATATGTAAAACCATTTCTATTTTGTCTTTGAGATTAGGATTTTTTTTGCTTTCATTCAACATGCTTTCCAACTTTAAGATAAGAGGCTTGTTCTGATTTTCTGTTGTGTGGTTTGTGCTTTCATTTTCTGTACATAGAACCAATCCACAGACTTCCTCCTTTTGATTTGCAATGATACTCTTTTCTTTGTCTTGAGCACATAGAATTGTTTGAAAATATTCCTCGTGTTGCTTCTCTGACTTCTTCTTCCATTTGAGCACTTTTCATTATTTTGCTTATCAATGGCACTCTCTTCTTTACTTTAAGCACTTAGAGCTAGCTGACTTGTTTCTTCATTTTCTTTTACTTGTTTTCTCTTCCACACATGATTGAATTTATTTGAGATTTTACATTCCTGAGATTTATGTCCAAAGGTGTTGCACTTGTAACAAACTACATTGTTACAGAACTTTGCAATATGCCCAGAATTGTTGCACTTCCAGCAATCAACAATTCTATCAACATTTTTATAAAAAAAATTGACTTTGTTGTCCACTGAGTCATTATTAGCATATACTTCACAATCCATTGCTTTATGTCCAAATTTATTACAAGAGAAACAACAATCAATAAATATATTTTTGTACCTGAGTATATGTTGTTTCCTTAGAGGTGCAACACTTCTAACCTCATCCTTGTAATTCTTTTGTTGGTTCTGATTTCTCTTCTTGTTGTTATATTTTTTGTGATCATAACTTCTCAAAACATCTGCATAGCTTCTAGGCTTTTCTTCATCTTTCTACTATAAGGAAGTTGAGACAATTTCATTAATATAGCCAAGACCAAATTTGTCAAATGGTGACCATTGAGAGATTAGGATTGTTGAAAGTATCAATTAACTGAGAGGGGGGGGTGAATCAGTTAATTAATAAGCTTAAACAATCTTTAAAAATCTTTTCCTTCATATCGTATAGCAATCAGGGTGTTATCAGAACCTTTACATTCATTCTTTTAACAACAGAGATTTCATTGCAGTAGATTTAATATATAGGCACAGTATAATCATTCAATCACACAAATATACACATAGACACAGATTTTTCATGAGGAAACCCATAAAGGGAAAAAACCTCTTCTTCTTAGGATGTCAAGAAAGCTTCAACTTCTGTACATCATTTTTATCTTTGAGCTTCTACTCAAATGAGGCTACAACCTTCGAATTACAAGCACCCACTTGTAAAAGAGCGCCAACTCTTCTTCTTCAGCACCCACTAAAATATGAGGACAACAATCCTCCCTAACACCTCCCTTCCACCCTAGCAAGAATTTTTCAGTCGATTATATCACACTGGTTCAGATAAATCAAAACATACTCTTTTCATTTTTTGTTTTGTGCTGCTACAGCTTGGGTTTCTGGGCATTCTATTTTTCATTAAATTGAGCCACACATTTTTCTTTTGAATTGTTAAGAAAAAAAAATTCGGTCAATTATATCACACTGATTCAGATATATCAGTACATACCCTTTTCATTTTTGTTCTGTGCTGCTACATCTTGAGTTTCTGGGCATTTTGTTCTTTATTAAATCGAGCCATACATTTCTGTTCTGAAATGTTTTCTTCGAATCACAACTTCATCAGCAACCACTCCTCTTCATCCTCTCAATTCTCTCTTAATTTTGTTCTCATCAATTGCTTTTATTGATGTTGAAGTTATATGCTTCGGTCTCTTTAACTTCCAGATATACCAATTCTAAAAACTGAAACTATCTCTTTAACTTCTAGAATTTACATGTTGTAACTGACGTTTTAACTGTCTCTTTGAATTCCAGAGTTTACACGCTGTAACTGACTAATTAAAAAAATAAATGTTTGTGAGTCGCAGTTTGTTTGAGTCACGGCTGTTTGAGTCACAGTTGTTTCAACCAATTGCTAATTTGTAAAACTGGCCGCAACAGTAAATCTGAGAATTACATGTTTAGAGAACCACTTGTATATCTCAAACCGTAGCTTTGTTTGACAATTTCCTCGCGATTTAGGTAAATGAGGTCGTTGCGCACAAAACCCATGTCCCAGATATTCGAGATTCATCTCCAGCTGCCCGCAAATCGAGACACGAATCACTGTTTTCTTATCTGAGTCACGGTTGTCTGAGTCACGGTTGTCTGAGTCTCAGCTGTCTGAGTCACGACCGTCTGAGTCGCAGCCGTCTGTGTCGCATCCATCTGAGTCACAACTTGTCTGAGTCACAGCTGTCTGAGTTATAGCTTGTCTGAGTCTCATCCGTCTGAGTCACGGCCGTCTGAGTCTCAACCGTCTAAGTCACAGCTTGTTTGAGTCACAGCTGTCTGAGTTATAGCTTGTCTGAGTCTCAGCCATCTGAGTCACGTCGTCTGAGTCTCAACTGTCTGAGTCACAGCTTGTCTAACAACATTCTTTTCTTGTATTTAAAAACTCAGTCGCTGCTTTCCAACCATCAATGACAATTGAATCAAAGTGCCAACAATCTCCCCCTTTGGCATTGATGGAAACCTAAAATTTATGATGTTGCAAGTGTAATCACTAACTACTTGTTATCTGCAACTACCTGAACTTCTCCCCCTTTGACATCAATGTCAAAGAAATCATGACAATACATCTCCCCCTATCAATATTAACTCAGAAATCAGCAAATAAAACATTCTGGAACCATCTCAAAATTACATCAGATATGCAATAAGCACAAACTCCCCCTGCCAAAGTGAACAAGTTAATTGGAACAACATATGACACCCAACTTCTGGCATAAATATTCAAACTGGATTTTGGATAGGGGTTTAGTAAAGATATCATCAATATGTTCTTTAGAAGGAATGAAATGTAATTGGACAACTCTATTTGTAACCTGCTCCCTTAAAATATTGGAATGTGTTTGGTCTTGGAATGAAGAACAGGGTTCTTTGACACACTATGGCACTTGTGTTATCACAGTGAATAGGAATAGATTCAGAATATTTCACCTCCAAATTAGAAATAGTTTGTATCATCCATAATACCTGTGTACAGCATGTTGCAGCAGCTATGTATTCAGCCTCAGTAGTAGATAGAGAGATAGAACCTTGCTTTTTACTCATCCATGCTACTAATGAATTGCCTAAGAAGAATGCACCTCCACTAGTGCTCTTTCTTTCATCCAAACAGTTTGCCCAGTCAGCATCTGAATATGTAATCAACTAAAAGTTTTGATTCCTAGGATACCAGAGACCATAAGTCATTGTGCCTTTCAAGTATTTGAAAATTCTCTTCACAGCTACCAAGTGACTTAGTTTGGGGAGCGGACTGAAATCTTCCTACCATTCCAACAGCATGCATAATATCAGGATGAGTTGTAGTAATGTACAGAAGACTTCCTATCATTGACCTATATGTTCTTTGATCAACATCTGGTGAAATATCATCTTTGCTAAGCTTGCAGCCAACAATCATAGGGGTACTAACATGTGAAGAATCCTCCATCTAAAATTTCTTCAACATCTCTTGTAGATATTTCTTTTAAGAGATAAATAGTCCTTCAGAACTCTGAGTAATTTGAAGACCAAGAAAGCATGACAGTTCTCCAATCATGGACATTTCAAACTCAAATTGCATAGCATTAGCAAACCATTCAACAGAAGAAGCATTAGTACATCCAAAAATGATATCGTCAACATAAACCAAAACAACTAATAAGTCATCACCTTCTATTTTGATATACAGATTACTATCAACATTGCCTTTCTTGAATCCTTTATCTTGTAAATATTTATCTAATCTATAGTACCAGGCTCTTGGCACTTGTTTCAATCCATATAGAGATTTCTTCAATTTGCAGACATGATCAGGATTGTTTTTTAGAGAGAATCCTTCAGGTTGTTCCATATAAACTTCCTCTTCTAAATCTCCATTGAGAAATTTTGACTTGACATCCATCTGATAAATTTTGAACTTCTTGTGACAGGCATAAGCAAGAAATATTCTGATGGCTTCCATTCTTTCCACAGGTGCAAAGGTTTCATCAAAATCTTGTCCTTCAACTTGAGCATATCTTTTACAGACCAATCTAGCTTTATTCCTGACAATTTGTCCTTGGTCATTCATTTTATTCTTAAACACAGATTTGGACCCAATCACATTCTTGTCTGTTGGCCTAGGAACAAGTTCCCAAGTATTATTCTTTTCAATCTGATCAAGCTCTTCATTCATAGCTTTTATCCAATCTTCATCTTCACTGGCTTCATTAAAATTCTTGGGTTCTATGACAGAGACAAAAAAAAAAAAAACAATGTGAGACTGTTCTGAATTCTTAAGTAACTTACTTCTTGTCTGAACACCTTCATTCTTGTTGCCAATAATTTGACTTTCAGGATGATTCTTTTGAATAATTCTTGAAGAAGGATTTACTGGTTATTGATGTGTACCTGTACTTTCATTTTTTGACTCAGAGTCTTCCTTTTCTGATTCTTGGACCTGTTCTTCTTCGTCTTCAGCTGCATTTTCTGTATCAACATTGTTTATCTGAATATCTTTTACAGGCATACCATCATCAATCTTAATGTCAATGTTGTCAACCATTTTACGTGACCTCTTATTGTAACATCTGTATCCTTTACTATTTGTAGCATACCCCAGAAAGATACCTTCATCAGCCCTATCATCATATTTGCCAAGATGCTCATCATTGTTTTTGATATAACATTTACTTCCAAAAACTCTAAAATGCTTGATTGAAGCAGGTCTCCCAAACCACAATTCATAAGGAGTTTTATCACTGTTAGGCCTTAAGTGAGCTTTATTAAGAACATGAACAGCTGTGTGAATTGCTTCTACCTAGACACGGGGGGTTCACTAGAGAGGCAATATCATATCACATCCATTCATATTGGGGATTTGAATACTCTTAAAAACCTCAAAAATATATTGCCTCGTATTAAGGGGTCAAGGGGGGGTTTTAATTTGACATAGTAATATAAATATTGGGGGTTATTTTATTTGGGTGGGCTGAGGAATAACCTCTGAATCATGGGATGGATTCATACCTCCAAATCATGGGCTCAATTCATACCTATCTAAAACTTAAGGACCCTCCATTTTTATTTGATATTGCTTATGATCCTAAGTTTTGCATAAATCTGATAATAATGTACCAATGATAATATCGATGGAAGTCTCTTCGGATTACTGGCCTTGATCCATACTCATTTAATAGCTTATTTAGGCTTGGTTTGAATTGATGTTATATTGTTTTTCATCTTTAAGTTAAGAGATGTAGCTAATTGGGAGTTCTAGAGTTGAACAATTGTATTGTATTTTCTATAGACATTCTAGTAAAAGATCTAACTCTTAATTTTTTAGATTGGGGTTTAGGTGGGTATTGATATTCAATCAAACCTTGCTCCATGAAAACCCAGAAAAGTGAGATCAATCTTTCTTGGCTCATTGGAACCAAGAAAAGTTAGATCAATCTTTCTTGACCAATTATTTCTTTCAACGTTTTGTATTCTTCTTTAACATTTTCGCATTGCCAATTAGGAATAGTTGTTAGATTGAGTTGTATTTGGCACATTCATAATTGTAATTTCAATTCTTATATGCAAGTCATCTATCTTAATATTGTATTGAAACTGACATGAACATAGGTGAAAATCTTAATCCTTATTTACATAACCTATGTGTTATCGTTACCATGAAATGGTATCATATAAGTTTCACCATCTGTGTATCTTTATAACTATTCCATGCTTGAAACCTAACAATGGAGATTTTTCCCCCTCCAATAAAGATTAAAAAAAAAACTAGATATAACCCAAGAAAATGTAACTAAATGTTGTTAATTCCCTTGATTGCAAGAATAAATGTAGAGGAAGTGGAGGAAATTCATTGCATCTTGTGAGTGACCCAAATCCAAGCTATGCACATGATCATATGGTGTTATTGGAAAGTAAGAGAAATTTTTCTATGTTCATTTGGGTTCAAACATCAATGATGTTTTTTTTTATAGGAATGTAGGGGAGTCCATCCACGAAAAGGTTTCATTTTTGAATTTTTATGGAGTTTAATTTATTAATATTAGAGAAAACATGATCTCTCTATGACTATACTTATATTTACATGATATAAAATTGGTAGATTGGAAAATTATGGTGTGAAACATCTGCAATTCTCATCTTTTCTAAGCATTGTACTAACTATTGGACTATCATCCTTTTACATTCTTTGTAATGTTTATTTCTTGACTGGGTTTCCTTTTACACACTTTCCTTCCCAGTACTTATTCTTTAGGTCTTCCACTATCCAACACTACAAATTGATCAACCACCCTTACAATCTTGGTGGAAGTTAGGGCTCTTGTTTGTTACAACTTGATAATATGTAACAACCCAAAAATCACTAAAAGTTAAAACTTTTAAAAACAACATTAAATGCTTAAATGCTACTTGCGGAATTAACGAGCTTTAACAAAACTTCTAATGCAGTACTACACCTAAAATAAAATGTAAACTTAAACATATGACGTCTGCAAATTTATAAAATAACATAGATAAAAGATAAATACTTTCTCATGTGTTAAGGGTCTGTTAACTAAATGTTGATGATTTCGTTGTTTGTTTTCTGAAGGAGTTCCTACCGAGTGCCCTTGGGTTTACTTAGCTTGACAGCTAAAGCATTGGGACTGTTTCTTTCTTTCACAGATCCACAAGTAAAAGTTAATATATTTCCAGTCATTCAAGCACTTTGTGTGCTTCAGCTAGTCGTCTTTATAAATAGAAATGATTACGTACTACCACGCATGAAGGTGATGCCGGTAAGAACTTAAAGTTTTGTATTTAACACTTAGCTATTTATATTCTGCTGTATGAAATGGGGATGAAGATACCTAGTACTAACCCTTATTTGTAAATGAATTGAAAAGGTAAAAATACTGCTAACTCTACCAAACAGTGAATTGAAATGAGTAAGAAAATATGAGATCCTCACAACCTGAACAAGTTAGTGACTACTGAGACAAATAAATTCTCAAACATTTAGGACAACTCATCCTGTTAAGAAATGACAATACCATTAAGATTATATTACCATCCTTATAATATTGTAACACTTCGATTCACATCTGATAACTATCACAACATGTAACTATATCATAAAGTTTAATTTCCTCTTAGTACTATAATTGGTCTACGATGCAACGTGATGGCCTTCTATAACTATGTGACAATTATCACATGTACCTAAATACTACTAACTTTGCATTTATGAAAACTAATACTTACACCTGTATAGACTAAACATCAAAACGTTGCCCAAAGGACATAAAGGAAAATTCCTATAATAACTTACAAAAGTGTGCAATTACTATACCCTGCTTAAAGGATGTATTATTACTTGAGTATGAAAATGTAGTTTTAATGTTATGATAAACATTCATTTTGCACTATATTATTTACTAAAATGTAAATACATATTATTTATAAATATGTAACCTATCTACTATATAAAAGTATTATCCAACCTTTTGAATTTCCATATAAACAAAATCATGTATTATAATGAGCATGTAAAATAGAAATCTTATATAAACAAAAGTCATTTAATATAATAAACATATATTTCATATGTTACTATAAACACGAAAATCATATAATATGTTAAACATATATTATGACAAGAAATCTTGTATAATGTCACGTCAAATAAATGCCTAGCTACTTAAGCACTAAGGTTTGGGACTTTGGTGAATATGAAATAGTTCACAATCCATCCGGGATCATAATAATATACTAAACATTGGGTTAAAACATTATGATATGCAAATACATATAACATTTAACGTTGCCTCGATGATGACTTGGAAATTATGAAATAAATAACACCCCGTCGTGAACATAGCTATTTTGAGACCGTGGAATATAACACATTCTATTTAAATGCTAATTTATGTTACTATGTCAGAACATTACAATAAAACGCAAATCAAGTTTAATGTGAATATACTATGTAATGTTGCGATAGCCCTGGGCATACAATATGGAAATGTAACGTATGAATGCAACGTTTAAGGGTTGGCTGGAGTTAATAAATGCGATGCTGACATTGTTTTAATACTCCTGCATGCGTCGTCCGACGAAGTGATATGAGAACTATCAACATTAATATCTAACTGCACCACCTCGTGGCTTGATGCGTTGGCTTGTCCGGAATTAACTCCATGCGATGGCCATTGGAGGGATTGGTATGCTCCTGCCGAGCTGTAGCTTGTTCTTAGTCGATGTGGCTTCCAATTGTAATAGTGGTTGGAAATGCAATTAATATGGTGATTGAACGTAACCCCAGCTTTGATAATTGCGTTAATGTGTTGGCACCATCCCCTCCGTCGATTTGGTTGATGATAGCTAACCCTAAGGGTTTGACTACACTTCTGCTTGTATTTCGCCTTTTGCTCAAATGGAACCTGTTTCTCCGGGGAGAGGGGCCGACAGGCCACTGAATTGAAGGTTCGAGCCTGTAACTGTTTTCTGGTATCTCTGTGCTTCGGCACTTTCGTTTTAATGGCGTGAAACTGGTGGTCGGTGTAGCTAGGTCCGTCGTTGGAAGGTGATACTGCTCTGTGTTTATAGTTGTTTGATTTAAGCGTGGAGGATAATGAACCTTGAGTTCTTATGAAAGTTGCCTGGTTCGAGCGTGGATGGTGATGAACTCTGCATTGTGAGGTTTACAAGAATTGAATCATCGACCGTATTGGAGCTCTGAGTGGGCGTTCGTTACGTTGTGAGGAAGACCCTCTACTTCGCACCAGGGATCAAATTTGGTTACTACTGTAGCGATGGTATCGTTCCCCGAAGGTAAACTCTCTTAAATGTGTTTTCTTGTTGTAATAAAACTTGGTTGTTCACCTTCGAATACATTTCGCTGGGCAAACTTAAACCCTCGTCTTTCTTATTAAAATATCTTGGCAGGTAAACTTCAGCGCCGTGGGAGTTTTAAGGAAATGTCGACAAATATCGAGTATTAACTGGTAAGCCCCAGTGGCAAACCCTTTTGTAGAACCTCTGGCAAATGTAGACAACAGTGGAGTTATAACAGATGTCAATTTCTTACTATAATTGGTATTTAATAGACTTGTGTCTAGACTTTGAGTCTGTAAAAAGGTGCCTTCGGCTACCTGGGTTAACGTTTAAGTTTGAATGTTTGAGATTCTGTTTTAGTTCCGTCTTTGAACTAGCAATGTAGCTCCACCGAGGTTTCAATTCTCAGTTGAGTTTTGACAAATAAATACTACTGTTCGATTTTCAAAACAATGTTTATGTTCGCTTTGGTTTTTCCGTTCTAGAATTGTTCTGGGAAATGTAGGTTAACCGATGAGAGTTCAATCCTCGATCGGGTTTTGAAAAGAGCAAAACTAGTTCTGTAATACAATGGTTGATGTTTGCTTTTGATGGGTTCGACCCAGGGTAAAGTCTGTAACTAAAATAGTTAAAATCCTATGTATAAAAGTAAATGTGGGACTATCTCTGTCATCGTTTTCGTTTGTAAATAAAATCTAACTGTGCAATCTTATAACAAATTTATAGTAAAATGCGTACGTTTTGATATAAGTAGAAGAAATAGAAAAAGAGTGAAGTACTCAGATAACTTGATATATTTTTATGGATGGGGGGTATCGCCCTTGGTCGTTGGACCAGAGTGATCACTATGCTATAGTTTTATGTACTGTAACAGAAAATAATCATTTGCTAGATGTGTCGATACAAGGGTTTTATGAAATGGTGAAAATAAAGTTTTAGGGTTTTTGGTACAATAATAAATAATAATAATAAATAGCAGAAGTAGATAAACAAAATGTATTTGTTTTTGCAATCATTTTTCAGTGAAAATAGTAAACTTTCTATGAGCTTGAATGTGAAATATATAGAAGGCAAGAACTTCTGATTTTCAGTTTGAAATATAGAATTTAGAACTGTACTGCATTATTATGAAATTTGTTTGATAAAATATGAAACAGAGGTGATTTCTTATCTAAATATACTAATCCATCTGACTATTTATAGTAGGAAAACTTTTAAGAAAAATAAACAGAAATTATTTTCTTCTCATCAATCCTGGCAAATTGCCTATCATAACTATCTATCTTGATTTGTCTCTGTACTAGAGTACGATGCTGTTCCTTTTTGCATGGGGAAAAATGCAGAGATCATTTATTTCATTCATAATTTCTATTCATACTTTTAACTTAAATCAGAAACTAAAGTAGAGGTATATAAATCAGAATACATTCAGTAAATTAAATACTGATAAATAATACAGAATTAACTATTTTAACAGTAGGTAAACAATTAGAACCTGTAGATGACAATAGGGCCAACAAACACCCAAGGAGGCCTGTTCCTCCCAACCTGCTTCAGAAGAAGCAACTCAATTGCTTACTTCTAATGAACCCCCGAGCCTGATTACTGATCCAGTAAGTGGGTGGAATTTGTGTAGAAGCAAGGCACTCAAAAATACCTTCTCCACTCAGTATCAACCTCCTGAAATAAAAATTCCTTCTCCACTCAGCATCAACCTCCTGAACTCAATAAGAGTTTGGCAGACTCACAACATGATCAACAACAGCATATCCCCTCATCAAATCTCTTGGGTGCAAACACAGCAAAACCCCAAGGTAAATTTTCTCGTCAGGAAAAGTGATGAACCTCAATTCAATATTTGATGGCTATTATATAGACTGCCTAGGTCTTTTAGTGATCAGTTTGGAATAAATGAGCCTCAAGCTCCAGTCCCATCTTTCAGGGAACTATGACCACATTTCAAGGGAGTTGGCCCATACCAACAGCTAGTTAGTTGCATCATGATGCTGCCACTTGTCCATTGCCTTCTACCCCAGATTCCATTCCACCTAGTGGATCAGTAACCACTCTTTCAACAGTCCTCTTAGGTGTTTGTCTCCTATTTTATTTATTAAATAATAATATATTGTGCAAATTACAGTCAATCCTTGGACACCTGTCCAAAATAAACTTTACAATAAAAGTTATCATAATGTTTCTTAACACAAAATGTTTTCCAGCTTAAAGGGTATGTTACGTAATATGATATAAAGGGGGTATTAAAAATGGCTTGATAAAAATGGATACATACAATATCTGGTGAAACTAGGGGTTTTCTTAATTGGAAAGGCATATTGGGAAGGGGGTTCAACAATTAAATTTTAGGAGGAAATTTCCAATATTTAGTGAAATTAGGGATATTCTTTAATATCATGCGAACGATCGTGCTATGTAACAAGTTCACTGAGTGAACCCCCCGTGTACCTAGAATGTCTGAGAAATATTTCTTTCATTCATCATTGACCTTGCCATGTGTTGAACTGATCTATTCTGTCTCTCAACTACTCCATTTTGCTGTGGAGTGCCTAAAATTGTATATTCTCTTTTGATTCCTTGTTCATCACAAAATTCTTTGAAGTCCCTTGAACAAAACTCTCCTCCTCTATCAGATCTTACTTCTTTTAATCTTTTTCCTGTTTGATTCTCAGTCAAAGCTTTAAATACTTTGAATTTTTCAAATGCTTTAGATTTTTCTTTCAAGAAAGCAACCCATGTTAGTCTAGAGTAATCATCAATAACCAGCATAAAATAGTTTTCTTTACCTGTTCCTTCCTTTCTTGATGGTCCACATAAATCCATATGTACTAATTGAAGAGGTTTATCTGTTGATGTGAAGCTCCTAGATTTAAACTGAGTTCGAGTCAATTTTCCCATTTGACAAGGTTTACATACAGCATCATATGGTTTTGAAATCTTAGGAAAATATTTTACAGCTTCATTGTTCCTAAGTTTGATTAAATGATCAAAACTCAAATGTCCAAGTCTTCTATGCCATAACCAACTCTCATCATACTTGCTTAGATGACACTCTTCCTTATCTTCTTTCAAAACATAGACATTATTTTGTGTTCTTATACCTTTGGCAACCAATTGTCCTGAAGATACAGATTTTATTTTGCATTCTTTAGAATTGAATACAACTTCACATCCTCTATCACATACTTGACTGACACTAAAAATATTATGCTTCAATCCATCCACAAATAATACATCTTTAGTTTTTCCTTTACTAGTTAGATGTACCAATCCTTTGCCTTTGATTTTCCCTGGACAATCACTTCCAAAAGTTACATCTCCTGATCTATGTTCACTCAAAGATAGAAATTTACCTTTATCTCCAATCATGTGTTTGGAACAACCACTGTCAATATACCAGGGGTCCTTTTGTCTTTGAGCAGAAAGCACTAATCCACACTGGTTGTTTTCTTTCTTCTTCCACACTTTAGCCTTTTTAACAGAAAAATCTATTCTTGAATCTGATTCATAATTCTTTAAACGACAGTCTATGGCCTTGTGTCCAAAATTATGACAAATATAACATTCTGGTTGATTGTACAAAGACTCAAAAGAATTTATATTTCTAGCATAATCTCTTCTTCTTGCTGGAAAAGGTGTAGTATGATACTCTTGTTTTCTCATTGACTGTTTCTCTTTATGTTGCAGCACTTGATTACTGTTAAACATTCTTCGTTGTATGTTTCTAAAGTGAAAAACACAATTTGCAGCTTTATGACCAAAATTAGAACAACAATAACAGTATCCATTGAAAACATTTTGATACCTGAATCTTGATTGTCTTCTTGGAATAGATGGCCATGTCATTATGTTCTTTAATTATTTTTCATGTCTTCTTGACTGCAAACCAGTAGCTATATCATATTTTCCACTCATTAGATTAACTTTACTTTTGTCTTTATTTTCTTCAGTTTTGATGAAACTTGCTGACTTTGTATATTCTGACTGATTGTTGTTTTGAAAGTTAATTACCTTAGTTGTTTCTTTGTTTTCTAACAAACTGTTGTACTCCCTTCTTCATAACCTAAACTAGTCTTGATCAAAGGAGATCTTTGTTTATTCAGAATGTTATTTAGTTCTTCTGCTGCTTTAATACTTGGCAAGTTTTGATGATAGAGAGATTGAAATTTTTCCAATTCTTTTCTAAATTTTACAACTTCTTTCTCTAATGCTTCACATCTCATCTTTTTATGTGATAACTATTCTTTTAGAACATCATTTATTTTCTTTGTTTCTTCTAGTTCTGTCTTTAACAAGCTACAGTCTATACTCGGTTCTTTAGCATTCTTTTCATACTGCACTAACAACTCTTTTTGTTTCCTCTTCTTTAATCTGAGTCTGTCAATTTCTTCCAAAGCAGTAATCAACTCACCTTCCATATCAACAATAGCATCTTCATCACTCATATCCCTTCCATCATCTTCAAGATATTCTATGGCCATAAGCACAAAATCATTCATTTTATCTTCACAAGATGACTCACTGTCTGAAACTTCTGAGAGGTCAACATCATTTGCACATAAACTTTTCTTTTTGTAGTTATTATTTTTATTGTATCTTTTAAATGTATGTTTCTCTTCATCAATAGAATTCTGACCTTTTTTCTTTATAAGGACATTTAGATGCAAAGTGCCCTACCTTACCACAATTGAAACATTTAAAAGGCAACTTCCCTTTATATTTTCCTGATCCAGTTTTCAGTCTTCTTACAAATTTTGCCTCAATCTCTTCCATTTCAGATTCTATCAGTTTGTCTGCTTTAAAAGATGCTTCTCTAATGGTAGTTTTAACTTTACTGATTCTCATTTCATAGGCAGTTAAAGTTCCTGGAAGTTGATCAATAGATAAAGTTTTCAGATCACTCATTTCTTCTATTGCAGAGACTTTTGGATTGAACTTATCAAGTAGAGATCTCAAAATCTTTTGAACTAGAGGAGCTTCTTCAATCTTCTCACCAAGACCCTTCATGGCATTCACAAGCTCTTCAACTCTCAGAAAATATTTACTAACAGACTCATCCTCATTCATCTTTAGCTGTTCAAATTTTAGTCTGTAAGTTTGAAGTTTGGCATCTTTTACTTTTTCATTTCCTTCATAGCTACTAATGAGTTTATCTCACATTTCTTTGGCATATTCAAGATGCATTACCTTTACAAATTCAAATTCAGAAAGACCACTCAGAATGGCATTCATTGCCTTTGCATTAAAACTAAACTCTAGCTTATCATCTTTGGAAGCTAGAACAATAGGTTTTGTATATCCAGTTTCTACCACTTCCCAAACATCAGCACCTAAAGACATTAGGTATGTTCTCATTCTAACCTTCCAAAAGGCAAAATTTGTTCCATCAAACAGAGGAGCTTTATTGGTTGAACCATCATGACTTGCCATGTTTAAGCTTATCAGATCTTCCTTAGACTAAAGGGTCTGGCTCTGATACCAATTGTTGAAAGTATCAATTAACTAAGAGGGGGGGGGGGTGGGTGAATCAGTTAATTAATAAGCTTAAACAATATTTAAAAATCTTTTCCTTGATATCGTATAGCAGTCAGGGTGTTATCAGAACCTTTACATTCATTCTTTTAACAGCAGAAAGTTCATTGCAATAGATTTAATATATAGGCACAGTATAATCATTCAATCACACAAATATACACATAGACACAGATTTTTCATGAGGAAACCCATAAAGGGAAAAAACCTCTTCTTCTTAGGATGTCAGGAAAGCTTCAACTTCTGTACATCATTTTTATCTTTGAGCTTCTACTCAAATGAGGCTACAACCTTCGAATTACAAGCACCCACTTGTAAAAGAGCACCAACTCTTCTTCTTCAGCACCCACTAAAATATGAGGACAACAATCCTCCCTAACACCTCCCTTCCACCCTAGCAAGAATTTTTCAGTCGATTATATCACACTGGTTCAAATAAATCAAAACATGCTCTTTTCATTTTTTGTTCTATGCTGCTACAACTTGGGTTTTTGGGCATTCTATTTTTCATTAAATTGAGCCACACATTTTTCTTCTGAATTGTTAAGAATTTTTTTTTCGGTCCATTATATCACACTGATTCAAATATATCAGTACATACCCTTTTCATTTGTGTTCTATGCTGCTACAGCTTGAGTTTCTGGGCATTTTGTTCTTCATTAAATCGAGCCATACATTTCTGTTCTGAAATGTCTTCTTCGAATCATACCTTCATCAGCAACCACTCCTCTTCATCCTCTCAATTCTCTCTTAATTTTGTTCTCATCAATTGTTTTTATAAATGCTGAAGTTATATGCCTCGGTCTCTTTAACTTCCAGATATACCAATTCTAAAAACTAAAACTGTCTCTTTAACTTCTAGAATTTACATGTTGTAACTGACATTTTAACTGTCTCTTTGAATTCCAGAGTTTACACGTTGTAACTGACTAATTAAAAAAATAAATGTTTGTGAGTCGCAACTTGTTTGAGTCACGGCTGTTTGAGTCACAGCTATTTCAACCAATTGCTAATTTGTAAAACCGGCCACAACATTAAATCTAAGAATTACATGTTCATAGAACCACTTGTATAGCTCAAACCGTAGATTTGTTTGGCAATTTCCTCACGAGTTAGCTAAATGAGGTCATTGCGCACAAAACCCATGTCCCAGATTTTTGAGATTCATCTCCAGTTGCCCGCAAATCGAAACGCGAATCACTGTGTTCTTATCTAAGTCACGGCCATCTGAGTCTCAGCCATCTAAGTCACAACCATCTGAGTCACAGCTTGTCTGAGTCACAGCTGTCTGATTTATAGCTTGTTTGAGTCTCAACCATCTGAGTCACGGCCGTCTGAGTCTCAGCCGTCTGAGTCACAGCTTGTCTGAGTCACGGTTGTCTGAGTTATAGCTTGTCTGAGTCTTAGCCGTCTGAGTCACGGCCGTCTGAGTCTCAGTTGTCTGAGTCACAGCTTGTCTAACAACATTCTTTTCTTGTATTTAAAAACTCAGTCGCTGCTTTCCAACCATCAATGACAATTGAATCAAAGTGCCAACAAGAATCTCAACTAGTATTTTAGTGCTCTTCTTGAATTTCATAGTGGTGCTCAATTGAGAGGAAATCTTTTCTAATTCTTCTTTTGAAGAGATAATTTATGCCTCAAGTATTCCAAACATTTCTTCTTTCTCTTGTAGCTGAAACATTTCTTAGTAATGAACTTTGTTGCTTATTCAATGGTGTGTGCCTCCAAGTGATCAAGTAAAATCTTATTCTGCTCATCAACTTCTTTGTATTTCTTCTCAGCATCAAGATTTGAATACTGCAAGGATGCTTTCTCCATCTCCTATGAAACTTTAGAAGATTCATATTCATCCTTTATTGTCCCTACAATTTTATTCCAATCCAATACCTCCTCTTGTGATATTTCCAATGGTTTAGAGGTTTTTTCTTATTATTGTATTGTTTCTCCCTGGAGAACAACCTATCTCTCATAGTTTCTTTGAGCAGTGCACCAGTTCTGGTGTTCTTTTTCCAAATCTACTTTCAAGGCATTAATGCAAATTTGGGCCTCCTCTAATTGTCCTATTTTCAAGTGATTCTCATATGAAATAGCTGCACTTTATTTTGAAATTTTGATAAGCACTCATTCTTTCTCTTCCATTGTTGAGGATGTTGCCATTTCCTTCTCTATGAGTTGACTTATTAGGACTTCTTCAATTTTCTTTGACTCTTCCACTTGAACCCTTAGAGCAATAACAATTTTTTCAATTTCTTTGGTGCTTTCAAGTTGTTCATTTATATTTTTTAACAATGCATTCTTCTCCTTGATTTCATCTCGGGAAGATATTAGTTGTCTTTCAAGTTCAACTTCTTCTTTCTTGTCTTTTGATCCTTCAGGAGCTTTGTCTTTATTTTCAGAGGGATCTTTTGTATCCAAGGCCAAGTTGACTTATTTTTTATTGCTTGATTCTTTATCTAGTCTTTTGATAGTATTGACTTCTTCTCCAATCAGTGCTTCATTTGTTTCAATAACTTTCTCAACTATGTAGAGATTTTGTAACTTGTCCCACAACTATTTAGTTGTTGCATATTTTCCTATTTTGTCTTCCACGGAATCAGGTAATCCATCCAGGATGGCATCCATTTCCATTGTATTCTTCTTCTTTAACTCCCTTTTGGTTGTAGATTTTGGTGGTCCCTTTGGAGGTGTAACCATTATGAATTGCATTCGAACTATCATTATGAATTGCATTCCAACTGTCAAACCCAAGAGCTTGCAGATATGCATGCATCCATACTTATGCTCCATGGTACATAGTCTATTCCATTGAACAAGGGTGCTTTGTTAATGCATGAACCCAACGGATAATCCATATGTGCTAGGGATCTTCCTTCCAGTGGTGAAATTGTCTAAAAGAAACTTGCTCTAATACCAATTGTTGGAACCCACAATGATACTGAGAGGGGGGTGAATTAGTATCATACACTTTTACCTAATTTTACTTCATTAATCATGTAATGTAATCAACCTTAAACATTCATCAAAATCAAAGCAAAATACAACAAATTTTTATATGGAAACTCAATTTAATGAATTGATAAAACCATAAATTACATTTATTTGCAGGAGACACCAATCTCCAATAATGGTGTGAGCACCCACTCACAGATTCTACAGATACCAATCTAACAGGGACACCAATCACTTGTGCAAGCACCAACTTGAAATATGTAGACATCAACGTGCCAGGCACCAATATGTTCAAGGGATGAGGACACCAATCCTCTTATGAGCACCAAATCATAACTAGCAAGCACCAACTTGTTTGATAGATGAGGACACCAATCCTCTTGATCACCAACTCAATTTTGCAGGCACCAACCTATCAAGTGGATGAGGATACTAATCCTATGTAAGCACCAACTTAAAAAACAAGCAACAACCTGCTCTCCCAAGCACCACCCTGCCACCCTAAAATGAACATAGATATTTGTAATATACTGGCACAAATATGTAGTTCTACTTCTATGCTATTTAGTCAGTTCACCTTCTCAAATAGGGAGTAACTCTATAACCCTACTTCTTTATTGTAGCCCTGCTTTTATGTTGTAGCCTTGCTTCTGCATTGTTTACACAATATTCTAGCTTCTATTCACTTCAACACAATACCTATGTTATTCATAGCTTCTACCTAGCACAGTTTTGTTTCTCTCTTAGCATACAAGTCAGCGGAGTATGTTAACTATAGCAGCCCATGTCTAATGCACTTGAAGCAGCTATTGTAGCTCTGTCTCTTTCAATATTAGACACTCATAGTCATGTAGCTACCATGCTGCTACTTTCTCTCAATCTCTATGTGAAAGATTATGCCCCTGCGATCTTTAAAGCCCAAACAATATATAGACCTATAATTTCATAACATTTCGATTTCTCCAATCATTGTGTGGAGCGTAACTATTACTGCTACTTCAAACATTTTGTTTTTATGTCTGCAAGAATTGATTTGGACACTAGTTGTATCTAAATCCTTTTGCAATTCAAACTCTGTGATCAATTCTCCTTTCTCATTGTCATTCAATCCATATTTGCATCAAACCCATAATTTATCTTTGACTAATTTCATCTTCTTCCTACACTTCATGCCACAAAGCTCACTTCCACACTCCTCACAAAATTATTAATTCGATTATAGTTTTTATATGGTCTTTGTGGGGCCTTGAGCGCACTTGTGGACCCATCATAATAAATCCGGATTGTGTATCAATCATAAAAAACAAAGAACATCATCTTTAAGAGCCGACATATGATGTAATGTCCTCTTCTTCTTAAGCACAGAGGACCATCCCGCTAACCTATCTAATTCCCATAGGTTCGAGCGGGTATTGACATTTAGGGAATTGACTAAGGATTGATGTCATTTATACCATAAGAAGATATTAATCGTGGTTATTAGATCGTTAGTAGGTAAAAGAGGGCCACAGGTACTGGGGGGCACCTGCATGCATTACATGCGGGCCATATTTCATGTTGCATGCACTGAAACACCTTTATTGAGCTTTCATACACACAGAAAGAAATGCATGCAAGTCAACTCGAAATTAGAAGAAAAAAGTGACCTAGATCTTAGCATATTCATATCTCAGCATACAGTGGCCTTTTTGTCTGCATTCAATCTTCATCCTTTCGTGAGCACCCATATTAGCCTAGTTACTGAATACAGGCTTCGGATTCGGATCCAGGATCAAGTTATCAACAAATCCATTATCAAAAGGGAGCCTTATCTTGCATGGGCGACTTTCCTAGAGGGAGACTCAGACTTTAAGCCTTAAATTTGATGCATGGTCTGCATGCAGCTTCTATCTTGATTAGAGGGGGTCTAACCCTATTACCTTCATCTGGGAGCATTCTGACATCATTTGAGCACTCATGCATCCATTCACATATTGAAGAGGGCGCATTTATTCAAGGGTGCATTCTTAGAGAGAGACCATCTCATATCTCATCCAATTCTCCATGCATGGATTGCATGCTTATCTCATATTGATCTACATCTACCGCACAAGCTAGTGGTACATACATGCATTATTTCTATCCCTATTTTATAGCATATCTGAATATTTGGGTTCTTTATGGTTTCTTGGAAAACCCATGTACTTGCATGCATGATCAAGCGATCATAGAACAATACTTGCATTCATATTTCATTAAAGTATTGAGTTACAAAACCTCAGACAAGCAAGAAACTACATCAGAGAATTACAAAGACAACAAAATATCAGTTGGAATATTACAGTGGTATCAGAGCATGTTCCTCGCCAGCTGTGGGAGCATGCAGTTGTGAACAATAAATTAATACAGAGGACCCACACAATATTACTTAAAGGAGGCATGGGTTTAGGAACAGTGGAAGAAGAGAAGAAGAGGAGTTAGAGGATATAGAACTAGGAGATACAGAGACTCGGTTTGGAAAAGGTAAAGGTAAAGAAACAATGGCAGATGATGATAAAGTGGCTTTCACTAGCCTCATTTCCGCTTTAAAGGAACTAACTTCAAGACACAAAGAAATTTTGACTGCCATCCATAAATTGGCAAATAAATCAGGGCCCACCCCACACAGTCCGTTGTTCCCCAACAGTGATCGGGTATCCACAAGAAGCAGTGAAGAGCAGTTAAATACTAATATGCGGAGTCACCCTCATCTCTACAATAGGTCCTCCAGACCTATCATGCCACAGTTCTTGGATCGCCAGACAGCAGTACCGATAGTACAGGTAGATCCAGAAAAACCAATGGGGGCATATTTATGGGAGTATAGAGCATTGGGAGATGACTTCCAATCAGCCATGTCCTTTACATATTTTTGTCATTTTAAGAGTAAGAACATACCGAGAGCTTATAACATGGCTTTCAACAAGAACTATGAGTTGCAGTGCATAGTAGGGAAGCTGACTATTCCTGCCTTTGATGGGACCCTGAATGGCCCAACGCATAATTGGGTATAGAAGTTGGACACTTACTTCCAACTCAACCCCATGATGGAGACAGATGCCATTAAGTTGGCTACCTTGCATTTGGATGGGGAAGCCCATGAGTGGTCGTACCACGGGCTAGTGACATTGGGTCACAATACCATCACTTCTTTCACAGATTTCACTCAAAGGCTCATCGAGCGCTTTGACAGGAAAGACCCCGAGGTACATTTTAGAGAGCTAGCACAGCTCAAGCAGACAGGTAGTCAAGAATCCTTCATATATGAGTTCCAAAGGGTAGCAGTCATGGTGACAGATATTTCAGAGAGTAGGTTAATTATGTTGTTCATCGGGGCTCTCACTGAACCCTTACGTGGATGGGTTAAGGCTTATAGACCCACCACCCTGTCTAATGCCATCATTCGTACCATAGATTTACAGGATTCCGTTCCAAAAAATAATTTTCCTCCCGGAACCAATTTTTCTATAAAAGATAAGGAGAGGAGACCCTTCCAAAAAGAATGGCCCGAGAAAGAGTGGATGGATAATGATACCCGCCAAGACCTTAGAAGGAGGAAACTGTGTTTCAGTTGTCAGGAGTCATGGGTACCAGGTCACAGGTGTTCAGGGAAGGGAAAGACTCACTACATAGAGGTATACTCTGATAGTGGAGAGGATGAGGATGATCAGGACCAATACCAGGGAGAGACAATTCACACAGCAGAGGAGAAGTTTCCTCAGGGTACAAAAGGAGATGTCATTGCTACACTATATGGATTTCCTAGATTCCACACTCTTCCAATGAGGTGTCATACAAGGCAACAGGGTTGGAGTGTTAATAGATGGTGGGGAATCCCACAAATTTATTGATGTTGCCTGGGTAAAAAGGAAAGGTATCCCTATTGAGAGATTTGATGGATTTACAGTATCCATAGCAGGTAACCACACCATGGAGTGTAATTAGAGGATTCCAAAATTAAACATGACTCTAGGGAGCTATACAGTGACAGAGACATTTTAAGTGGTTGATGTACCAGACACTAATATGGTGTTGGGATTTTAGTGGCTTTATTCCATTGGAAAGTATTATATGAACTACTAGACCATGGAGATGGAATTTCAGGGAACAAAAGGACAGAGAGTGGTTTTGAGAGGTATGAATACCTACCCTCCTAGAGTAGTATCATCACACACGATGGACGTTGTGCTCCGATAGGGAGACATATAGTGGGCAGCAGAGTGCTTGGTTACTTTCAGGAAGCCACCAAATAGAGCCACACAACATCCAGCATACATATAGGCACTATTGCAGAAGCATGAAAAATTATTTGGAGATCTTCCGTCAAGTAGGCTTCCAGATCAGGGATTTGAGCACATTATTGAGTTGGAGGAGGGGACCCAAGCAGTGATTACTACCCCTTACCGACACCCCAAAAGATATAAAGATGAAATCAAAAACATGATCAAAGAGTTTCTCAAATTGGGTTACATAAAACCTAGCTCCAGTCCATTCGCATCCTCAATGGTGTTAGTGAAGAAAAAGGATGGGACATTGCGCATGTGCATTGATTACAGGGCGCTTAACAAGAAGACAATTAAGTACAACGATCCAATCCCAAGGATCGATGAATTGATGGATGAACTACAGGGGGGAAAATACTTCTCCAAAATTGACCTCTGGTCAGGGTAGCATCAGATATGGGTTAGGGAATAGGATGTTCCAAAGACCGCTTTCCGTTGTTACTACGGATACTATGAGTTTCTATTGATGCCATTGGGCTCACTAATGCACCAAATACTTTCCAGTCATGCATGAACAACACCTTAAAGGCTCATTTACGTAAGTATATTCTAGTATTCTTCGATGATATATTGATTTACAGTCGTACTTGGGAAGATCATTTAAAGCACCTTGATGAAGTACTTGGAATCCTAAAAGAACAGTCACTATATGCAAATATGTCCAAATGCGAGTTCAGTATGCAAGAGATGTTATATTTGGGACATGTGATGGGAGCAAATGGGGTACAGATACACTTGGAAAATATTAGAGCCATACTGCATTGGCCTACACCTAAAAGTGTGACAGAGTTGAAAGGATGTTTGGGCCTTTGCACTTACTGCAGGAGGTATGTCAGCGGTTTCTCACAAATGAGAGCACCACTCACAGATCTCACTAAGAAAGCGGCATTCAGTTGGTCAGAGGCAGCACAACAAACATTTGAAAAAATGAAAAAGGTAATGAGTTCATGCCCAGTACTAGCACTACCAGATTTTACACAACCATTCATATTAGAATGTGATGCTTCAGGAGAGGGTATTGGAACAGTATTGATGCAGAATAATCACCCTATTGCATTCGAGAGCAGAAAACTCAAGGACTATGAGCGCCACTATTCAGTATATGACAAGGAAATGTTAGCCATTCTCCATGCGTTGACCAAGTTCAAACAATAGTTAGTGGGTGGCAGATTCAAGATTTAGACGGATCACAATAGTTTAAAGTACTTCTTGGAACAGAAAGAATTGAATGAGAGGCAACAGAAATGGGTGAGTAAGATTCAAGATTATGACTTCGAGATTGAATACATAAAGGGGAAAAAACAATGTGGTAGCAGATGCACTTTCTAGACGACCAGCCACTTTATCTCTTATGAGCATTTCCTCGGATTGGAGATCTCATCTTTTGGTCGAATACTCCAAAGATAAGTTTGCTTGTGAAAGAGAAGATGGACAGATTCAAGATGACAGGTACAGAGTAATAGATCGCATTATCTACTATAAGAACAGGATCTACTTAGTGGTCGAGTCTGCACTCAAGAAAAATATTCTACAAGCTTCTCATGACTCACCTTTAACAAGACACCGGGGATTTCTTAAGACTTATAGAGAGATTAGAGAGAGATTCTCATGGAAGGGCCTCAAAAACGATGTGATGCAGCATGTGAGGGAATGCAGTTTTTTCCAACAGAATAAGATAGAGCATACTCATCCTGTAGGTCTACTACAACCATTACCCATTCCCGAGCAAAAATGGGAAAGCATTTCAATGGACTTTATTACAGGGTTGCCCAAGGTACAGGGTAGAGACTGTTTGTACGTAGTGGTTGATAGGTTGACTAAGTTCGCTCATTTCTTTGCCATTCCTTCCGACTATTCATCCGCACAGGTAGCAGAGTTGTTTTTTAGAGAGGTATTTAGGTTGCACGAGTTACCAAAGACCATTGTTAGTGATAGAGACAACAAGTTCACCAGAGCATTCTGGCAAAAGCTTTTCAGGTTGGTTGGGATAGAATTGGATATGAGCACAAGTTATCATCCTCAAAGTGACAAACAGACAGAGATAGTTAACAAGTGGATTGAGGGATACCTGAGGAACTATGTAGCAGGCCAACAGAGGACATGGATTAAATGGCTACACCTAGGGGAATAATGCTACAATACTACACACCATATGACCCTCAGTAAGACTCATTTTAAAGCATTGAATGGTTATGATGCCTTTTGCGGACTTGATATTGTTCGTACATGCATTATTTCTATCCCAATTTTATAGCATATCTGAATATTTGGGTTATTTAAGGTTTATTGGCAAACTCATGCACTTGCATGCATGATCAAGCGATCATAGAACAATGCGTGCATTCATATTTCATTATAGTATTGAGTTACAAGACCTCAGACAAGCAAGAAACTACATTAGAGAATTACAAAGACAACAAAATATCAGTTGGAATATTACAGATTTGTGGTAGGAGTTCCTAATGTATCGGTTAAAGTCACCCAAACAACAATCTAGGTGTTGGTATCGGAATCGTTGTAAGTGTTGGTACCGGAATTCCTGTAGATGTTGGTGCCGTAATTCTTATAGGTGCTCTTTGTCTTCTTGTTGTCACTTTAAGGCTTCTTCAACTTCATGTTGCTTCAAGGCTTCTTTAAGGCTCATTTTAACACTTCACTATTGCTTCAAGAGTGTTCTTAACTTCATGCATCAAGGTTTATTCACTCGGCTTTGTCATTGACTTGTTATACCAATAATGACACTTCATCATCATCACTGTGCTTTGACATCAATGACAACACTTTTCAACACACTGATCCAACTACAGGCTTTCCCTATAACCTATAAACTTTTCCCTCTCTGACACCAAGAAATCGTGTTGAGTCTATGCCAAATCCTATCAGTCGAATGAGAACCAATCCCCTCTCAAAAGAGAGTGCGTACCCACTATCCTCCAATGTCGATATTGAGGCCAAGTTCATCTTGAGCTCCGATACATACAACACGTCTACCACCTCCAGAGATCCTCTTGACTCTAGCTGAAACCTGACGGTTCCAACTCCCTTCACAACACACTTGGCATGAGTTCCAGGCTCCACCTAAAAATCTAGGTCAATCCCTGTCTACCTAGTGAATAACTCACGTCTACCTATCATGTGGCAAGAAGCCCCACTATCCACAAACCAAGCACTACTTGTGCTCGAAATACAAGAGACTAACGAGAACTCCTTCTTGAACTTCTCAACAAACCCTTTCTCTTCTGCAATTGTTGCTACCTATTGAGACTTTCTCTTCTCTTTCTTTTGTTTCAGACACTGTGAAGCTTAATGGCCACACTTGTGGCACGCAAAGCACTTGACTTTTCTCATGTTCTTCTCCTTCTTCACTCCCTATGAAAATGATCTTGTATTGTTCTTGTTCCTCTTTGCCTAACTGGCAAGAACAACATTATCCTCATCATCCTCCTATTGTCCTCCAGATAGACTCTTCTCGAATCTCCTCTTAGGTGAATTCATCCCATAACCTCTCCCACTCAGGAAGGTTCTCCCATGCAACGATCCCTTTAAAGAAGGTTTCCCTTATATTTACCTTGGAAAACCCCAATTGGGGAAAAACCAGCAAACATTTTGATTTTATTAACTATAAAATCTTGGGCTCCCTTCCTGGGAAAATGGCCCACTGATGAAAATACAATGTCAGAATGTTATTATTCAAACCTCAAGATTAACTCTTCGATCTTGATGGTTGCGAACCCTTGGTTGTCACTTTCTATGTTCCTCTGACCTCTGCCCCCTGCACAAGCACACTTGGTTGACAATCCTTCATGAACCACTCAATGAAATCCCACTTACTCTATGTGACTGATGTCTCTGTTGTCTCCTCCTCTCACCTAGGTTGCCTTTTATACTATTACAATATGCAAATACCTAGGGCCAATACCATAGACCATTGATTACCATGGGCCCTCACTTTACATAGAGTACTTACAAAAGCACTTTCACTTTAATTGTTCACTTAATTAAAGTGAAAATCCTAAGTCCGAGAGGTCTCCTGGACAACTATTGCATGCCAAACACTTGACCTATGTAAAAGTATATCTTTGATGCTACAAAAATCAACAAGGAAAGCCATAGAAGAAACTAATAACCTCGCCATATTCATTTTTAATACATGCGCATCGTATTGATTGTACATTTCCAAACACAAAATCTAATCAATTTTGCATTTCAAAAGTAATGACCCAAACAATGCACTACAAAACTAACTACCATAAGTTTTACCTATAATAGAAAGAAAAGTCCTTCAAACTCAACAATATAAAACTCTGCCATCATAACAAATCATATCTACAAGTTGATGAATTGATAATTCCGTCTTCTAGCAAAGTCTTCTTGGAACTGTGTTACATGCCATATTCTACACTATGCAGTCATGTGTACCTACCGCTAAAACATCAATCCCCCTCTATCATTTGCAACATTCCCCCTTCCAAATACTCCAACAACAATCTCAATATAATCACTCACTCATTTCCTAAACTTTTCTCGCTTTCCTTCCATCCATTGGTAAAAGCCCAACAAATTCCATACAACTTACCTTGATCAAACCTCCAACACTTTTAATCCATCCAAATTATTCTTCTCCTATAAATATTTTGAAGACAACATCAACTCATACATTGCCTTGTAAATGCTTGGTATTCATATGGTAATCTTTTGTTTAATCATCTTGTGGCGAAGGTCATCCAAAATTAAATTTATTTTTTTTTTTTAAATATAAGTTTTAAATTTTCAATTCTTACTATAAATTTGTTTGAAAACCATTAAAATAATATACTGGAGTTTTTCTATAAAAAATTAATTATCTTCCAAAAATATTTGATGCGTGTAATTCTAAAATATCTTATTTTTTATTATAAATTATGTATTTATAAATAATTGATAAATAAGACATGGAAAAAAAAAAAAAAAAAACACCTGTATATGATTAGTTTTGACAACGTGAAAATAAACCAGTAAAATAGAAATAAACCCAAAATAAAATAGATCGTTAAAAAACTAGAAACAAGCCCAAAATAAAATTAAATTAAGTTTTTCCCGCCTCCTTTTGTCTCTGTCCTTCCGTTTTCAGGTTCCAGGCTCCATGCTATATCAGCCATCCAAAGGTAAAACCTCCCACGTAAAATTGACATAATATTGAAGGCTCTACAAATTCCAAGCACCGGAACCTCCAATTCGGAAGGTGAAGTCCAAACTTATTCTGTGTATTGACTCATGCAGAAAATAAAAAGCACAATTTTCAAATAAGTATTAGGGGTTTTCAAATAAATGTTATTTCCTATGATAGGGTTTTACATTACATATTTCAATTGCATTTGTAACATTCACTTGAGAACACAATGAATTCAAAACCGAGCTTATAATCTTCCAAAAACTGTACGCCCGGGTAATTTTATCTGTTTCAAAAACAAAACTTGATATTCAATACCTCTTAACAGAAATGTGACCGGATAAAATGGTATAAAGTTCATGGATACAGAGAAAATCAGATGCTCAAGAATCAAATTTTATGATGGATGTCAGTCCAAAGATAACTGAACCATACATGTTGGGGAAACCCACGAGCACAAAAAATGAAACGCCCAACCATCTTAAAGCCGAGTCATCAATTTTCTCAAACTATTAACAGCTGACATGCCGTAAAAACAAATTGACACAAAATTCAAATTTCAGAAGTCAGTTATATCATCTGTACATAGAGAGAACTAAATATATATTACAGTACACTAATTTGACTAAACAAATCAATTTTACACTTGAATTATATTACACTCTATTTATAAATTTATAGTTATAACTCTTCCTTGAGACCCAACTCTATTTCAAGATCATCATCTTCCTCAAAAAGTCTCAGAAAGCGTGCTGCTTGTTCTTCCCTCTTCTTTCTCTGCCACAGTTTGTATAGAAATACTGCCATGGCTAAAACAGCGAGAAAACTCATACACCAAATCACAATCGCAAGCTTGGACTTGTCTCTTTTATTGGAGTCAGCTGAACTTGGGCTTTCAGGGTCGGTAGTTGTCTTATCTGTCCCTACAAGTCAAGGATGATATCATTGAATCTCTGCTATTAGGGATACCTTTTTAAATAAACAAGGTCTAAAAGAGTGAACACAATGATCCTTAGATGCACCAGGGAAAAAGAAATCCGTTCAGCAGATATATCCAAACGTAACTTCGAAGCCAATTCTAATTTCTTGCAGAGTTAAACTAAAATATAAAGAACTGATTCCATAATGTTGAGGACCAACTATTCAAGAATTGTCTTACCTGAATCAGACGCATTGCATTGCGGACACAAAAATGTTGCATTGAACTCATTTTTTTTATAGTGCCGATATCTCCCTTCAGGTGCTGGACTAAATTCACCAGGACAGAGCTCCCACTCATCAAATGTATCATCTGATGTTAGCTTGTCCTCTTCATAAAAACCACACCGCTTGCATTTTCTTTCTGGAAGTGCTGTAAGAGGCTGAACAGTACAGCCAAAAAATGCAAAAAAAATCTTAGTTTAACAGTGTTTCAGCACCTTAAGTTAGTCAAGAATTTAAAACTACTCTTGAAATTAATAGCTGCAAGTTTACTCTTATGCTGAACAAATAAGCCCAAATCATTCTCAACTACCCTACTTTTCGATTGTACATACATAAAACTTGAACTATCTAGCTTCAAGTAACAGAGACAAGGATATTGTTAGATATCATTCAAGTCATGATTTATTAAGAGAATCATGTCAACAGTATTTAGATTAACTGCATTATTGTATAGCCTCACAAGTGCTCGTAACATTCAGTTCTGAGTAGTTAGGCAGTGACAAAGCGGCAAATAATTCAGATATCTTTGTATATATCCATATATGTGATCATGATTATAAATGGTTACTTGTCAATTTTCTTAGCCTCATTGCACTAGTTTTTATTCTTTAAAGAGCTGGAAAATATTGTTGTTTTAACCATATAATCTCGTTTGCGAACATCTCACTTGTGGTTAGTAAACAACTCTTTTAATTGCTGATTTGTTTCTTCTGTAAATGACCTTTTTCTATTGGCAAAACCAGCAATACAATAAGGATCCATGGTTGCCTAAGTTAACTTGATTTATTTCTACTGTAAATGACCTTTTTTATTGGCAAAACCAGCAATAGAATAAGGATCTATGGTTGCATAAGTTATACTTTATGAGATTCATTTCACAGATTTAATTCACAATTTTTCTTGAAGTTTATAAGCCTTTCACTTGTCAATTCTTTATGCTTTAATAACTTCACTTTCACTGTTGGTCATGTATATCTAACTCATCATTTATTATACACTACAGTAACAAGTGTTACTTTGATCAATGCTCTTAATGGGATACACTTCAATGGATTCATTTCACTCATCATTGTATGGTTATTGATCAAGTTGATTGCAACAACTTCTCATTTCTCTTGGCAAACTCATTTCTCTTGGCAAATCTAATTAAGATTTTCGTTGTTTACATTTAATAGTCATATTTCATATGCAAGCAATGGTTATTGGCTCATGGGTCTTTGAATCAACATTTTAATTACTATCACTTTGGATTTTCTAACTCATTGGTCTCTAAGTCGTAACCACAACTCAATCCATAATCCAAGCAATTTGCCTTATCTCTTGAACTTAGTTGCCTATAGGAATTCCCCCTTGTTCTTGATTCTCATTAGGAACTAAAGAGAAGGCAAGTAATTCTACAGGCGACAGTAGCAATACTTCCATAGTTGCACTAAGCTAGAACCCTTTGAGTCCTTGCATTTACGGTGTTAATTTTTGTGGCAACCATCCCAAAACATGGGATAAAAATTTGCCATATATTTAGCATTCCTACCATAGGCCCTGCCTAATTGTAAACAAGTCTCCATTTGATGTTTGTCTTGGTTTTCAACTCCCAATCTCCTTTAGAGTTGATAGCACAGAGTCCTATGCCAATGCCAACAGGTGTTGTGAAGATAATACTCAATAACAAGCTTTCATATTAATGAAGTATGTTAAGCATGTACAAAGAAAAGTGCAAGAGGGCCTTGCAAAAACCCAACAAAGTACAACAATGGAAAAAAAAAGTAATGTGTCAATTATGTTTTCAAAATTTGGGATAAAGTTTGATTATATCATGAAAGGAGAGCATAAGGAATATTGATCATTTTAGATCATAGAGAAGATTAAAAAAAAAATCCTTTAGTCAGATTTACCACCATACTTTATATTCTATCCAACTTTTTATGTGGATCAGCTCAAGTTGTTTGACCGTCCATGTTGGATTGGAAACAAGACAACCAAAAGATAATATCTTCGATTCAAAATTAATTCTGGAGGATGATAGACTTGTTGAAGAGGATAGCATTCTACTAATGGAAGAAAAACAAAGCTTGGGCAATTTGTACCCTGATTTGTCCAACTTGTATGATTGAATTTGAAAACAAAACTATTATAGTCTCCTTAAATTACAAATATCCTAATGAAATATAGTGTTTAATATATTGACTTTGAGTATTTTAAGCAGTTTGACATATATAGGAGACTTTCTGTGTGCTTGAAATTAAAAATTTCTATTTGCTTGGTTTCAAATATTCGTATTTTTATTGTTGAAATGGTGTAAGCTTCAATTTGACCATGATGACCTTATATTGTAATCACTAATATTTCTAGGTTTGGCTAAGGCTGACCTTGCACACGTAGGTCATAACTCCTATTGGATAAAGCACCCTACCTCAAGTTGTATGTATTCTCATTTGTAATTTATCATCATGTGATTATCTTTCATTCCTAGTAAAGTGATTTGCCTAAGGGCACCTATCAAGTGTTGCGCTCTCTTGTGCTTGGGTTTATTTCTCTCTTCCTTGGACGACATTATATTGAGTTTGGTCTTTATACACCCACTCTCATTTCCAGTCATGACCAACCTCATATAGAGTTGGGTATTTAGACACCCACTCTCATTTGCATTCATAATTTTTATAATTGCCCCCTTGTTCAATTTAAAGGCGGGATGTTGAAAATGCTGTAAGATTCACTTTTTGCCATGATTGACCTTATATTGTAATAATTATTATATTTCTAGGTTTTCCTAAGGTTGACCATAAACATAGGTTCATAACCCCTCATGGGGAGAGTACCCTACCTCTTGAGTTGGATATATATACCCAACTCTCATATGTAATTTATCATGATGTGATTATTTTTCATTCTTAATAAAGTGATTTTCCTATGGGCACCTATCAAGTGTTGCGCTCTCTCTTGCTTGGGATTATTCCTCTCTATAGGACACTTGTTCTTGGGTTCATTCTTTCTGTAACATTGCACTCCCCTTCCTCAATTTCTTTTCAAGTGTTGTTCTGTCCTAATTCTGGTTTGTTCTTCTCTTTATTGCAAAATTTGGGTGTTGGTTCCGTTCAATTCTCTCGCTTTTTCTCCTAAATCTCAACAGTTTTGGTGGCCTCAAATCAAGCATAAAATAGCTTTAATACTATGTGAAATGCCCCATGTTAGAGTTTTTGATATAGCAGTATAACTTTCATTATTTGCAGCAGAAACAAAATAGGACCACTGAAAGATAACCATGCACAGAAAAAAAGAGACACAGAGTTTATCATGGGAAACCCTTCTACTCAAAGGAAGAAAACCCAGCAACCTTTCTTATTCAGAGATATAATTCAAGATATAATGTAAATCCAGATACAAGAGTAAGCACATAGACAAACTCTAGGGCAAACCCTAGAGACAAAGAAGAATCTCTCCAAAGATAGTGAACCCTGAGAATTAGTCTTCTTCTCCTTGCTTCGTCCTTCTTCCTTTCTTGCACACTTGTCTAGAGATGTAGAGCAAATTGCTTGAATGGAAATGAGTGAGGTGTCTTCTATTTATACTCTTCCATGTGTTTGCTTGTCCACTTTTATTGGAGCCGACTTGTCCACTTAGTTGAGGCCGACTTGCCTTTTGTGCAATATAATAATTGATGATTACATTTCTGCTTTGGGCCAACTTGGGGATGAGATCTCCTGAAGCTACAAACACCCACACTCCCTCTTAGCTAGGGAGGTATCATCATGCTGAAACACATCTAGATATCATTTGAGGATCACGGTTGTCTTGAACATCTCGTCATCATAAGAAAGGTCTTTCGACACAATTCAGTCCATCGAGAAGTGTCATCAACTCAACTCAGTCCATCAAGGAGTCAACAACTCAATCCAGTCCATCGGGGAGTCAACAATGTAATGACTCAACTCAGTCCATCGAGGAGTCAACAACTCAACCCAGTCCATTGGGGAGTCAACAATGTAACGACTCAACTCAGTCCATCGAGGAGTCAACAAAGATCAATCAGTTCCCTCTCTCTCCCTCTCATAAGGGAGAGTCACACCATTCTCCATGTCTTAAGGAGAACACTCCCTCTAAATGAGGGACGTATTCTTCTTGCTCATTCTGCCCGAACACATCTTGGGCTTCTTCAAAGGCTTCACGCCATGACTTGTCTTCAACGAATCATATCAAGGAAGGGTTGATCACAAGCTTGCTTCAGGTTGATGGTTTCAAGGTCTCTTAGCCAAGTCTCATGACTAAATCCATGCACTTGCATGAGTACATGAGTGAGCATCAAGGGCCTAATCTCCCCACCCCGTCACAAGGTGTTCGAGAGAAGGCACTGCCCTGCTCCGAGCATTTAGGAACTAATTTCTCCATCCTTCCATAGGATGTTCGAGAGAAGACAATGCCTCGCTCTGGGTCATCTTAGGGACTAATCTCTCCACCCCGTCCTAGGGTGTCCGAGAGAAGGCACTATCCCACTTTATCCACCCCTAGCCAAGTCTCATGGCCAATACTGGGGAAATGCTCGATGCTCAATCTCTAGGAGTATAGTGTGTGCAACTGAGGACTAATCTTCCCACTCTGTCACAAGATGTTCGGAAGAAGGAACTGCCCTACTCTAAGCTATTCACCTCTAGCCAAGTCACATGGCTAATACTGAGAGAATGCTCGATGCATCAACACCACTCATCATGCAAGGGCCAATCTCCCCACCCCGTCACAGGGTGTCCGGGAGAAGACACTACCCTACCACCGGACCATTCACCCCTAATTGAGTCACATGGCTAATACTAGGGGAACAACTGTCGATGCAAACATCACATCTGTCTTCAAGCATCACATCCATTGTAGCTACTCCCTCTATCATAGAAGCCATCCTGCTCCCTGATCTGGAACCTGGGCTTAGAGCCATGCTCCTAGAAGCCTCCCGCTTTTGAGCATCATGCTCCCTCTCAAACATTGACTATCAATGAGATCTTCACATCCATCACTTGTTCTTTGGAACAAGTCTCTTATAGGTCATAGCACATGATATTTCCTACAAGTCAAGTTCAGTCAATTAGTTACCAACATTGCATAATCATGAAATTGAATCAAATCATATTTCAATGCAATATCAATCTTTTATGCATAGTGCACACAGTTATGTAACCATTCATGAAGGTTTAACATCATAGCCTAATGCTACAACCAAGGGTGTTGGGAATCGCTCTACCCCCCCTCGAATCGCTCCCAATTCGTGATCCGGAAGGAATCGATTCCTCCCGAAATCGATTTTGTAGTTTGCGCTTCCTCTCTCAAAAAAACAATCCCTGGTTTTTCAGGGATCGATGAGGAATCGACAATTCCTGAGCGATTCCGAGATAAAAAATCGCTCCCGAAAACGCTCCCGCGGGATTGGCGGACTCAACCACGAAAATTTTGGTTTTTGCATTTTTTTTTTTTGGTTTTTTGTGGATGGGTTAGGGTTAGTTTGGCCAGTAAAGGGTGTTGGAGTCCATTTGGACTCATTCCATTACTCATTTCACTGATTGGGAAGAGCTTTGAGCTTTGAGCTTTGAGTGAGTTTGCTAGTTGTTTGAGAGCTTTGAGCTTTGAGTGGGAGATTGAAGGGGAGATTGAAGGGGAGAGCTTGCAAGGGAGATTGAAGCTTCCATAGAGACATTCAACCACCATTGAAGAGCTAAAAGGTGGGCTCTAAAAACTCAATCTTTGTTTGTTTTTGAAAAAAAAATTCACTATGTTTAAAAATGTAAACCTTGCAATGTTCTCTTCTCCTACTCTTCCCAATATCTTCTTCTCCATCATTCTATTGCAGGCAACAAGTGACTCTCATCTTAAATCAAGAAACATGATGGGTATGTGGTTTTGGTTTTTCATTCTACTTCTTCTCATTATGATGGTGTTGGGAAGTAGATATGGTGGTGGTAGTGATGAGGGGGAAGAGGTAGAGAGTGACACATACCATGGAGAAGAGGAGGAAGGGGAAGAGGGTGATGATGATGAGAATGCGGGTGATGTGGGGCAAAAACAAAAAGACACAACACCTTTGTGGAAGTATGTGACAAGGCTTGGGGAAGGGAGAGGGGGTGGAACCACAAAGTTTATATGCCCCCATTGTAATAAAACTTACACAGGTTCATATATACCCGAGTGAGAAAGCATTTGTGTGGGATTATGCCATGCGATGAAGGTAAGTCTCATGGAGTCAAAACTTGTGACAAAGTGGGAGCTAAAGAGAGAAACAAATACAAGATGGAAGAAGAGGCCGCTCAAAACAACTCTAAGAGATCAAGGGTTGATTCTGAATCCCCACAGAAAATGTTTGGTAGTGGAGCTGGATCATCATCGGCTCGATCGGGACCCTCATCTCCCCATGGAATCTCGCCTATGCGAAGAACATTATCCGATTTCCTTGACACGGGTTGTAGAGATGATGTGGATTCAAAATTTTATAGGTTTCTCTATGCATGTGGTGTGCCATTCAATGTTCTTCACTCACCCTATTGGCATGAAATGGTACAAGCCATCAATGGTGCCCCTCAAGGATACAGAAGCCCTAGGTATGACAAAGCTAGAACCGTGGGACTTGACAGGGAAAGAGCAAAAATCAATGGTGCTCTTGGAAAGTTTACAAATGATTGGTCCAACTATGGGGTATCCATTGTATCTGATGGGTGGACAAATGTTAAAGGCAAGCCATTGATAAATATTCTTGGCGTTTCTGCTAGCGGTGCGGTCTTCCTTTCAGCCCATGACTACCCAGATCGCTACAAGACCGGTATTAACATTGCACAACCTTTACTTAAAACCATTCAGGAGATTGGGCCATACAATGTCATTCAAGTCATCACTTATAATGCTACTAATTGTAAGGCAGCAGGAGCAATCATTGAGGATAAGTTTCCCAACATATTTTGGTCAGGGTGTTTAGTTCACACATTGAACCTTTTGATGCATGATATTGTTAAGATGAAGGACCCTAATTACCGATGGATTGGTGGTGGCTTGTACAAGAGAGGTAAGAAAATGATCAAATTTATTACCAATCATAGCATGGCCCACCACATTTTTTGCAATCACTCTAGGTTGGAGCTATTGAAGATTGCAAAGACTAGATTTGCTAGCTATTACCTCACCTTCAGGAGGCTTTTGAAGGTAAGAGAGGCATTGGCTAGTATGGTCTCAAGTGATCCATGGCAGGAATTGAAAGACAGAGTTGCAAGCGCATTTGATAGAAATGACTTTCAGGAGGTGGAGGACACCGTTCTTGAAGGTCATTTCTAGTCACAGGTTAGGTATGTTCTGCAGTTCACCAAGCCAGTTTATAACATGATTCGTTTTGCAGATATAGATCAGCCGGTGATTGGGGAGGTATATGAGTAGATGGATAGCATGTTGGTCAAATCAAAGACATTGTTGCGCAAAGAGATGCAATCTTGTATGACCATATTCATAAACATGTGGTCAAAAGGTGGGATAATCTAAATGTTCCACTCCATGCCCTTGCATATGTCCTTACCCCAAAATACTATTCTCCAATTTAGTTGGCCCAACCTGCACTTGGGGGTGGAGTTAGGAAAAAACCCCACACAGATCCAGAGGTGCAAACTGGGTATATGCTTGCATTAGACAAGTTGGTCCCTGATGAGGAGGAGTGTGCTCAAGTACGGAGTGAATTGAGCGAATACATCAGTGAGCATGGAGCCTTTGGTACCCTGCATGCAACCAAAGATCGAGTCAGATTGGATCCTATCCATTGGTGGAACATGTATGGCTCTGGAGCCACATATTTGCATAAATTGGTGGTGAGGGTGCTATCACAGGTTGTTAATAGCTCTTCTGCAGAGAGGTGTTGGAGCACCTATAACTTCATCCATAGTGTAAAGAGAAACAGTCTTAATGTAGAATGCGCAGAAAGCTTGGTTTATGTGCACTACAACTTGAGGTTGTTGTCCCATTATTGTGAGGCGGCCAAGAATGATAGAACATTTTTGACTTGGGACAACAATCCAAAGGAGGCTAATGTGGAGGATGGAGCCATAGCATTAGAGCGCTTGGAGGCTGAACTATTGCATGATCATGATGATCCAATTCATACTACAGGTACCTGTACAGAGATGCCACCCCCAACCAGCAGCAGCTTTCCGAATGCAGGAGTTTTGCCTTTAGCTTCACAACGTCCAAGTTCAGCCCGTGGGGGCCATTCATCTTCTTCTCATGTTCCACAATCACTTCCAGGAGCACCTATTCCACCTAGACCATGAGAAAAGAAATTGGAAGTTTCTCGTGGCAAGCGGAAAGCTTAGTAGATAGTATCATAGATTCATAGTACTTTGTATTTCATTTTCATGTTTATTTTGGCCTATTTTGTAAACATTATGCCCTAGTTTGATGGCAAATATTATATGTTGAAATTTGAAGGTTGATGTTGTTGATGATTAATGATTGATGATTTGATGATGATCATTTAATGACAATGTTATAAGTTATAGCTCCTAGATGATTGATGTTATATCAATGTGTACTAAATGGTTATATGAATATCTATGTTTTCATGTTTTCTATAGCTAATTTGGCATAATACATGTTTTTTTTAATTTATATGCATCAAAATATATTAAAATAATATTATATAAAAAACGCTCCCAAAACGCTCCTGAAACGGAAGCTTTTGAAAATTTCGCTTTTCGCTCCCGCTCCCCACTCCCAATAGCGTAGATTGAGACACTTGTCTTTCAGTTTTAGGCACTCCTAGGCAGGATATGAGCAGTTTTCCACATGTTGGCCAGTTTGGCCATGCTGATGTTGTTGATTTTTCCTGAGCAGCATCGAGTGCCATTCTCTGGGAGAATGGAGGCACCTGGTCAGTTACCAGGATATTGACCCAGTCTGGGACTGGGAACTCAGCCTGGGGCTGAGTGCCATTCTCTGGGAGAATGGAGGCACCTGGTCAGTTACCAGGATATTGACCCAGTCTGGGACTGGGAACTCAGCTTGGGGCTGAGTGCCATTCTCTGGGAGAATGGAGACACCTGGTCAGTTACCAGGATATTGACCCAGTCTGGGACTGGGAACTCAGCCTGGGGTTGAGTGCCATTCTCTGGGAGAATGGAGGCACCTGGTCAGTTACCAGGATATTGATCCAGTCTGGGACTGGAAGCTCAGCCTGGGGCTGAGAGCCATTCTCTGGGAGAATGGAGGTACCTGGTCAATTACCAGGATTTCACTGTAAGCCCTAGACCAGGTCTGGGCAAGTAGTGTACTTCTCCACTTGGACTTGTTGACCACAGATGGGTGAAGTAAAGCAATTAAATATCTTCCTATGATGATTTACTTGGAGTGGACATGAAGACCCTGAAGAACACCTGGATGATTTATTGAAGATTTATAGAACCCAAGCACCACTTGACTTGGTCCATGAACCCACCAGCTAGAAGAAGAGGAAAAAATAAATATGTATTTATTTATGTATTTTTGGGTCAACTCATTATTGGAGGAAAGACAAATTAATGGTGAATGATGTGAAGAAATATATATATGTATGTTATTCAAGAGTTGACCTCATTTATTTCATTAAATGGAAATAAACATCCATAAGTAATACAAGTCGGCCTCATTGATTAAATTGGATTTAATGGCTATTTGATGCAAGTCGGCCTCATGTTTAATGGCTGAAATAAGCAAGTCGGCCTCATTTATTTTGTGTGGAATTATTCCACTATATATACAAAAAGAAAACACATCATTCTATCATCAATTAGTGTGAGTTTAAGAACAGCTCTAAAACAGTTCGGTGGTATCTAGAGACAGTTCGGTGGTCCAGAAAAACAGCTCGGTGGTATCTAGAAAACAGTTCGGTGGTGTTCCTGCTGGGTTATATATCTCTGGTTCTCATTATTGTGCATACCCGAGCTCTACTGTACATTCAGGGTGATCTTCATACTGCTAGGCCATCTCCATACTGCTGGGTTATCTTTATACTGCTGGGATATCTCCATATTATTGTTGCTGCTGAGTTCTCTCCACACCACGATTACTGCTGAGTTCACTGTGGTTATTACTGCTGGCTGCTATGCATACCCGAGCCCTGTCTAGGGTGATCTTACTGCTGGCTGCTTACTACTGGATTCTACTACTGGTGCATGTTACAGTTCAGCTGAGTTGCATTCAGGTCTGTCTATAAATATTTGCAGCCATCTACAAGTCACTACAGAGGTTGAGATTGCTTCAGCTACTGCAGAACAGGGTTCTTCTTTGTAAATAAAAAAAATTCTAATTGTTGGAAAGGCTTATTTAGCCTGCTGTTGTAAAACTCAAACATCTCATATTTAAGGAAGATATTCTTGCTGGGGTTTTTATACCTTAAAAGGTTTTCCCCAGGGTAAACATCTGTGTTCTTGTGGTTGCATATTGTTCTATTTTTATCTACAGTTAGCTATCTCTGCATTTGGATATTTACAGTCTGCTACTGCTATCATTTTTGAATTTTTAACATGGTATCAGAGCTCTGCTTGTAAAGCACACAGTGTTTGGGCAACTGACTGTGTCTTACATAGACCTTGGGACAGCACAGACAGACTAGAGATGGCTTCTTCTACCTCCTTCAGACCAGAGGACAGGCTTGAGGGCTCAGCAAACTTTAATTCATGGGAAGCAAGGCTTATGGCCACCTTGGAAGAAAATGACCTTGTTGACTTGGTCATCAATGTTGTAGAAGAACCCACGTCAAACACAAGAAGGGCAGCATTCAAAAAGAAGCAAGCCAAGGCTAGGAGGATTATCTATGACTCAGTCAAAGAAAATATAATGCCTGCCATAACACCACTGAAGACAGCCAAGGAGTGTTTTGACACCTTGACAAATTTGTACGAGAAGAAAGCACCCAGTCAAAAGAGAGTCTTGAAAAATAGACTTCGTACATTGAAGATGGAAAAAGATGAAGGAGTGGCCTCCTTCTTCACAAAGATTGCTCAGGTAAGAGACCAACTTTCTGCTATTGGGGTTACAGTAGATGATGATGACCTTGTACAAACTGTTTTTGATGGCCTTCCAAGTTCTTGGGAAACCTTCTTAGCTTCTATTAGTGGGCGTGAGACTCAGCCAGATTTTGAGAGACTTTGGCATGATTGTTTAGAAGAAGAAGGCAGAGTACAGAGCAGAACTAAGGGTCCTAAAGAAGGGAATCTTGCACTAGCAGCTAAAACCAAGAAGCAATTCAAGAAGCCCTTCCATCCCAAGAAGAAAGAGAACAAGCCTCAAGGTAGGCAATTTGATATGTCACAAGTTAAATGTTTTAATTGTTTCAAGATGGGACATTATGCTAGGGACTGTAGGCAGCCAAAGAGAAGGCCCAAAAGAAAATTCGAAGCATCTACAGCTGAAGAAGAAGAACCAAAGAAGAAGAAAAATGCAAGGTCTTCCAAGCAAGAAGATTCAAGAAAAGAATACTATTTGATTTCTGCCCTAGCAGGGTCCATCACCAACAGCTCAAATTCTTGGTTGGTGGACAATGGAGCCTCAAAACATATGACAGGTTCCCGTGAAGCTCTTACAAGCTACAGAAAGAAGAAGTTTGACACTCAAGTAGAACTTGGAGATGACTCCATCTACAAAATAGAGGGAATGGGTTCAGTCTCATTTCAACTTGATTCAGGGACCATGTTGCACATTGAAGACATACTATATGTTCCAGGTTTGAAGAAAAATCTTCTTTCTGTTGCTGGCTTAGAAGACAAAGGCTACAGAGTTATATTCATGGACAAAAAGGTTTTGCTTTGGTCAAAGAATGAAAGGTTAAGTGCAGCAGAATTGATTGGGGTTGGAGAGGGAGGCCTTTACAAGGCCTCTGGGCATTCTACTCAAGCATTGGTTCACAACACTATCAACTCTTGTGAGCTATGGCATCGCAGGTTTGGGCACCTTCATTATGCAACTCTCCCTGGTCTTCAAAAGATGGTTACAGGTATGCCTCAGTTTTCTAATGAACATAATGGTATTTGCAAAGGTTGTGCCCTTGGTAAAAATACCAAGAAGTCTTTTTCAAAAAGTCACAGCAGATCAAAAGGTATTTTGGATTTGATTCACTCTGACATTTGTGGACCCATGTCTTCACCTTCCTTAAGTGGTTGTTTATACTATGTACTGTTCATTGATGATTACTCTCGTAAATCTTGGATTTACTTTCTAAAGGCTAAGAGTGAAACTTTTGATAAGTTCAACGAGTTCAAGGCGCTGATTGAAAATCAGACAGGAAGACACATTCGCATCTTAAGGTCAGACAATGGAGGTGAGTTTGAATCAAATGATTTTGATGATTTTTGCCAAGAAGCAGGGATCAAGAGGGAGTTGACTGTACCTTACAACCCCCAACAGAACGGGGTTGCAGAAAGGAAGAACAGAACAGTCTGTGAGGCTGCTAAAGCCATGTTATGTGATCTAGATCTTCCCTTGTCTCTATGGGCTGAGGCTACTAGTACAGCTGTCTATATTCAAAACAGAAGTCCTCATGCCATTTTGGGAGAAAAGACTCCAGAGGAAGTCTTTACAGGAAGGAAACCTGCAGTTGACCACATGAGAATCTTTGGCACTCCAGTCTACATCCATGTGCCAAAGGAAAAGAGATTAAAGCTGGAGCCTTCCGAAAAGAAAGGCACATTTGTTGGGTACAGTGAAAATTCAAAAGCCTACCGTATCTATGTTCCTGGTCAAAGGTACTTTGAAATCAGCAGAGATGTGATATTTCATGAGGAAGCTGTTTTCCGCCACTCCAAAGAACTTCCAAAAGATCCAGAAGGATCTCTTTCTGACTTTCCTCATTCAGAGAATCAGAGGGAGGAAGAAGATGAACCTCATGCTTACTCAGAACCAGAGAGACCAGCTGAAGAACTACTTGAAGCCCCTCCATCCAAGAGAAGACCTACTTGGGCAAGAGAAACATTGCAAGAAGCAGAAAAGCATAAAGCTCCATCTGGGACATTCAGAGAAAGCAAGAAGCCCCAGAAATACTCAAGTCTTATGAGTAAGATCATTGATGCAGAGCCTTCTACATTCAAAGAAGCAGAGTCTCATCAGGTATGGATTGATGCAATGACAGAAGAATATAAGTCCATAATGAAAAATGATGTGTGGGAAATTGTTCCTCGACCAAAAGGGAAGTCTGTGGTAACTTCCAAATGGCTCTATAAAATCAAGCATGCTGTTGATGGCAGCATTGAGAAATATAAAGCAAGATTTGTGGCACGCGGTTTCTCACAAAAGGAAGGCATGGACTATGATGAAACATTTGCCCCTATTGCCAAGTATACCACCATCAGAACTATTATCTCCCTCGCTGTTGTTTTTGGATGGAAACTCCATCAAATGGATGTAAAGACAGCTTTTCTTAATGGAGAAGTTGAAGAAGAGGTCTACATTGAGCAACCTAAAGGTTTTGTGACACATGAAATGCAGTCTCATGTGTGCAAACTAAAGAAAGCTTTGTATGGACTCAAACAGGCCCCAAGGGTCTGGTATGCCAGGATTGATGGTTACCTTCACAGTTTGGGATTCTCCAAGAGCACTGCTGATCCCAACCTCTACTTTAAGGTTGTTCAGAACCATGTCTTGATCCTAGTCCTATATGTGGATGATCTGTTCCTCACTGGAGAGGAGCAACTGATAGCTCAGTGCAAGAGGGAGCTTACTTCAGAATTTGAAATGAAGGATCTGGGACTCATGCACTATTTCCTTGGTTTAGAGGTCTGGCAGAAGCCAGATGAGATCTTTCTGTCTCAAGGAAAGTATACAGTTGATATCTCGCAGAGGTTTGGGATGCATGACTGCAAACCCATGAGTGTACCTATGACATCAAATCTAAAGAAGTTACGTGACTCAGCTACTTCTTCACAGGCAGTGGATCCTACCCAGTATCGACAACTTATTGGATGTTTGTTGTATCTAGTGCATACGAGACCAGATATCTGTTATACTGTGAATGCATTGAGTCAGTTCATGTCCGAGCCAAAGCACATACACTGGATAGCTGCCAAACATGTGCTCAGATATTTGCGAGGTACTATTACATATGGGCTCAGATATACCTCCAACAGTGGGCTAATGCTACTTGGATATGCTGACTCTGATTGGGCTGGCAGTGTAGTGGACCGAAAAAGCACATCAAGGTATTGTTTCAGTTTGGGATCAACCATGATCTCATGGTCCAGCAGAAAACAGGGTTCCATAGCTCAAAGCACAGCTGAAGCTGAGTATATTGCTGCCAGTGATGCCTGCAGAGAAGCAGTTTAACTTAGAAAGCTTCTCTCTGACCTGTTTGGTGGAAAGCTTGAACCAACTGTTATCCATTGCGATAATCAGAGTTGCATTAAGCTTTCAGAGAACCCTGTATTTCACGACAGATCAAAACACAATGAGATGAAGTACCACTTCATTAGAGATATGGTACAGCGAGGTGCCATGAAGCTCCAGTACATTCGTACAGATGAGCAGATTGTTGACATATTGACCAAGTCCCTGTCATTGAAAAAGCTTGTGCACTTTCGAGACAAGCTTGGTATTGCAGAGAATGACCCTCTCGCTGAGAGGGAGTGTTGATTTTTCCTGAGCAGCATCGAGTGCCATTCTCTGGGAGAATGGAGGCACCTGGTCAGTTACCAGGATATTGACCCAGTCTGGGACTGGGAACTCAACCTGGGCCTGAGTGCCATTCTCTGGGAGAATGGAGGCACCTGGTCAGTTACCAGGATATTGACCCAGTCTGGGACTGGGAACTCAGCCTGGGGCTGAGTGCCATTCTCTGGGAGAATGGAGGCACCTGGTCAGTTACCAGGATATTGACCCAGTCTGGGACTGGGAACTCAGCCTGGGGCTGAGTGCCATTCTCTGGGAGAATGGAGGCACCTGGTCAGTTACCAGGATATTGACCCAGTCTGGGACTGGGAACTCAGCCTGGGGTTGAGTGCCATTCTCTGGGAGAATGGAGGCACCTGGTCAGTTACCAGGATATTGATCCAGTCTGGGACTGGAAGCTCAGCCTGGGGCTGAGAGCCATTCTCTGGGAGAATGGAGGTACCTGGCCAATTACCAAGATTTCACTGTAAGCCCTAGACCGGGTCTGGGCAAGTGGTGTACTTCTCCACTTGGACTTGTTGACCACAGATGGGTGAAGTAAAGCAATTAAATATCTTCCTATGATGATGTACTTGGAGTGGACATGAAGACCCTGAAGAACACCTGGATGATTTATTGAAGATTTATAGAACCCAAGCACCACTTGACTTGGTCCATGAACCCACCAGCTAGAAGAAGAGGAAAAAATAAATATGTATTTATTTATGTATTTTTGGGTCAACTCATTATTGGAGGAAAGACAAATTAATGGTGAATGATGTGAAGAAATATATATATATATGTTATTCAAGAGTTGACCTCATTTATTTCATTAAATGGAAATAAACATCCATAAGTAATACAAGTCGGCCTCATTGATTAAATTGGATTTAATGGCTATTTGATGCAAGTCGGCCTCATGTTTAATGGCTGAAATAAGCAAGTCGGCCTCATTTATTTTGTGGAATTATTCCACTATATATACAAAAAAAAAAAACATCATTCTATCATCAATTCGTGTGAGTTTAAGAACAGCTCTAAAACAGTTCGGTGGTATCTAGAGACAGTTCGGTGGTCCAGAAAAACAGCTCGGTGGTATCTAGAAAACAGTTCGGTGGTGTTCCTGCTGGGTTATATATCTCTGGTTCTCATTACTGTGCATACCCAAGCTCTACTATACATTCAGGGTGATCTTCATACTGCTGGGCCATCTCCATACTGTTGGGTTATCTTTATACTGCTGGGATATCTCCATATTACTGTTGCTGCTGAGTTCTCTCCACACCACGGTTACTGCTAAGTTCACTGTGGTTATTACTGCTGGCTGTTGTGCATACCCGAGCCCTGTCTAGGGGGATCTTACTGCTGGTTGCTTACTGCTGGGTTCTACTACTGGTGCATGTTACAGTTCAGCTGAGTTGCATTCAGGTCTGTCTATAAATATTTGCAGCCATCTACAAGTCACTACAGAGGTTGAGATTGCTTCAGCTACTGCAGAACAGGGTTCTTCTTTGTAAATAAAAAAAATTCTAATTGTTGGAAAGGCTTATTTAGCTTGCTGTTGTAAAACTCAGACATCTCATATTTAAGGAAGATATTCTTGCTGGGGTTTTTATACCTTAAAAGGTTTTCCCCAGGGTAAACATCTGTGTTCTTGTGGTTGCATATTGTTCTATTTTTATCTACAGTTAGCTATCTCTACATTTTGATATTTACAGTCTGCTACTGCTATCATTTTTGAATTTTTAACAGATGTGGCCTGTCTAGCTAGATCATTGGAGGCCAGTCGTTGCCTAGGGCGCTACAGGGGAAGAGGGTGGTCCAACCACTTGTTATTACCATATTACCCCCCTTCTGGACATGATGGCACAATCAGTTTCACAGCGCAGGCACCAGACAGTCAGTTATGGGCAGTTTCAGGGTTTTTCAGGAGGATAAAAAATGGAATAAAAAGGTCAAAGGAATTCGATTTGGGCAATTGAGGCAAGGTTTTGGCATGAGGTCTGCTTTGAGGTCATCTATGGTGTATCCCACTCCTTCCAGATCAGTTTGCAGCAGTCAGTGGGGTCCACACAGTCAGCAAGATGTCATTTGATGTATTTTTTTCTCGGATTGGGCAGACAGGATTTGATCATATGTGTACTTGGACATGTCATTGAGTCTCATGTTATATTATTGTGCCATGGGGTGATGCTAGTGAAGGGGAATAATACATCCTAGCCCCACCATGTTCCCCTAGTCACTTGTCCTAGTCATCCTATGTGGCACACACATGTTTTAGTCTCCCTTTAGTCATGACGTCATCCCCCCTAGGGTCTTTTTAGTCATGACATCATCCCTTTAGTGAGTGATCCATGTCATATGTTGTATCGGCTCATCTTAGCCATTGATTATATTGTTGTATCTTTTGATCTCAACCACTCATTTCAAAAGTGTTTTAGGGTTTTGGTCTCCCTCATCCTATTTAAGGAAGAGACCCCCCTATTGTAAAGGCACCTGTGGAGCTCTTCAAACTTGGAATAAAAATACTATTTTGTGGATCTACTTCTCTTGCCTTGATGGAATCTTTTGCAAGTTGAATATACAATCTTTTTTCTATGTATCATTGTGGATCTTGGGGTTCCAAGATGTTTTTCTACAGGGAGGTCGATTTGGTGAAGAGGAGGACGATTTGGAGGGAGGCTATTGTGGAGAAACCCCATATCTTGCCTTGGATTGGCCTTTTGTCTCAGGGAGTATCATTATTGTATCTTAGTGACATAGTTGATGCTTTCTCTTTCATCTTTTCATCATTATTGTCATTCTTTTGCTAGGCTTGTTTCTCACTTGATCGTGTCTTGCAGGAGGAGGGCAAATTGGTCACCTTAGGAGGAGGACGATTTCACTTGGGCCTTTGGATCTCACTCTTGAATATACATACAGGGGGCAGGTTATCAATTTGCAAAGTGGCCACAAGATTTTGAGGTATGTTCTACATGATATGTATCTCGATCCATCCATCTTTTCTCCATTGGTCACATAAACCCTAAAATCAAAACCCTTGCATTTTTTATTTTTCAGATCTATGGAGATCTAGCAATCACTTGGGATTAAAAATTAAAACCCACCTTAATAATCATCTTAACTATCATGATCTATAATTTGGTGTACATCTGACTCCATTTGCCCCATCATCTAAGGCACTAGTCCTCCTTGAGGCAAGTCACACTCCTTGGGTTAGTGGTCTTTTGCTAGATACCACATGTGGGTATTGCTCATTTCTTCTCAAATCCATAGATCCATGCTATAGCATACCCCCTAATGCCATCTCACTTTGATTTTGACCTCGTGGGCCCCATTTGGACCATTTTCCACTTTTTAAGGGTGGGCCCCACTTGGGTACTTTTCTTTGGCATTAGATCTATCTAGATCTATTATTCCTACCATAAGTGACCCTATCTTACACTTGGTTTGAACTTTTGTCACCTCCCTAAGCCTCTTCAACCAAGCCCTAACCATCTTGGGTCCACTTATCATCCTAGATCTAGATCTTGTTTCATCTTGGTCTCCTACTCTTTCATCATCACATTTCCCTAGGAGGTCTAGATTGAGTTCGCTAGCCTTCATTGGCTAAGCTAGGGTCTCCCCCTTGGTCTTGCTTAGGCTTTGATCTAAAGTGAAGAGTGCCTTGGTTAACGTGACACCCATCTTGCATTGGGAACCGTGGCATCTCTTGTGTCACCTCTTTAGTTTTCTACACCTCTACCGTCCTGGATAGGATACCTTTAGAGACAACTACAAGTTGTGTGATAACAGGAACCATGAGTGCTTTCCTACACTCTTCATCTTCTTTAGGTTGGGATTCAACAACATTTGAATAATGAGCAAAATAAGCATATAACAATTCAAAAAGTTGATGAAAATACTACTCACCTTCACTATCTTGCGTTCCAACTTCTCCATTCACTAAAATGTGAAAAGTCCTCATCTTCATGTCTTCAAACCTTCTAGCTCCTCCATCACTGGACCATAGGAGCTCTTGTTTCTTCATATCTTCAAGCCTTCCTCCTCCATCAATGGACCAAGGGAGCTCTTCTTTCTTCGCGTGTTCAAGTCTTTTCTTTCCCCATTGACCATCTCCAACAACAGTCTTGGCATATCCTACCTCTAGTGCTATTTGCACAACATCATGTGATCATTATCCAACCTTCAGCACTTGCAAGTCCACTGATTTGTCATCTCAAACCACTCATCATCAATCTGATTCAATCTGAATTTTCAACAATTCTTACATCCCTACTTACAACAATCTCACTTACGCATAGACCCACCAACCTATATGCTCTCCCTTGGTCAACATACCCAACAAATAACAATTTTGTACATGTGTCATCATCAGCAACTGAACCAAATATGTCTTAATGGTTTACTTTTGGCTTCTCACCAGACCAAGCCTCTTCGATGTGGCTTCTATTGCAACTTTGTTTGCATTCATATTCAGTGATTATATTGTTGTCTTCATCACTTCAGCCCAAAATCTACCCGGCACTGATTGACCAATGCGACATCTTCCTAATCCTGTCTACAAGTCTATTACTCTACTTTTCACCATCGCCTCTTTCCCTTCAAAATTGTTCTTTCTTACAAAAATCAATGAACATATAAAACTATTTTCCACTTTAGAACTAGAGAAAATTTGTCTTCCTACCACATTCTTCTTCTACCTTTGTCTTAAACTTTGTAAAATCATTTAAATAATCTATCTCTTGCTTAAGAAAGACGTCACATAACTTCTGTGAAAAATCATTTAACTAGAGGTAACAGAAACCTTGCCCCTGGTAAGGATGGTGTTCTTGTCACACCACAAATTTTGATATGCACAAGCACCAAAGTTTTGCTTGCTCCCATGCTAATAACTTCTTTGTGTTGTTTACCAACCAAGCATATTGTACATCTCCCTTCCATCTTCTCCATAGCAAGAAAGCTGTTGACCATCTCAAACCTACTTAGAATGGAAAAATGCAACAAACATAAATGCATATATTATTGATGCCCATGTACATTGGCATTGGAATCTCCCCTATAAACCATTTTCTGTAAACCTGCTGTACTACTGCCTGTCACACTTAAATTCATAACTACAATCCTACTGTTGTAATTATCCCAAAAACACGATAAAAATTCAAATTTGAATAACACTTTTTCACCCACCAATCCATCCCTAAATTTTGTTCAAACTTAAATTCCTGTCCTGAAAAAGATAGTCATTTCAAAAAACAATTACAGACTCACTGTGTTCGTCTGTCTAGGAAGCTGTGCTATTTCAGCCATGTGGAGTTAGTCTGCTTTCTCTGCAGCCCTAATCTATGCAGCCAGAGTATTTTTCTGTCCTTTCTGTGCCATGTTCTATATGCCACAGTTTTGCGACACCCTACTTCTGTCCTCAGTTGAATGGGTCTATATGTGCCCTACACACACACACTTTTGTCATGGACTATAGACTGTTTCTACAGATCGAGGTTTCCTGTAACTTGTGCATACAAATTCTCTACACCTCAATGAAATCAGCACACATAATTTCTGGTTTCTGCAGCCTGACTGAAAATCTCTAGTGATTGTGCACTCGACTTTCTCAAGCCCTCCTCTGTGGCTCTGCATACAAATCAATCTGTGGTGTGGCCCTAGTACTGTGGCTTTGCACACACTCAAATTGCTCCTCTTCTATGCAGACCATTGATTCTCGCAGGTCTTTCTCTTCTACAAACTCGCCTTCTCTGCAGTAATCTCTGTATTCTTGTGGGTTTGTCTCTGTTACAAACTACTCTTCTCTGCAGCAAGCTCCCTCTGACCTTGTTCTCTCTGCTCTGTCTGCATGTACACCTCTGTATGTGCTTGTTCAACTCACACCTATATGCTTGTGGTGCCCTCAACACCTTGGGAATCTATCTTCTATTGTCTAGATATTTTAAGTCTACATGTGGTTGCACCGAGTGAAACGAGGTGCTCTACAGCCCAGTATGGGAGAGATCCTCTAACGTGATATAACGTTATAACGTTAGTAACAAAATAATTAAAAAAATTCATGTCGGCTCATAAAATAAAAAACTATGGAAAATATTTATAAAAAAAAATCCATGTTGGTTCATAAAATAAAATATTATGAAAAGTAATTTAAAAAATAGATGTTCGTTTATAAAATAAAAACTCAAAACTTAAACGCGGATCTACCAATCAAGAAAGATCAAATTTCTTGAGTTTAAATTTAAAAAAGAAATACACCTCAAGAAATTGGATCCCTCTCGGTGCTTGATAGATACGAGTTTAAGATGGATCTATACTGGTGGTTACAGGTGCTCTAGAACATGCACCATGTGCCTTACATACACCCAAAATTTTGTCACCTACTAAAAATTTGTGTCTGGCAAACACAATGCCCTTCTTTCCTTGATATTTCTGATAATTAAAATATGAGACTTTAGAACTTTATTAATATTTAATTCTCAAAGATTTATAACTTATATTTTTCCTTTGGTTGGTCTGTTTCAGTTTATGTATTGGCCAGTTTGGCATCTCCTGTCCAACTTGTGAGTGACCAGTCCCTCAGCTCATTTTTTATCAACACAGTTCCTAGGCCCTTCACCTACTTCTCCTCAGCTCTTCTTCATTGTGGCTCCGATACCATTTCCAAAAAACCACACAAGTAAATAGACAATAAATATAAATCACAATATAATAAGAGAGAAATACTTGATTGTTGTTATTCAGTATAGTGGATATCAGTATAAAATCAGAAAATTTAGTATTATGGACCCGAATTACAATGGAAATAAGATGAAGTTACGTCTCTGATAACCTCTTGTAAGTGAATGATGACAATCATGGCCATACATATTTGTCCACACAATGATAAGACCATGGCATTTGTACAAGTCTTATATTTTACAAAGAAAGATGATGACAGAATTTGGCCAAACAGCAGAACTTCGTTTTGCTAGATTACTGAATGTCATGTCATACTAAGCCTTGTCAAATCAAGGATAAGAACAACAATCATGTTGACAAAACCTTTACCATGGGAAAAGCTATCAACAATGGATTAAATTTGGAAGGTGTTTCAAGTTTAGATAGAGAATCAGAATCAAAAAGTCCTTAAGAATTTCCAGAGACATAAAATGATAAAAGGAAAGCATAAATCATGTTTGAAAAAGGGTTCCAAAACTCAAAGAAAGGCAAAGTGCAGGCACAATTTGTCCCTGAAAAGTGGAAACCAATATATATCAAGAGGGAATGCCCTCGTAGGGAGGAGTCTATAAAGGAAGAACCAAGCATCAAAGCATCAAGAAAGGAGGTTTGTTTATGCAGTTTGTAGACATAAGGTAAAAATGTAATGCTTTCTGACAAGGTTGGATGGGAAGCATTCCAAGAATTTCTGATGCACAGTATCAGTCTTCAGATAATTTGATTTCAGTGTCACTGTTGTGGTCCATATGAGAGACAGCAGTTATCAAAACATAAATCCTCTTCACAAGTAGTTATTTAATTATGCTATAAACTTGTAAAACCATTTGGCCTCTGTAGTCTGTATTACCTAATCTGTTAAAATTGTCAACAGCCACATGCTTCACTGAATTATATATTAGCACTGCTTCAGAAGTAAAACAATCTGTATAATATTTTCTGTAGAAGAAAGGTGGGACACGTAAACATTCTACAAGTTGAGTACTTAGTACCTGCCATGACTCTTCTCCTCTGAAAGAATACAAATTATTCTTTTCTTTCACATCTGGCAAAAAAGTCTTGTTTTCCCCTCGACATCGGAAATAAATTGTTGGCCTTTCATGAAACCATTCATGAGTTCTGAAAATTTCTATAGATTCCAGTGTGACATTTCTAGCCGCAAAAGTACCTGCAAAATAAGGCTACAAATGATGCCTATGCCAATGTTGTAAATACCAAAATAATACGTATTAAGAAGTAACCCAGCAATAAACAACAAACTCTTGCACATATGCATGCATACAAATGTATCTCCCACTGTAGAATGAATTAAGAAAACAAGAAATGAAAAAGATATAAACCCAACCAGAAATCCTACTAAAGAATTGAGAAAGGAACTTGCTATCATTAGTATAAAAGCCTGTTATAATAGTGTTAAAATTTTCATGTTTCTCTTGGGAATACTGTAAAAGGCAAAATAACAGAAACGAACACAACAAGAATACCACTTGCACCATCATGTTTTAAGAATTGCACAAAAACATATGCAGGTATTTACTTTTGCTGAATATATTTAGCAAAGATGCATGAAATCACACTATTATGAATGGCATGCTTGGAAAACATCTTTCTCCACCTCACTTGAAAAGAATGTGATTCTGTAAAAGAAAATTAGGTTGTGATTTCCTAGAATCTGAGTAACAAGACTCTGGTGTAATGGCACTTTCTTTGGTTCTACAATTCATCTTTATTGGTTTTGTTTTTTGTTGTGACTGGTACTATATCTCGTTTCTCTCTTGCCATGAATGATTGTGTATTTAACACATAAGGGAAAGGAAAGCAATCACTTGTGGAATGACTAAATTAGTAAATAGACTAGGAGAGGTCAAGGACATTTTTATAATTTGAAGTGACCAAGAACATATTATCCTGTAAGCGCCAAAATTTAGTCATCTCTATCATTGGATAAGTAAGAACACAACTAAAACCACCTTTGGATCCTATGAGATTGTTTACACTTGAACCTGCACTGCTTCCTAAATGGAAATCCGGTGCAACTTGCAGATGCTACGCCCACTGTCACCTCAATGTACGTGCCTCTCGCTTAGGGTTGGCGCATACCAACTCCAAGGGGGTATCCCTAACTGTACCTGCACTTGTTAGTTATTTGCTTAATGAAAAAGAGCTGCATGTAAGTAAAAATTATATCGAAACTAAAAAAAAAGGAGGGAAGGATCAGAGAAGACCAGTGTCTTAAAAGGGCTTATGGGGTCAAAAGTGGGCTAAAATGATCATCCAAAAAAGGGGTGGAGAAGAGGGGTGAGGCTTCCAAGATGGAAGAATCTCGCCACCAGACAGGCCGTGGCTTCGAATAAATGGGTTCTGATGAATGAAGACTCTATGCTGGTCATTATAAGGGAGCTAGGGGGGTGGTGTAGCACGCAGCAGGTCCTGAGGGGCTAAGGTAGCTTACTAAAACCTGTAATAATTGACACATCAGAGATACAATCGTCCAATCTGCCAATTAACCTAACAACCTGCACAAGAAAGTAATCAAGCATATATTATCCAATTTAGGACTCAAATAGCCTAAGTCCATGTGCCCTAGCCTAGAGCGCGTGTGCTTTAAAGAGATCCACTTGCTCATACCACTGAACTTTCCCATGCATGCCTTCATTAAGTAATAAACATGTGGGTTAAGGTCTGCGTTCTAACTTTTTGTTGCTCTTGCATGCTGCCATCTGACAGAAACCACGCTATGCATAGAACACGCCAAACTGTAGTTTTATTTCCACATTTGCTGTTGAAATAGATAGCACAGAAGTCAGGCTGTGCTTCCTTGCATGTATGGCAGTTTGAGATGATTCTCATACTAATCTCAGTGATGACCAGTGCACCCTTGCTTCTAGTTCTTAACAGTAAATGATAAAGGCGCTTTGTTTTTAGTTTGTAATAGCAATATGGGTGAATGATCAACACCCTCTTAGTTTTACATGGCACTAAACTCAACTGTATCTTAAGAAAAGCATAATCAATCTGACTAACACATGCACCCAATCACCATCTCTCTTCATGCATGCGCTCACTACTCAAGTGTAAACATAGATACTGCTGTCTCAAATCGTAATAGCTGTGTAATTGCCAACTATGCGATCCTACACGCACTTTACTGCCACTAGGTCACACACTTTTCAGACATGAAGACTTAGAATAATAAATAACAAGTGTGCCTCATATACTCTGTCAAGACTGTTTGAGGTGTACAGCAGATCATATTCTCTTTTAGACTAATGATATGTAGCAGTAGTAACTGTTTTGTTTGGGAGATGTGCACTAGCTGCTAATGCATCTTAGTGCTCATCACTGCTCATTATTTAATAAATCGGGTATGACAAATACTGCATGATTCAGCCTGCGCAATGATTCACACATGTATGCATGCATGTTGTTTCTTTCCTTCATGGACCAACTTTACCATGCATAGAAAGTTGAAACTTGAAAGTTGAAACAATACATTTCTACTATCCTCCTTTGTCCATGCATGTGCCCCCTAAGTTGCATCATTGCTAGTATAACCGAGCCTTTCTATTTATAAAATTTGTGTGGCACTAAATTTGGATCTTCCTTGTTTTGTTTGTATGTGTGATACACTTTCAAGTTTCAGCAACATAAGATTATCCCCATCAACGTGTGCAAAATGAGCATTCGCTTCATCTGCAGCCTTCTGGGCCTCCCGTAACTGGAGAAAGCAATTTGGGACTGAAAGCATAGCAGTGATGGAAAGAATTTCATTAGAGCAGTTGCACTCAGGGCTGACGACTAACATTTTGGACATGTGGGGGTCCAGTGGAAATTCACTCCTCAGCTTTCATTATTCCCATATTCAAGCCGCAACAAATGATTAAAACAAGTATGAGCACTGGGTAACCTGTCAGAATGTGAACCATTCTAAGAAATGAAAAACCGGAGGTTTGCAAGACCCTTAATTGGAGCATGATTACTGCCTGTTACAAAGAAACACAGCTTCCTTTTGTTCTCCTCATCCGGTGAATGAACAATCTCCCAAAAATCACAGATGACACGACTATCCTTTCTATAACCATCCTTGTATACCATGTATTTCTCTAGTTCTTCAAAATCAAGTATAGGGCTGCTGCAAATTAAATGTTCCAGTTCAATAGGTTGGAATAACTTCAAGAATCGACCTTTGCATAATTTCTGCAATCCCCTTTTGAAAGGCATCAAACGATGATGCTATGCAAGTCTTAATATAATACTTCATACACAGGTCAATATATTCTTTGCAGTTTTCCCTGGTAACAGAAATATCACTTCCATTCTCCTTCAGCTCAATGTTTATGGATTCCCCAAAAATATCTTGCACTGAAACTTCGAAGCTCCTACAAAAAACTTCATTACAAAACCTCCAAACGAGTCTTGTATATTTCTGTGTTCATGCCTTCCATAACAGTCTTGTTTTCTTGTAGGGAACTGTTCTTTTACAAGTGCCTCCATTGTTTTCTGCATTGTTGTGAGCTTGCACCCTGGGTTTCCCATAGAACTCGGCCAAGATTTGCACTGTTGATATGCTCAGGGTATCCATCCATAAACATCCAGGTATCTTTTGTGCCTATAACTGCTCAGATCTAGCCCAGATTTGGACTAAGGCTGTTTACAGCTTCTTTTGCTGCTGTTCACCCATGGGCATGCCCATAACTGCCCCTTCACTGCTGTTTCTAATGCACAGGAAGCCCAAAACACGCCCAGGTCTCAAAAAATGGAGTTTATTGCTGTTGACTGTTGTCTGAAGGTTAAAAGAGGCCTGAAACATGTACAGGATTGCCCAGAATTGAAGAAAATGGGCTCTTTAATGCTGGTTCTATGCCCAGACTTACTCAGAATTGGAGACTAGGCCATCTTACTGCTGCAACCCACTGTTTAAAACATATTCCAGACCAATGTTATAAAAACTGAACCGGTGGTCGAACCGGCCGACCTCGAGAACCGGAATCGGACCAAAACCGGGAAAAAAAACCGGATCACAAAACTGGTCCACCAAAAATACATAAAATGTTCAAATTTTGAAAAATTATATATATATAGATATAGATATATGTTCAACCATGTGAATCAAAACCATTATACACAAATTTGCAAAAAGGGCTCTGTTATCACACTATAGTAGCAGGGCTACTATTATTGCTTAGCAGATATCTGCACATTCCAGAGCTTCCATTATTCCAGAGCATGGCTATATATTTTGGATCACTCATGATCAGAGCAGTATATTATTCAGATTTATGTTAGACCTTGTGTCAAGGCTGAGCCTTGAGAGTTCAGATTTGATGACTGATGTGACCCTTTATCCCATACAGTTTCAGTTCAGTGCTTAGAGATGTATTGCAGCAGTGTTTCAGATGATACATGATGATGATTATTATGATGATGTTATATGATCTATGGATATGTTATCACTGACTGTGGATTATTATCTTGTTGATTTAGTCATGTTTACAGCATCTGCTTGGTATATTATTCCTGATGTGGCAAACTATTTAAAATGAACTGTAAATCATAAAATGGACAATTGCTTGCACATTTAGGTCATTTAACAAAACCCACTGGTTTTCCACCTTACATAGACATGGTCTTTCCTGACACCAGTTGTTGGCTAGTGTAGGCTCCATATTCACTTGACTCCATCCATACATGACCTTCCTATTTGACTTTAAACCTTGACTTGTCTCATTTGACTTTCTGATACCGAGGACTTCCCCATTTTTCTACCTCTGTGTTTGGACCGCATCCCTGTATATTCAGTGTCTCGGCTCTGAGTTGGTGACAAAACTTGCCTTTGGTGAGTTGGATTGTGGGCCTAAATCATTCTGGTCGGTTGTCCCGATGTTTGGCATTGGCTCGAACTCCCCCTAGTCACTTGAGATGTTGTTGGCTAAAACTGAAAGCTCATGTTCTACCTATGGAAACTTATAAATTCGCCCATGGAAACAAAAAAAAAAGGGCAAGAGCGATGAACAGCTAAAAATACTCCTCGAAGAGTATAAGAAAGGTCCAAAAAGCAATGGTTCTTAAAAGCTATATCTAAACAATTGTTGACCTTATATGTATTGGAAAAACATGCCCTGGATGAAAGCTGCAACTAGTTGTGCTTATCAGCACACCTGAGATCCGAAGGGTTATGTAGGCCAAAAAGGCCATGAAATAAAATTGAATGATCCTAATGAACCTGGATCAACTTGATGTAGACATGATGCCTAAGTTGAATAAGCACTCTCTGAACAACTTATCCATTTGTGAGGCACAGCCATCCCCCGTGTTATTTTTGTCCAGCACAGAGTTTGTAGCTTCCCCCTTCTCCCAGTCCAAAGTATTTCTGAGTTAGGTTAGACAAGTCAACCCCTTTTCCCAACCTTGTTCCTAGCCTTCATCCTTCACTAGCAGTTTGACCATGTCCAATGGGTGAGTTTGTCATTTGAACTATTGTGCAAGTAATTTTATATAACAAAGGAATATGCTAACTTGATTAATGCCACTGAATGGATCTTATACTTTGAGCTAGGCTGTGAAAATGATTAGAGAAGCATGTCTTAGTCTACTGATGTGATTTATCCTTGGTTGTACATTATTGGGATCTGTGATGATGTGGGCCATGTATAGATGCCTATTGATGATGATTGATGGTCCCACATGCTTGATGATGATATCATATGATGCAGATGATGATTGATCCAGTTCAGCAGATTTATTTATTACTTCATATCAGCAGATTGTACATTGTCCATATATGGTGGACCCTACAGCTGGCCCATTAGGGAAACCCCTGGTGTATGAGTACACATTTCTAGTGGATTTGGGTCTTCTGGATCCAATGAGACACTTATCTTTCAGTTCCGGGCACTTCTGACAGTGATTGATGCAGTTTTACACTCGTTGACCAGATTTGGGGCTGATTTCCCAGCCTGAGCAGCAGGGGCCTTGAGAGGCCAGTTCACCTAGGGCGCTGATGATGAAGGGGGTGGTCCAGCCACTTGTTTTTACCATTTACCCCCCCTTCTGGAGAGCCTGGTGGGCTCAGATGGACAGCGCAGATTCCCTAGGAGGCAGTTTTGGCACTTTCACAGTTACCGAGGCAGTTAAAAAATGGGATAAAGTGGTCACTGAGGAAATCGATTTGGGAAATTGAGGCAAGGTTTTGGCATTTGGTTTTCACAGAGGTCTTCCAGGGTGATCTCACTATCTTCCAGCCAGTTTTCACCATGTGGGTATGCCCACATTGATCACAGGAGGTCTTTTACTGCTAGTCTGTCACAGATTTTGAGGACAGATTTGATCATTTATATTATCTTGGACATATTTTATTATTTTATTGTGCCTTGGGGATGAGCTAGTAAGGATTGATGCCTCCTAGCCCCACCATGTGCTTATATTGTCATGTCCTAGTCACTATGAGGTGGATTTTGGTACTTATACTTCTCTAGTGGATGACGTCACCCCCTTTTTGTACCATTTAGTGGGGGCGCTATCATTATATTGGGTGATCCATGTGATGTATTGCTATGATTTATTGTTAATCGTTGATTAGATCTTTTGATCTTTTAATCTTAGCCACTCATGTAAAAAGTGGTTAGGATTATACTCTCTCCCCATCCTATTTAAGGAGGGAGCCTCTCATTGTAAAATTCATCTAGAGATTTTTGGCTCTTGGCTCTTGGAATAAAAATTTCTATCTTTTGGAGTACATGCTTGGATTGGAGTGGATGTTGGTTGTTTCGATTGTAAATGCTTTTGTCCATTGCACTGGAGGATCTATTGTAGCTATCTTGCATATTTGCCATATCTTATTTACAGGTTAAGAGGACGATTTTGGACAAGGGCGAATTGGTGGGGAGGCTTGCCCTTCAAGCTTGGAAGAAGTCGTTTTGGTTTGACAGAGAGTAGTTTTGCCTTTGTGTCAACTATTCTATGTTTCTCTCTCTCTCTTGCTTGTATCTACCTTCAACATGTTAAACTGATTGATGCTTTGCTCCTTGGTTTTGACAGGTTAGAAGGAATCACAGTGGCTTGGGAAAATCGATTTGGCAAGAGGGCTTCAACAATTCTCCATTTGATCTTTGGCAAAGTAATCCTCGTCTCAACTAGCATTCATCTCTTCATCCAGGTATGCTCCAAGAGGTATGATCTTCTTCTTCCTTGAATCATCCATAATTTCTAGATCATAAAAACCCTAATTGATTAAAACCCTTGTTTTTGGTTTTTCTTAGATCTACTTAGATCTAGCCTTGTTTTTGAAAAGATATTGAAAACCCACCTCTATAGCATCCACCCCTAGTTGGATCTATAGTTTGGTGGTGATTGGCTTAAAATTGACACACTTTTCAAGGCAAAAAGCCCTCTTGAACCCAAATCGCACTTCCTAGTGAGAGGCTTGTTTGGTTAGATCTAGCACATGGGTAGGTGAGATCCCACTTGATTTGCAATCTAGACACTTGATAACCTACCCCCAGATTGTTACTTTGGTGAATTTTACCTTGTGGACATCATTCCATGTTTCAAGGGGTTAAAACCCTCTTTTGAATTTCTTGGCACACTAAAACTCAGATCTACTAAGATCTAACCCTTGGATTGACTTGATTTTTGGGATCTACATAGATCGGGGTACTAGCTACTTGGATCTATAGTTTGGTGGCCTTTGGACTTGATTTGGTCCACCTAACCCCTCCTTTAGCCCTCCTTGAGCAAAGTCGCACTACCTAGGGAAGGTGAGTTTGTCCACTTTGAGGAAGTGGATGTTTGAGATTTTTGGGGATTCGAAACGGCCATACATTGAAACCTAGGTCTAGAGTATCTTTTTGTGACGATCCGCCTTGGGGTTATCATTCCTTGTTTCAAGGTATTGTGGTCCACTTAGGGTCATTTCATGAAAACCTAGATCTAGCAAGATCCAACCATTAGATCTCATTTAGCCCACTTGACTTGGCTCCTAGGTGTCCCGATCTACACTTTGACATACCTTTTGACCCCATTAGCCCATTCAACAAGGCACTAGTCCTCCTCAAAGCAAGTCGCACTCCTTGGGAATTGTGTCAAACCCTAGATCTAGCACGTGGGTATTCCTAAACTCAACTTAGATCCATAGATCTAGTCATTACCTAACCTCTAGTACCAATTTCACACCTTAGCTTCACCTTGTGGGCCCACTTAAAGCCATTTCACACATCCCAAGAAAATAAGACCCACTTGTGTAAACATATGGTACTACAACCTTGTCATCATACCAAATCATGTGGCCTAAACCATACGTAGGTTGAAACACTAGCATTCTCTTACACCATCTTCAACCATACCCCAACTCCTAGGTCCACTTAGCCTTGCATTGGTTTCCGTAACTCATCATTTACCCATCCTTAGAAACCTTTGTTTGGGTCCAATCAACTGTGATTGGTAATAGGGTCTCCCCCTAGGTCTTATTACATACTGACCTAAAGCGAAGAGTGCCTCGGTTGACGTGACTCCCACCTTGCATTGGGAACCGTGGCATCTCTTGGGTCACCTCTTTAGTTGCCTGTCTCCTCTACCGTCCCGGATGGGATACCACCAGGGGCAACTACAAGTTGTGTGATAACAGGCTCCTGTGTGTATTTTGCTAGGTGCCATACCAAGCATATTTCACTTGAATCATATGTCTAACATGTTGAGGAAACTGTTATTGTTGAAAGGGTTGTTTCAAGGTTGTTGTAACAAACAGTCACCTTGGAATATGCCCACAAAATTTTCTTTTAACTGCACAATTAGCTCAGAGTTGTTGTTAGGGGCCAGGGCTGCTCAAAGTCTCTTTACTGCTGTAGATAACTACTATTAGGTGTATTTTATTTATGATGATATAACCAGGAATGTTGTAGGTATTTAGCATACCCTTTCAAGGCTGCTACACTTCCCAAGAATGTCAAGAATGATTCTTAACTCAAAATACTCAAGTGAATAGTGTGAGAGAAATAGAGTTGTTGGGATTGCTTTTATAGCTTTCTTAGGGGCTTAGGGTTATCTAGAACCTTCCCCACTCAACCAACTTGTTTATTTTTAAAAAAAAAAAATGGCCTCTTAAATGTCGATGTATGGTTATGTATTGAACCGGTCAAAACCGGAACCGGAACCGAAAAACCGGTCGGAACCGGTCAAAACCGGCTGGTTCTGTATGGAACCGGCCATTTCCAGTTTGAGACACTGATTTGAACCGGTGACGCCTCTAAACCGGTCGAACCGGACGGTTCGACTGGAACCAGTCCGATTTTTACAACACTGTTCCAGACCTTGTCATAAGCTCAAATGCTACTGCAAACAGGTTTGAAGATGTACTACACCTCATATGCCTCCAAAGGCTGATCGACTGCCACATGTTCTAATTCATCATAAATTACTCCAACGTATCATTAGGAAAAGAGGAGGGGGTGCCTTAATATAAAAATATTATTTGTGAACATGAGTACCCAAAGATGAGCCCCTCCAAAATGTGTAAATGATGTATCCTTGCCTCCATACAAAAAAGCTTAGCCACCCTCACAAATTAGACCATAAGCAGCCTCCTAATAAAATATTATATTTGTGAACTTGTGTGCTATCATAGGAGCCACTCCAAACTGGGAAAACAAGTCTCATAAAAATCAAATGTTAATATTATCCAGGTCACTATTCGCTCTGGACACCCTGAGATCTCAATGATTTGAGTCTCTATAAGCCAATAATGCAATAAAGACTTTAGACAAAAATACTACCAGATCTCTTAACACTTCAACCAATAAAATAGCAAACACACAAATGAACTCACAATATACCCTGGAAACCCCAATGGGGAAAACCAGCTCCGATGGGGGCTTTCTTCTTCCTCGAGCCCAGAGCAAAGTAAGAATAAGAAAGATACATACAACTCTTCAGAATACAATGACCAAACCTGACGGGTTATGAAACCCGAGATCGCAGCAGCTGCAACTGCCGCTCTTGGGAAATGCGCCCCCTGTTATCAGTTCGGATCTAATACTTCTGAAGATTTGCCTCAGCCTATCTCAGGATATACTTCCTCACTCTATACTCCACAGCCCTAATCTGCTCTGTCTGGGATGAAAGACTACTACTGCTCAATGTAGAATGCGCCCCTGATGCTCTACATGGAAAAGTGTGCCCTCCCTCAATAGCCGAAAAAAACGCCATAGCTCTGATCTCTGTCGATCTAAACTCAAACCATCACAAATCTTCTTCAAACAATGAAGAAGACCTACTTTGTTGATCTCAACTGCTCAGGCCTCAATCTAGATCCAAAACATCCTCCTCTCTCCAGGAAGTGTGCCCCCTCTACAGCAAGTCGCCCTCTCTCTGAACTATGTAGAAACCACACTGTTAAGCTCTATGAGCCCACAGTCTCTACCAGATAAGTGCCTCTGATCAAGTGAGGTTTGATCCAACTTAGATCCACTCACTCTCCCTACTGCAGAAGCTCCTCTCCCTCTTAGAAAGTCGCCTTCTGCATGCACTATGCGCCCCTCTCACTCCAACTAATCTCTTTCTGATAAGTCTATTGAGTAACCTCTGTCGGTGACCTCCGGCCTCCTTATAACATCTCACTGATCAATTAGGTTTACCAAAAACCTAATATGAGTGCATGCAAAAACTCACTTTTGCATTCATTTTTAATTAAAAGGTTAGCATGGAAAAATGATGCATGCATGAGGAAAATCACCTTGAAAGGTCCGCATGCATTTGCCAATGGATTCATGCTAGCTGGTAGAGTGCATCTCACCCTCTACCTCCTCCTGGTGCCTATACAGTAACTCTACCTCCATGCTAGGCATCTGAACATGAAGAACATCTCGAGATACCACTATCTCTAACACTCCCTCTTATCGAGGGAAGTCCAACCATTGATGCTTGGATCCAACAAATCTCTTGCTGCTAACACTGACCCATCTTCCCTACCTATCATTGTTGCACTCTGACCTGTAGTACCCTAATCCAACTCCATCAGTGTGGCTCCGAAAGAAGCCTCCTGCTCACTCACTAACTCTGTCACTGATCCCTAATCCAGAGTCCCTCTGAATATCTGCAGTAGCCAATCTCTGAGACTGCCATCAAGAGAATCACTAACATGTAAGTGATCTCCCTCTCTCTCTGAATTGACTCAGGTCTCTCCTAAGCTAATTCCATCTCAGTCATCTCATACCAACTCAGTCTTCGGCTGGTACCTGTATGAGCATCATGCTCATCCATCTTATATGAGTCGAAAGACTCACTCCTATGAACATCATCAACATCATGAGCATCTCGCTCATCCATTGGATAAAAAGAATCACTCCTCTGTACCTCATCACCATGGTGAGCATCTCGCTCACCCATTTATTGTGAGGACTCACTCCTCCGAGCACCATCCCTGCTGTGAGCATCTTGCTCTCTATCCTCCTTTGTCTCAGATGAGGATGCACTCAACCATCCTGATGTACCTGACATGGGCTGACTCCGAACCACATACTCACCACCGATCTTGTGACCCATCAAGACTAGATCAACTCCCTCTGGATAAGTGAATATGAGATCTCTTCGGAACACAACTGAGTAACCCGCAGCATCCAATGCTACCACTGAGAGTATCCTCCCTCTCAATCCTGGAATGAACAATACTCCTGATACCTCCAGGAGTTATCCAAAGTCTAGGTGCTCAGTCCCCTGCACATCACAAATCATTTGCATAGGTTTGTACTCAAGGAATAGGAATGCCTCTTGCATCCCGGTCATATGAATACACTGCTTGCAGTCAATCATCCATCTCTCATCAACCTGAGCCTCTGGCTGATTGCTATCATGTCCTGACACAAATGAGGCAAGTGAGAACTTCCTCTCAAATCTGGAGGCAAACTCATCTACCTCCTGAACTGTTGCAACCTACTCATCCTTCACCTACTTGTTCTTCTTCCTTAGTGGACACTGTCCTGCATAGTGTCCATACTCATTGCAGGAAAAGCACTTGATCTTGCTTAGATCCTTCTTTTGTTTAAACCTTTGCTTCCCTTTGGCTGCAAGTGCCACATTATCCTCCTCGGGGATGGCAAAATATGAACCTTGAATATAACCCCTCAGGATCTCTTCTTGGGTGCAATCATCCCACAGACGATCCCACTTGGGAAGGTTCTCTCTGGCAATAATGGATTAGACAAATATTGCCCATGGCTTGGTCATGCCATTCAGGGCTTGTCGAACCAACTCATTGTCCTCAACCTTCTCACCCACTGCTCCCAGCTCATCTCTTAGCTGAGTAATCTTGGTGAGATATATGGCCATGCTCTCATCCTTGGCCATCTTTATACTTCTCAATTTCTCTCTGAGTACCATCTTTCTGTTTGCATTTGAACTCTAGTACAACTTTGTTAAGGCATCCCACATCTCATATACATTGTCTTTAGTCGAGATATGTGGGATCACATGGTCCTTGACTGCATCAAGGAGGATCCTCTAGGCTTTTATATTCTTCTTTTCATAAGTTGCTTTGACAATTGCATCTGTCGGTACTATGACTGGATTTGTGTCTGTGCTCTCCACAACATCCCACAGTTCACTCTCCTTCAGGAGCAACACAATTCATGCCTTCCATGCACTGAAGTTAGAAGCCCCATCCAACCTATCCTTTACTTTCAAACTAGTAGCCATAGCCTCTGAACTGTCTAAGAAGTGAAACAATAACTGACCCAAGAATCTCTCTCGGTCACAGATTTGGCCTCTCCTCGCACAGATCTGATAGATCTATCTCAGATCTATATACCCAAGTCACAGATCTAATAGATCTAGCCTCTACAACCACAGATCTAAGCTTTGCTCTTCAAATCTAGTAGATCTGGTCTCTATCTCACTGATCTGACTGACAAAACTGAGTCACCACACAGATCCGGTATGTTGCTTGCAGATCTGAGTCTGAATGCTCCCCCTAACCCTTACCAGGGCTCTAATACCATGTTAATATTATCCAAAGGTCACTACTCGCTGTAGACACCCTGAGATCTCAATGATTTGAGTCTCTATAAGCCAATAATGCAATAAAGTCTTTAGACAAAAATACTACCAGATCTCTTAACATTTCAACCAATAAAATAGCAAACACATAGATGAACTCACAATATACCCTAGAAACACCAATGGGGAAAACCTGCTCTGATGGGGGCTTTCTTCTTTCTCGAGCCCAGAGCAAAGTAAGAATAAGAAAGGTACATACAACTCTTCAGAATACAATGACCGAACCTAACGGTTTATGAAACCCGAGATCTACAACAGCTGCAACTGTCGCTCTTGGGAAATGCGCCCCCTGCTGTCAGTTCGGATCCGAAACTTCTGAAGATCTACCTCAACCTATCTCAGGATATACTACCTCACTCTATACTCCACAGCCCTAATCTGCTCTGTCTAGGATGAAAGACTGCTATTGCTCAATGTAGAATGTGCCCCTGCTGCTCTGGATGGAAAGGTGCACCCTCCCTCCACTGCTGGAAAAACACCCTAGCTTAGATCTCTATCGATTTGAACTCTGATCGTCACAGATCTTCTTCAAACAATGAAGAAGACCTACTATGTTGATCTCAACTGCTCATGCATCAATCTGGATCCAAAATGTCCTCCTCTCTCCAAGAAGTGCGCCCCCCCTGCAGCAAGTCGCCCCCTCTCTGAACTCTGTAGAAACCACACTGTTAAGCTCTATGAGCCCACAAACTCTGGCAAATAAGTGCCTCTGATCAAGTGAGATCTGATCCAACTCAGATCCACTCACTCTCCCTACTGCAAAAGCTCCTCTCTCTCTCAGAAAGTCGCCCTCTGCATGCACTATGCACCCCTCTCACTCCAACTGATCTCTCTCGGATAAGTCTGTTGAGTAACCTTTGTCGGTGGCCTCCTACCTCCTTATAACATCTCACTGATCAATTAGGTTTACCAAAAACCTAATATGAGTGCATGCAAAAACTCACTTTTGCATGCATTTTTAATTAAAAGGTCAGCATGTAGAAATGATGCATGCAAGAGGCAAATCACACTGAAAGTTCAGTATGCATTCGACAATAGATTCATGCCAGCTGGTAGAGTGCATCTCACCCTCTACCTCCTCCTGATGCCTATACAGTAAGTGTACCTCCATGCTAGTCATCTGAACATGGAGGACATCCCGAGATACCACTATCTCTAACATCAAAAGGGGTTGGCCCCCATGGAATCAACTCAAAGTACTAGGAACATGAAGTCATCCAACATAATTCCCATCTGTAATCCTGCTAGAGCTTGCCACATCATCTAGGAGAGAGAAAAATCGGTATGAAGGATTTGGATCACCCCATCATCAATAAATTCAAGACTATCCAAGAGCACCATCAACCTATCCATTTGCTTTGTGATCAAATTATAAGTGAAGCCTAATGCGAAATGAGGGGTAACACTACACAAAGGCATCGGTCAACCACAAACGAACAATATGCCCTGATTACATTTGGATGATCTGTCAAGCCCATTGTCTTGACCAGACAAACCTAGTGTTAACAGAGATCGAGGTCATTTTTGTTTACAAATTCGAAGTGGCCAAGAACATAGTATCCTGTAAGCACCAAACTTTAGTCATTTCTATCCTTTTGTGGTCAATAGTCAAACATTAATAAAATTGTCTTATCTTATCCTTGGATAGTAAGAATGCAACTAAAAACCACTTGTTAACCCTTTCTCAGTAAGGGGTGATATGTTGATCAGTTGTCCCTAAGATGAGATCTTTCTCCAAAGGTCATTGGTCAAAGGTCCTTCCAGCATTTTCAAATGGTCCATGTCCCTTGGATGTGCCTAGTAGAGATGGTGTTAGATGCGCTAGTGGTATGATATCTCTTACCCTCGTTGACACTTAGAATGTTTGCTTATATGATAATATAGCTTCAAGGGATGTTACTTTTATGCTCATATAATGACTCATAACACTTAAAGCGGTTACTCATATCTTAGTCTAACCTTGGTGTCATTTTACCTTAGAAGTGTGTCATTCCATGGGTTTAATTTGTACCCTAGTGAACTAAATTAAGTGATTTCCCCCATTTCATAACATTTTGCCTAGCCATTTTTCATTTCGCTAGCTTGTTCATCCATCCCCTTCATTATCTCCTTTGTAAATGATCTGTCATCAGTAACAACCTAAGGCCTCATAACTATTCCCATATATGAATGCCTCAAATAAAGCTAAAAGAGTCTAGTACTCTAAGGTCGATGTTGCTAAGTTAAATGGAAAACATATAGGACATAAATTGGAAACATATGAAAGATATCACCCCTTGCTAAAAAGCCACGTTCCCTAAGTCCCGAGTTATCAAAGCCAAATCTAAAGTAAGGGGACTAAGTCAATGAAAAGGCTAAAAAATGCAAATAAATGAAAAATAAAGTAAAAGAGATCGCATAAAGAATGTGCATGGATGGATTATCCATGACAACACTTCCTTCTAAGGAACACATGTAGAAGAAATATATTAAACCCCAACTCTTGAAAGTTAAAGGTAGACCTATCAGACTCAGTTGATATAATGGTTAATTTGCAAAGACCCCTTTCCTTACCTAAGTACACTTTCACTTCATGTACCTTCACTTACTTAGGAATCTAGGCTATGCACCTTAACATAGGACTTTTAGATGTAATAAGGACTTAAAAAGGGTCACCCCAATGTTAAATTGGATGAGTAAAGGTTAGATAAGTCATTGAGTTGTTAGAAAGGTATAATTCTTAGTAATTTCATGTATTATCTTCATATTGGTGAACATTTCCTAGGTTATATGTGGGCTAACCCCTTAGCACTAGAGTGCTTTATCATATCTACATGTTATGACTCTTGGTATGATGTGCTATGATGATGGTTGTCCACTTCCACATCATGAGGCCCCTCATCTCCTTGGCACATGGGAGAGATTGTACACTTTGGACCATGCTCTACCACATTTAGACCATCCCTCATCACATTGGAGCATTGGAGATTGATCTAGATGCTTCTTGAGAACTGTTTGAGCTCACTAAGGAGGGTCACACCAACACCTGTGAGCATTTGGAGGTGCTTTCATGAGGTTTTGGAGGAGCGTTCTAGGGTGTGACCATGCGTTGGTAGATTGCTACCACTTGGCACTCCCTTCTTTGAGGATTTTACCACTCATTACCTTAGATTTGGACCATGACGTCACCTTGGAGAGGGGGTTTGACCCACATGTGTGGGGTTTTGAGAGGAGTGTTTCATGTTTTGGAGCTTGATTCATGTATTTGGCTGTCCTTTGGACCATTTGGAGGAGAGCACTCCCCTCTTGGAGCTTCTTTTGCATCATTTCCATGTATTAACCCTTGACTAGGTGGTGCACGCCCCTTGTCTTGGGCATATTGTTGGCTTATGAGAGTTGTTTAGCATTTTTTACCATGTCTAGAGGCTTCTTTGAGCCTCCCTAAGATAGATCTAGGGTTTTGGTAGTTCTATTATTATTTGATTGTAAAGAAAGTTGAATTGCTCCCCTATATAAGAGAGACTCTTCCTCATTGTATCATGTTGTTGTTGATTGGAGAATAAAGCTATCTATTGCACTAAAGGCTCTTGGTTTCTTTGTGATCTTTCTTACATGTGAGGCACATCTTGGTGATTCTATCTTGAGGTAAAATGTATTTTCATTGTGTTGTCAAATTTCTATATGTAGTCCAATAGAAGGGTAATCTTACTCCTTTGGAATTAAGAAGGGAAGAACCCCTTACTTGTTTCATGTTCAAGTCTTGTAGCTTGTTTGTGATTTCTTATCTTAGGAGGAGTTACAAGTTCAAATTTGCATAGGCCAGAGTAAGTGCTAGAATTTAGATCCTATGAAACAAGGTGTATGATTTAGGGTGACCTTTCCTTGGAAGGATTTGCATGAAACCCCAAAGGCTTGGGAGGAAGTTGTCCTACTCTGCAGGTGTTCCAGCCAAGTACTCTCAAGCAAAGCCCAAGGAGAACTATTCTAGGACCCCAATTGCCCAAAACCAAAGGGTCTACCACTCCATCTCATTAACCACAAAACTCCAAAAAAAAATTCCTTTTTGTTTTCTAGGGTGAAATCTGGTTTCTACAAGGCTACAATAATTTTCAAATTTCTCCCTCCATCAAGCCAAGGTAACTTCTCACACTTCAACATTATTTTAGGGCATGATTTCCTTAGTATTTCTGTTTTACCTTCATTTTATAACAGCTAAATTACAGAAGTAAAACAGCCCTAATAACTCTATAAAATCACATTTTAAGGTTAGGGTTTCGCATTAGAATAATCACATAAAAATTTTGGGTTTTACACTTATGTTTCAAGGCTGATTTATGAAGTTATATGGCTCAAATTTCTTCTTAATTGATTTTGGAAATTTACAACAGCTAACTAATTTAAATTCTAGAGTCTTTATGGGCATTTAGCATATTGAAATTTTCAGTTTTCATGGATTTTTTTTGTTCTTTATCATCTACTGAATTCTGGAAATTTCTGCATTTTCATGTTTTAATATATTACAGCAAACACATATTAAAGCAAGTTATCTTTGGTGTTCATTTGGTTGATACTGGATCATGGTTGCATGTTTATCTAAGCACACCTATATTGGCTAAATGGTTCACTCTTAAATCAAGAAATTACTTGCGTAGTTTGGTTCCCATTGTTAAACTTTCTTTTACACAATTCTTGATATATTTCAAATGAGTTTGGATAATTTAATCATGGATAAATGGAATATTGTTGTCTAAATTTCTAACTGAAGCATTGGTAATCCTTGATTCAATTCCACATTTGGAGAAATGATTCTCATCACATCAAAAAATTTGGGATTTCATCTAAATCCAACACCTTGAGTGACACCTTGCTTCGGAAAAATCTTCTCAAGCAAAGCCTCACCTTGAGCCATAACTTCATGTCATCTAAGACTAATTTGGCAACTTACTCTACCTTTAATTTTCAGTTTTGGGATGTTTTTATATTGCAACAAATGAACCCAATGTTTAACCACTTTTGGCATTGATCTATCGTGAATCATTTTCTGCAAACATCTTTTAATTTCCAAAATCGATCTAAATGTCCATGGTTTTATTGTGTTCAAATGGTATCTTCAGTATTTCGAGTTGAGTGTTTGTTTCATTTGGCATTTCTATTTCTACGTGTTCAAGCACTATTTGGGGAATTTAACTTTGTCTAATGATAATCACACACGTTTAACTAAGTTATATTTCAATCCCCTTAGCTCTCTTCAATAAGTCCATATCTAATCAACCCTAGGGAAACCCCCCCCTTGACCTTAAAAGTGAAGGAAGTCTGCACTGAGGTGACAATGGTGCATTATTCCAAGGCTGCTCCATGATAGCACTAGTGGATTGGGGCTTTTCCACCCAAGTGCTAAGTCAAGCTATAACACCAACCTTGTATCAAGCTAAGGGAAGACACGGGTGTGAGTATTTAATGTAAACCAATTTGCCAATTCTACTAGACCTTTGTGACAGCTTCAATTATGGTTAACCACTTGTTATCATGTGGATCTGCACAAGCAAAATTAGCAAGATAATTATATGCAAGCCAAGCCTTGTCATGGTTGGTAGGCCTTTCCTTTTGGACTGGTGCTTTTCCAAACACATAGGAGTGTCTCTAGAAGTCATACACTGCTAACTAATCTGATAATCTGCATAGATAGCATAGAAAACAACGTACTAAAACTCCCTCTTTGGCAGTCCTAAAACAGTTAAAGAACAAAGGTTATTCCCGATAAGTTGTAACGATCGAGAACATATTTTAGAAGTGATTATATCAAGAAATCGAATGAAATGAGTTAAAAAGAATTGTCTTGAGTGAATAAGAGATCAAAACAAGAACAAAGAACTACCAATCATTTACTAACTGTTACCAATTGAGTTGCACATCAGTTGGACTTCCAAAGAGCCGCCAGTGTTTGCACAAATACTTGTGCATTTCAGTGTTCAGAAGTTCAGATCAGGCCTTTTCAGGACTCCTTTTTAATTTTTTAAAGCATGTCCATGCCCCACGGGGTTTGTAATAAAGTGTGCTAGCATGGTGGTCTTTTAAGTAACTTGGCTTTCTAGGACTTGGCAACTAAAGAGGGTATTCCAAGGAGTTTTTTTCCTTGTCAATTATGTTTTTCCTTTAGCCGAGTATAATTAACGAGTTTTTCTCTTACACCTCCAAAGTTGGAATGCCTAAGTTGGTGGTTAGGCCTTGGGGGGTTATTAAAGTTCATGTGTCAACATATATAAACATGCTAGACACTTAAATAAAGTCATATGGTCATGTACTAGGTCCCTAGGGTGTTTTTTTTAATGTTTTGAAAAAATTAATTTTTTCAATAATTAGACCATTTTTAATGGTTTAATTGAAAAAATTCAAAATGTAATAATAAAGTGGTCTGTGGGTGAAATTTGACAATGGGTTGCTCGTTTTCTAAGCCAGAGCATCCATTTAACCCATAAACCCACTTTTCCTAAGTTTCGAACAATTATTTATCTCAGAAAATAATATTTGCTCGAAAAACCCAAAAAAGACAAAATAAATACATATTAAATATAAAAGTCAATTTCCTAAATCAGTAGAAAGTGTCCGGAGTTGAACTGAGCTTCAACTAACGTGATTGTACAGTCAACTGAAGGTGATCTGAACTCCAAATAGGTGATTTCAATCAGAGTCGAGCAAGATCTAGTTAACTTCTCATCAAAGGATGCACCCTATCTCTACATGGGCAACTTTGCTAGATGGCATCATTCGATTAGAGGTGATAATGTCGAGGTTGAGGTCGCCTACCTCATCCAGAGGTGGTGCAACGTCCATAAATTGGCATTCAATCGTATCTCAATCAAGATCCATACACTTCTGGTTAACTCCCTCATCAGCATGGTGCGCCCTATTTGGGAATTGCGCCCTCTCTTGCATGTATTTACCTATTTAAAGAGCAACTCTTCTTCATTGTAAAGCATGAGAAGGTGGAACCTCTGCTCTTGATTTGTTGTAATATTTTTGAGTATTGGAATAAAAAGAAAGGCTTTGGAGGCTACTGTATTGTGTGATTGTCTATTGTGTGGATGTCTGAGGCTCATTGAACCATTGAGGTAAACTATGTCATTTCACAACTTTGCTTATTGTTGGAATTTTATCGACCTTTGAAGGGAATGTGCATTCTAGTAGGGTAAGAAGTAACATTTTATAATTTACTTTTTATTGATAGCTATATATGATCCTTTGAAATTTGTAAATTCTTGTTTGAATGAGCAAATTTTTAGAAGTCTTTTATGTGGTTAAGCATCAATATTTCGATTCTCTTGTGCAAGTTGTTGTGAGTGTCCACAGGTTATCTAAGCTGGAGGTTGTAGCAAGCGTGCTAGCATTGTTACTTCTCAAGCACTTTCGAAAATGAGCTTAGTCCCTCTCAATCCCACTACCAAGAAGACTCCATTCACCCAACTTCCTTTCCATTCTCTGGTTCTATCTCTCTGCTTCAAACTTATAACTTTTCCTTGGTTACTTTGGTGTTTTATTTTCAGATCTATAATTATTGTAGCATTTAAAATAGATCTGATTTTTGCTCATTAGATCTTAGGCTCCAAAGTTCATAAAAAATTTATCTAGATCTAGTGAAAGAAATTTTCCTTTACAAGTTCATTTTATCATAAAATCTAAAGGCTTGTTAGGCTAGTTTGCTTGTGGTTTAAAAGTTATATTTGGCTAATTTAAGAGTCTTTTATTGGCTGCCCTAAAAGGGCAAGCAAAGATCCCAAGAAACAAATTTTTTAGCTTGTTTTCTTGGTTCATTTTGAGTGTTTTTTTTGCTAGTTTAACTTAGAGATTTTTTTGCAAATTTTAGATGGCAACCCAAAGTCACTCTTACAGTGCTTTGGGCCACTTTTCTACTAATCTTTCTTTGCTTTTTTTAGCTTTTTGTTGAATAGGTAGAGAGGCGTGTTAGCGAAATTTTGATGATTTGAGCCATCTAGAACATTCTAAGAACCCTCATCTTTATCCGGTTCATTTTCTTTGAAACTATTGTAAACTTGTTACTCCCAAATCTTCAAGGGACTACAGGTACGTCTGAAAAGCATTGTAAAAGAATTTTTTAAACGAGAGCAAGTGGGCTATCCAGCGCCCACACGCCATCCCCCCATAGGGGATCCGTGTCATATCGTTTTTTGTGTTTTGCTTTTTAGTTTAGATTTTATTTTCGCTTCTAATAAAATAAACATAGGATTAAAATTTAACTTGTTGGATCCGTTTCAACGGTGGGCCACAAGAGTTCTCGGGACTTAGCTTTTCTCATTTTTTAACAATTTCCTGCTTTTAGAGTAATTTTGTCCTTGCTTTCCCAAAGTACAATGCCACGGAAAGAGCTTGCTCGAGTACTGGAATTTGGCCGGAAAAGAGATTCTTGGAGGTAGATCTAACCAAGTAGAAAATCCATCTCGTTTAATAAAATAAACCAACGCTTAAAATCAGAGTATGCTCTTGGTCGCTGCAGCTTAGTCTGATCAGTTGGTCAACCAGAAAGGAAGGTAAGCACTAGTTTAATAGGAAAATCCAATTAAGCTGAATTTCAAGAACTCGGGAGGTTGCGTGGGTTGACACCATAGAATCAGAAGGCTACTGTAAGCAGGTTATGCCTCGCCTTGTTGGACACTTGGTTAAACCTCTATAGCACTCAGTTCGAGAGGTTAAGTTTATTTTGCGCCAAACCCCCAATAAACGCATTCCTTTAATACACACTAATAATCTTAAAACTGGAAACAAGACTTTGCAATACTTTCACGACACAACACAACTGCATCACACTTACAATCTCAGCACTAGTCATTATGCGTTATCATGGTTAAGTTAAATGTACTAAATGTCATGAATGATTTTAATCTCATGTGTTGTTATATTTAAACTTAATTGCAATTGTATCTTTGTTTCGGTATTTTCCATTTTCATCATTAACTCCTAGATGTGTCTTTTATCCTTCATAGTTTAAAAGCCATAGATTCATTTTTATAGGGACCACCCCCCTTGGCTTCGCTAGGAATAGCCTAGACGAAGGAGTCGAGTAATCAGGTGACAGCACTTGACTCTCACTTGCCCCCAAGGACACATAGAGCGGCTTGAAGGTTTCATGCTGCATTTTCCCCCGGTGTGTATTAGGAGGCAACACTAACAATTACATCTTTAACATCCAATGAACAAAGAACTTCTATAAAGCATAATTGATTCAATCACAAGTTACCAAGAGACTTATTGCATTATAGTGGTTGACAAGTGACAAATTACCAATGATCTACTCGTAAACAAATGGAGGTAGTGGTCTTGGTGTTAGAATTTACAATTGAATAGTAGTTATGTTAGATCTTTAAACAATTTCTACTATATCACAATCAATGTTATCAGAACCGGACCGGTGATCGAACCGGCAGAGCCCAAAATATGAACCGGACCGAAACCGGAAAAAAACCGGCCAACCAAAAAATACATAAACTATTCATATTTTGTAAAAAACATATATATTCATGTGCATACATATGAATCCAAACCATTAATACACAAATATGAAAGTTTTTCATATATATAGCAAGTACGGGTGCAAATAACAAAAATAGCGCCGAGTACAATACATATCTAAAGTTCCAAACCAAAATACATCAATAAAAAGGCTCTAAGAGGGCCCTAGAGTCCAAAAAATAAGCAGAGTATGGACCGGCCGGTTTTGGCCGGTTCGCAACCGGTCCAAATCAGTTTTGCAAGTTTTCCCAGTGTTACACGGGTACGCATCCCCAGGGGTAGGAAACACACTTCCACGCCCCCGCACGTTTCAAAAAATTGGAAACGTCCCCCCACATCCCCGTTTGAAGGAACTCAATGAAACACAGAAGGGAAACGTTTCCCTCCTAAAAATGGCGTCCCCACGTTTCCTTTGACAATTTTTTACCAAAAAATAAAAAATTAAATGATAAAGTGCCATGTTGTCCACTATTTTCCTTTTCAGTAGCCTCGATTTCATTTCCCTGCTCAATATGGTTGTATTTCCGAATTTGTTTTATCAGTTATAGGCTATAGCTTATGTATGGTTGTATTTCATTTCATTTCACTTCATCTATGTTGTAAACTTGTATTAATCTTTAGATTATAAAATTAAAGACTTTAATGACTTTTGCTCCAACTTTAATTTTTTATGTATTCTAATATAAATTTTGTAGTATACCTGGTGGGGTCCCCTATGTTGAAGACCCCGACGTACCCTTCAACATTTCCTAAAATTTGGCGGGGTACTTCTGCATATGCTGTTTCTACGTTTCCCCGTTCCCATGTCCCCACGTCCCGGAAACATAGGGGAACCGGTTCAGGAACCTAACCAGACTGGTTGGGCCTGTGGACCAGTCGGACCAGCCGGTTTTACCAGTTCAGGTCCGGTTCCAATAACATTGATAGATAGTGTACGGCTGTGTAAGAGGCATTTTCATGTCTGGATTCAATTTTCCAGCATTTACAGGAAAATCTGAGATATTTTGTCTACTGGGATTCATCTAAAACGGGATGCCCCGTTAGAGTTTTCCATCCATCTGAAGTCAGGCCTCTGCTTATGAACTATTGACTCCGTTACCCAATTGATAGGCACCAATTATGATAGATTAGCGTTACTCTTTCAATTCCCATAAAACTTTCTTTGTTTCCTGATCTGTCATTCGCTATCAGATGGAGCTGGGAGGTGCAAATAAAGAGTTGCAGAAGAACATCACTAGGTAAGTTACTAGCTGATCTCGGGATTTGAAAAAGTTCAGAAGGTTTGGAAAAAGATTCAGAAATAGAGAACATATACTTTAAAATGTATACTTATTATCAATAAATTCAAACAATCACAGTACATAAACATTCACAAAAGTAGCAATTTGAAAAAAGTGATATATACATAAGTCACAATAACATAATAACATTTCGAGCTGAATCAAGAGGGATCTACAGTGAAAAATCTGCTGGAGCATGAGTGCCGCCATTGTCTGTTTGGGAGAAGTTGGCATCAAGAGAGAATTTAATAACGAAAATAATGCATGACAGGGAATGCCAAAAAATAATGAAAACATTGAAAAATATTTTTTCCTTGTGTTTTTTAGTAAAGATTTGGAGGGTCAGTTCGAACCTATTCGATTGGTCAAACCTGTGCCAGGTCTGGCCAAACCTGGTAACTATGCCAGGCATTATTCCACTAGTGAGGTCTATGAATTATTAAGCTGTGCACCAGGTATCCATTGTTGTTGTGATCTGCGACTCTGCCCCAACCAAATGGTATGAGTCTCTAAAAGATGAGGCCTACATAAATTTAACTGACTACTACCACTGGGCCCTCAGCACCTAGTTTGAAGGAAATCTGTGCTTTGCAGTGCAGCCCCTTCGTGCATGTTTCTTGAAGCATTTTTTACTTTGAAGCACCGTATAGAAATCAATAAATAAAACTATAAAACTATTTATATTTTACATAAATAATTTCCAAGCCCACAATTCAAAGAAATTGCCCAATGCTATCCCATCATTTACTAAAAGATCGCCTTGTTGATACTCAAATCTGCAACCCTTTCACTGCTGAACGCATTCCTACATGAATAAAAAGCTTGAGACCTAAAAAGAAACTATTGCGGGTTATGCCCAGAGCCCACAATGGAACCTGGCACTCACAACCCTGTTTATTGCATATGTGATAACTATTCCATTAAGTTACACACGGCCCAAATTTTTATAATCTCCATACAAAAATCAAAGGATGGCACCAATAATCTGGACAAAAGGTTCAAAACCCACCACAACACAATCCAGCTAAAATAAGATCTCTATTAGATTTCAATCCAAATACCAGTAATTCATATTTTCTTCAATAGAGAGAGGAGAAGAGACTTTGCCTGGAGGCCATTGAAGAACGAACAGTAACAAGATAGCTGCAATTCCTGGATTTAGCATTGATAGCAGTCGCCCCTCCTGAATTACAATCTTTGTGTTTTTTCGCAGAATTGTGAATGTTTTGTACTTTAAACCTCGATCTTTCGATCTCATTAATATTCTGTACGTCTTCCGGTGTATATGGAAATGAATGTCACACGAAAGGCTTGACGAGGCCTCTCCACGCTTTTGTCTCGACAGCGGGTCAATGCAACGAAAATCTTTGGAGAGATTGCAATGTCGGCGGGTCTAATTGGTGATCTAGAGATCTGGTGTCGCTGCTATAGGAGGTGGGGAGTCTTCATTAGTAGGCAACGACGGCCAGCCTAAGGTAGTTCACCCACATCTAAGCCCCGCTTTGCCCCTCTTTGCAACTCGGAAATGTTGGAGACTAAGGCAAAAAAAAATGTAGTAAAAAAAGAAATTCGTTAACATAAAATTAGAATATCAAAGTTATATTTCCATCGTGGCTAACTAAAAAAGAAATTAATATTATAATAAAAATGGAAATAAATTTTCATGAGCTTCATAGTGATAAAAGGTTTTGGACAAGATCCAAAGCACTTTGACACAAATGAATTTGTAAAATTTCACTTTTTTTAATACTTAACTATGTGATAAATTTCCATGAAGATATAACAAAAAAATTCAAGAATATTAACCAAGGAATATTGGATATTTAATTTTCAAATATAAATTTTAGTATAATTGTAGAATAATTAAAAATTGAAGGAGTGCTTTCAATAAAGGCTAAGGAGGAGCAACAGCTCCTTGATTATGCTAAAGACTTGTATGTGGAGGAGTTTTTTGCTACATGTGATGATTACCTTAAGTATAGAAAGCTAGGTTTTTGGAGGAGGAAGGGGATCATTGGTGACTTTAGGAAAGTGAGTTAGAAGGCATATGAAGGCAACAGTAACAAGGATGTTAGGACCTTTAATAGAGTGTTACGATCTTTCAATAGTCTATATAGGCTCATTAACTCGTAGAGACAAGGGGGGGCATCTAAGGTGGAAGGAGTTAAGCAAGGTATTGTCATTGTTTAGAAGGTGTTCTTCAATGATGAAAGGGTTAAGGTTTCACATGACCATCTAGATCATATCATGGGATTTCAATCTAAGGAATCTAGTTAGATTGAGGGTTTCCTAGATGTGGAATTTAGTGGAGAAGGCTTTGTGGGAAGAAATTTAAACCTAGGAGCACTTAGTAGAAGAGGGGTTCAAGGGATTAAGAATAAGGAGGGAAAAAAACTAAATCTAAGGAGGAGATCTAGGCACTATGTCAAAAAGAGAAAGGGGGTAGTAAGAATGGTGGTTAGAGAAGATTTGTTCCATGAGCAATTAGCAAAGTTTCGGGTCCTATCTCTAATTGGTTATTTTCATGGACGCCAAATGACAAAGGAAACATTAATACCTTGGATGTAGTCACAGTGGCTTTTGATAGTAGAAATATTTTCCCATATATCATGTTATGACTAGAGGTTGGTTACAGTGTGCATTGAAATCAAAAGAAGACTTAGGGGAAGTTTTGGTGAAGCGATGATACTGGGGATTGTCAATAGTGGCATTAAAGTATTGGCACACATGTTTCAACTCAATAGTGTAACATATTGTCATCTTTCCAACATGGTCTAAAGCTTCTAGGGCTTCCCATAGAGTGTTAGAGTGATAAAATTTCAAGGAATCTTGGTGATATTATAGGTAAAAATTTGCATATTGATTACTCCTATAAGACAAACTCCCAAGGGGTAATAGCAAAGATTCTGGTGGAGGTGGATATCAAAGAAGGTTTGTCTGACAATATTGAGATCATTATAGGAACTTACACCAATAAACAGATTATGGTTTATAGATGTGTGATATGGCATTCATACAAGCATGCGGTAAATGATGTAGTTTTAGTTTTAGTTTCACCAAGAAGGTTTGGAGGGAAAAATCCACGAAAAATCTCAGCACCAAATGAGGAGATGCTAAAACATTCAATTATAAGGGAAGATGTGATAAGGAAACATAAAGTTAACTAAGACAAAGGAAAAAGGTCAAAAGAAGTATAAGCAAAAAGCTCATTGCAAGAGATAGAGAAGGCTAAAAAAAGGCCAAGACCCGTTGATCAATGTATATATAGGAAAGCTCCATGAATCATAGAGCATAAGGAATAGCTAAGAGATTGGAAAGATTCCTCACTTCTAAGAATCTCTTAATGGAAGTGGAGAAAATTCGTTCTTAAGTGGATGTATGTAACATCCCCAATCACCTCGGTGGAACTTTGAGACGATGGGGAACTCAATCGATTCCCGAGACTGAAAAAAGTAACCTCTGTAAAGTGAAAACAAAGCTCGAACGTTGAACTCTAATACACAATGCAGTTATGTTATTTGATCATGAGTTTGAACTCTGCTAAATTTCAAATATAAAGTACACTTAGACAGGGATTTGAAGTTCCAAATACATCTACCCACGCAAGGTAGTTAAACCACCTATAATAGTAAACTCATATGGATAAATTACATCGAAATATTTTACAACATAATTCATACATACTGTAATTTACACAATGAAATACAAACTATCGTAGTCAGACAGATTTCCATACACTTATACAGCAGAATTATACATACTAAATCTACATGAATGTAGCATACAATTCCAGACAACCATACATTCATGCATAATCATAAGCTGGAAAATAAACACATTCCATAACAACAAAAAACCATGGCATCATAATCATAAGCTGGAAAATAAACACATTCCATAACAACAAAAAACCATGGCATCATAATCATTAATAGAGCATAAACAGACATATGATTACTTATCTTAACAAGAAGGCCCAACTGGATGTAGGACTCGGACGTTCCTCCTAGCTATAGGCACTTCATTGTACTTGATCTCTCTATAGTAGAGGCCACCCTCGAGTTGAGGCTATCAATCCACAAGGGCGATGCTCTGCAACTTTTCCAGCTCTTCACAACTAACCCAACCACTTCTAGATTGACATAGGCTTCCTTAGTTGTTTTTCACTCGGATCAATCCCCAATGCAACCCATTGGTGTATAAAACCCATCCACATTTGTCCCAATCCTCAACACTCGCCCCCCATCAACCTGCACAATGTAAGGAACAAGCCCCCTTCTTCCTCGAGCAGCCTCCAATTCCCTTCCAACACTCCAGCACATGTTGGCCAAGGAGTCTTTGTATTGGAACTCCATGGAACAAAACATGCATGCCATGTTTCCCGAAAAAGGGCTCACTGTCCCATTACACCAGTTCCATGATATTCAGCATGTCTTAGGGACTCCAGGGCCAATAACAAGGTAATTAAACTACCCAACAAGGATTCATTCCCTTTGATTCAATCCTACAACTCAAAATCCCACTCTACAACTCTTGTGCAAAGTCCAACACACTGCCCTCTGCATCACACTCCTCAACCCAATTGGCTACAGGCTCTGCTAGGCGTATCCCAGGTCAACTTGTGACCTCAACACTTCAATCAAATTTGTACACTAATACAAAATTGTCCTACGGGGATTTCTCCTCATAACTCTTGAGAAAGGAATGATGGTCTTACTCCGACAACTCCCAAACTGAATTGAATTCCCCTCTTTTCTTTGCATGATGGGAACTTGACAATTGTCACTCCATGAAGTCCCCTCTTAATCCCCCAATTAGCTTAATTAACAAAGGTTTAGCTTTTGCATAATCAACCGATTAAAGGACCTTAGAATAAAAAACAATCTAAAGTTTTAGGTGAGGCCAAAGACAATCTAGCTAGGGTCCATTTCCCCCCCTTGGTCCTTCTCTCACCCTCGCCACTTGTGGATTTATAGCCATCCTTCTCTTTTGTCCGATCCTTTCCTACAATCACTCAGGAATTTTATTAAATATCATGACAAAAATATACATAACAATATTCAAGTCATCCAGACCTATGTCTCAAGCTTCCAACATGTTCAAATGATTACAAAATTACACATTTACATATGGGGGGGAAACAAGAATGTTACATTCCCCTCCCCCCTCCCCCTTACAAAATGAATCACTCTTGGTGCATCACAACACTGTGTACCTGGCCTGCACATCAAAATTCTTCTTCAAAAATTTGCAAGTATGCTTCTTATGTTACATCCTCCAACTCCCACGTTGCCTCTCAGGGTTGTAGTGGGTCCATTGGACCTTTACCTTCCCAATGGTCCTATTCCTTAGTAATGTAGTTTTCATGTATAGGATGCGCACTAGTTGCACCAGCATATCGCCTTCTAGTTCCACCTGGATTATAGCCTAATAAATTATGTGGTTAGGATCATGCATATATTTCTTTAATAATGACACGTGAAATACATTATGCACACAGAAACACGAAGACAATGCTAATGCATAAGCTACATGCCCTATCCTATCCAATATTTCAAATGGCCCAGAGTATCGAGCTATAATATTTGGATAGATTCCCAACTTCTTGGAACTCTTCTTTGGTTTGACTTTGAGGTAGACATGATCCCCCGCTTGAAATTTGTTGGTTTTGGGATGCAACAAACATTATTAACACAATAGAAACATATAACAGTAAAGCAAACAATAACAACATACACATCATAGACACCATGTTTTATCCTGGAAACCCCTCTCTCGAGGGAAAACCAACAGAATATATCTTCATTATGCCCTTGGAAAAATCCAGCCATGGCATGGACAAGCTCTACCAGCCACGATGTAATGTTCCCATCCAAATAAATTACATGAAAGGAAAATTCCACCAATCTACTAGTTCCCTAGGTTGGGGTGGAAACATTTAGATTTGGAATAAGGGAGCTATAAGACACCAAATGGATATTAGATTGACAAATATATATTAAAAGGGTCTAAATAAATATTAATAATGAGAAAATGAAGTGGCACTTGGTCATGAGGGTGCATAGGTGGTGTGGGATCCACACAAGGCAAGATTCTCCATGCCACATGGCATCCTATCCTCACCCATTTGAATCCAAGGTGGAGTATAACGTTCTTGGGGGAGTTGGAGAGTCATTATACTTGGCATGAGTCAATGAGGGTCGAATTTGAGTGGAAGAATAACTCCCATGGAAGAGTAAGAGGCATCTTAGAGGTATTGTGACACTTGGGCTAGATTCCCTAGCTTCTATGACAACCATGATGAATATTCTATGACACTTATGACAAGGATCAGACCTGATTGCTGACATTTGACCTATATGACATGTCAGGGCTAAAAATAGCCTCCAAGAGGGCGCAAAAGGGAGTTATGGAAGCCAAGATTCCCCCCATTCAAATGGATGGAAGAGGAAGACTAGGAATTGTTGGACAAGTGGAAATCATGGGAATCTCTTCCTAATTCGAGTTGGGATGAAACTCTTGGAGGGAATTCGAGCCATGGAGGTATTGGGAGGCTAATAAAAGACAAGAAGAAAGAATGAGACTAGCTTTTGATCATTTCTCATTTGGCAAAATTGGAGAGCATAGCTTGTCCATGCAAGGTGGATGTTTATCCTTCTTGCCTTAGTACCAATTTTGAGGGTGAAAGATTCCCATCCTAATTGGAAATTGGAGAGGCCATTCAAAATTTTCATTGGAGCTATATGAAGACATTTGTTTATAGGTTGAAGCTACAGGGCTGCTCGTGACCATTTCTCCTTCAACTTGTTCCCACATCTCTCTCACTTTTCTCTCTATATTCTTACTCTTGGAGGAAGGGCGCACATGGTGAGATGATGATCTCTTTGGGGAAGTCCAAGGGGCCCCAATTATTTTTAATATGATGTCTACACTCTGTATTTTATGCTCATATGAACCTTAGGTAGAATATCCAAGTGAAACTATGTGTAAATGCCAAACTATGTATGAATGGTGCCATTTTCCCACATATCTTGTTGTAAGAGTTGAAGTTGTTTGGTATCGAATTGTTTTAGTCAATATATGTGGTTTTAAGTTCTATTTGGAGGACCATTAATGTACTAAATAAGTCTCATATACCTTATGTAGGTCCTTGGGACATTTATCTCAAATTTCATAGCAAGTTATAGCATTTTTCTCACATTTCCCCTATGTAATGACATGTTTACAAATCTCTATTTTATGGAATTTGTAGCAGCCTTTAGGAACTGATTAATGATGTATTTGGGTTCCCATTGAAGCCATATAACTAATCCATGTCTCTATTCTGAAATTTGGGATGGTCGTACTGCATTTGGGAAGCCAATAGTGACCCCTACCCTTGGGGATTTGAACATCGAAACTACTAGTAAATTTCCCATTTTTCTCTTGAATTCAAATGAAGGTTTTAGAAGTCTTTTGATAGTGTCTAAGCACCCATTAGATTCATTTTTATGTCCCAATACCCTTCAAACACCCTCATACCCAATTTGAAATCCTTAGGAGTCATTTGGAAGCACTTGATTCATCACTAGTCCAAGGTTCGAATTTGAACAAAAATTGCAATTTTTCCAAATTATTAGAAAGGGACACTACAAGTGGTATCATAGCATGGTCCTTGCACCTGATTTGGGTGACCATTTATGAGGTCTAGAAGGCATCCCCCACCCTTAGAAACTGAAACTGAAAGTACCTTTGGTGAAGAGGAATAAGCAGGAGAAGAGATGCACTCTGTTGAAACTATGACTAAGGATGAGAAAGGAAGCTCAGAGATAGAAGAGAAAGAGGAATTTAGGAAATTCATGAAACCGTTTTTTGAAGACATGAAAAGGCATATAATGCAAGGGTAGTCAATTTGGAAGCAAATTGGAATTAGGAGGCAACAGTAGTTCTCCTTTCGAGGAAAAGAAGGCATCTGGTGAAAACATCTTCTCAAAGACAGGGCCTCACAATCGACCCAATGAATTTCAGAGCTCAACAAGAGCTACCACACCTAAGTTTATTGATCCCAAAGAGGATTCTAACATCCAATATGGAATGCATGAAGTTCTAGCAGAATGGCACCAGTTGAGTGAAGATTGTAGAAGGACCTTACCATTTGATCAATTCTTTACTATCTCAAACAAGCTCAAAATGAGAGGAGGTAACAGAACTCCTTTTCAAAATAACGTATTGAATTATGCCATAGGTTAAATTCCCATTCCCACCTTTGATGGATCATCCCAAAGTTCTGCAAATACTTGGGTACAAAAGTTAGATGTATATTTTCAGTTGAATCCAATGGTTGAAGAGGATGCTCTAAATATGGCTATTATGCATCTTGAGGGAGAAGCAAATGATTGGTGATTCCATGGACTTAAAACCTTGGTACATGATCATATCACATCATATGAAGAGTTTGTTAACAGGTTATTGGAAATATTTGAGCAAAAAGACCCCGAAATGCCTTTCAAGGAACTAGCATAGTTGAAGCAAACTGGAACCCCTGAGGAGTACATGCTGAAATTCAAAAAATTATCAGTTAAGGTGGCTTATATATCCATGGTTCGATTGGTATTTATCTTTACTGAAGGTTTCGCTTGAACCTTTGAAAGGTTTAGTTAAATCTCACAAACCTACTTTGTTGAAAGATGCCATGAAATTGGCAAGAGATCTGCAAAATGTGCTACCCAGGACAAAGTATCCTCTCAAGCCCAACTTTCCTTCCAAGTTCATATTTGACAAGAAACCATGGAAAAAAGATTCATTTGGGAAGGACAAGGAAAGAAACTATGTTACACATTCTTTCAACCATGGGTACCAGGGCATAAATGTGCTAAGGGGAAGGCACAATTCATTGAGGTTTTTTCTGATGATGAAGGGGACATGGAGGAAGAAGAACATCTTTCAACCCAAGAAGAGGGATATGACACAGTAGAAGAAGATCATTAATCACCCGAAAAAAGGGAGAATGGAAGTGCTTTCAGGAGTGCCTCGTTTTCACACCATTCGATGCAAGGGAGTGGTACAAGGGCAAAGAGTTTCAGTATTGGTAGATAGAGGAGCAACTCATAACTTCATTGATGCAGCCTTGGTGAAGAGGAGAAAGCTACCTACTGAATCATTTGAAGGGTTCACAGTCATTATTCCAGGTAACAATTCTATGGAATGCAATACATGGATTCCAAATCTACAACTCACCATAGGAAATTACACATTTTCTGATAGCTTATATGTGGTGGATGTTGTTGATACAAATGTGGTTTGGGAAGTGCAATGGTTGTACTCTATAGGGGAACATATAGTGAAATACCAAATACCTGAAATGAAATTCAAATATTCGGAAGGAAAACAAAGGGTAGTGAGAGGAATGCACACCTATCCTAACCAAGTGGTGTCTTCCCACAGTATGAGGTCCATATTGAGACATGGGGACATTGAATGGGTTGCTGAATGTTTCATCACTTCCCCCAAGCCAAACATAAATATTTCAGAACATCCAAAGGAGATAAGGAAACTACTACACAAATATGAAAGGGTTTTTGGAGACCTTCCTCCTGGAAGGCCACCTGATAGAGGAGTTGAGCACACCATTTTTTTGGAGGTGGGTACTTCACCTATACAAATACCCCCATATAGACACCCAAAAAGGTTTAGAGATGAGATTGAGAAAGCTATTCAAGAGCTCTTGGGATTGGGACTCATTAGACCAAGCTCAAGTCCCTATGCTTCTTTAGTTGTTTCGCTGAAGAAAAAGGATGGAACCCTAAGGATGTGCATTGATTTTAGAGCTCTAAACAAGAAGACAATAAAGAATAGGTATCACATCCCTAGGATAGATGAGCTATTTGGAGCAAATTTGTTTTCCAAAATTGATCTTATATCTGGTTACCCTCAGATTCGAATGAAGGAGGAGGATGTGCAGAAAACTGCTTTCAGATGTCACTATGGTCATTTCGAATTTCTTGTCATGCCTTTTGGTTTGACCAATGCTCCAGCCACCTTCCAATCATGCATGAACACAATCTTTTGCAAGTAGCTCCGTAAGTTTTTTTTGGTTTTCTTTGATGATATTTTGATTTACGGTAAGATATGGGAGGAACATTTGCACCATTTAGAACTTGTATTGAAAATATTGCATGAACAAACTTTGTTTGCTACGTTGTCCAAGTGTGAGTTTGGGTTGAAATAAATTGTGTATCTTGGGCACATCATTGGGCAAGATGGAGTAAAGGTGCACTTGGAGAAAATAAAGTCTATTCTTGAATGGCCATCACCCAAGAACATCATTGAATTGAGAGGCTTCATTGGGATATGCACTTACTATAGGAAGTGTGTGAAGGGGCTTTCCAAACTAATTTCTCCCCTTACTGATTTGACCAAGAAAGATGCTTTCAAATGGGATGAAGAGGCTGAAAAGGATTCCCAAAGAATGGAATAGGTAATGAGTAGTTGTCCAGTACTTGCATTACCAAATTTTTCTAAACCATTTGTTTTGGAATGTGATGCATCAGGGGAAGGAATATGGGCGGTCCTAAAGCAAAATCAACACCCCATAGCTTTTGAGAGCGGAAAATTGCAGCCACATGAGAAGCTCTACTCCATATATGACAAAGAAATGTTAGCGATCATGCATGCCTTGGCCAAGTTTAGACAATATCTGGTGGGGAACAAGTTCCTGGTCAAAACTGATCATAATAGTTTAAAGCACTTCCTCACACAAAAGGATCTCATTGAAAGGAAACAAAAATGGGTAAGTAAGGTTCAAGCTTTTGATTTTTACATTGAATATGTAAAAGGGAAGGATAATATTGTAGCATATGCATTGTCTAGGAAACCTTCATTTTCCCTTATGGACATTTCAAAAGAGTGGAAAGATATGCTAATAGTAGAGTATGCCAAAGATAGATTTGCTTGTGATGTGTTAGATGGGGTCAAAGGAGATGATAAATATAAGATATTGAATGGCCTAATCTTCTATAAGGACCGAATATACTTAGTTCATTGTTCAAACCTAAAGCACGAGATCTTGAAGGAAGCTCATGATTCTCCTTTAGCAGGCCATCCTGGTTTCTTTAAAACATATAGACAATTAAGACAAAGGTTCTCTTGGAAAGGGCTTAAGGAAGATGTTTTAAAGTATGTGAATGAATGCAAGATATGTCAGCAAAACAAAGTTGAATACACACATCCTGCTGGTCTCTTACAACCATTGCCCATTCCAAAAAAAAAGTGGGAAAACATCTCAATGGATTTCATCATAGGTTCACCCAAGGATTTTGGTAAGGATTGTATTTATGTTGTGGTGGATAGACTCACCAAATTTTCTCATTTCTTTTCTATTACATCATCTTTTACTGCTGCACAAGTAGCTGAGCTATTCTTTAGAGATATTTTCATATTGCATGGACCTCTCAAAAACATTATGAGTGACAGGGATAATAGATTTATGAGTGCTCTTTGGAAAGAACACTTCAAGTTGGTGGGCACTCAATTGACTCCTAGAACAGGCTATCATCCCCAAACTGATGGCCAAACAGAAAGGATGAACCAATGGTTGTAGGGGTACTTGAGAAACTATGTTGGTGAGCAACATAAAGCATGGGTTAAGTGGCTACATTTGGGTGTGTATTGCTACAATACTACTTTCCATATGTCCATTGGCATGTCTCCTTTCAAAGCACTTTATGGTTATGAAGCACTCATCTTTGTTGATCACATTTTTGGTGATAGTAGAGCTCCAAAAGATAAAGATTGGGTTGAGGAAAGTCAAGAGATTTTGAAACTTTTAAAAGACAATTTGCAGGTTGCCCAAAATCAACAAAAACAGTATGTGGATCAACATAGGAAGGAAAGAAATTTTCAAGTGAATGATTTGGTTTATTTGAGGCTGCAACCATATAAGCAAACCACCTTAAAAGCTAAAGGATAAAAAAATCTTAAACCAAGGTTCTATGGTCCATACAAGATAGTTCAAAAGGTTGGGGAGGTGGCTTATGAGATAGAACTTTCGGAAGGTAGCAAAATCCACAATGTATTTCATGTTTCATGTCTGAAGAAGGCTATTGGTCAACAAATTTCTATTTTAGAAACACTCCTTCCATTAGATGATGAAGGACAACTCATACTCATTCCAAAAAAAATAAAATTTGAAGACAAGAGAAAGAAAATTGAGAAGCAGAACCATAAGAGAATATTTGGTACAATGGAAAGATTTTCCAAGTGAGGATGCCACATGGGAAGATGAAAATTTTTTGCAACATCCTAATTTGGAATTGCTTGAGGGCAAGAAATATTGGGTGGGGAGGACTGTAATGTCCCCATCCAAATAAATTACATGAAAGGAAAATTCCACCAATCTACTAGTTCCCTAGGTTGGGGTGGAAACATTTAGATTTTGAATAAGGGAGCTTTAAGACCCCAAATGGAAATTAGATTAACAAATATATATTAAAAGGGGATAAATAAATATTAGTAATAAGAAAATGAAGTGGTACTTGGTCATGAGGGTGCATAGGTGGTGTGGGACCCACACAAGGCAAGATTCTCCATGCCACATGGCATCCTATCCTCACCCATTCGAATCCAAGGTGGAGTCTAACGTTCTTGGGGGAGTTGGAGAGTCATTATACTTGGAATGACTCAATTAGGGTCGAATTTGAGTGGAAGAATAACTCCCATGGAAGAGGAAGAGGCATCTTAGAGGTATTGTGACACTTGGGGTAGATTCCCTAACTTCTATGACAACCATGATGAATATTCTATGACAACCATGATGAATATTCAAACCTGATTGCTGACATATGACCTATATGACATGTCAGGGCTAAAAATATCCTCCAAGAGGGTGCACAAGGGAGTAACTATGGAAGCCAAGATTCCCCCCATTCGAATGGATGGAAGAGGAAGACTAGGAATTGTTGGACAAGTGGCACTCATGGGAATATCTCCCTAATTCAAGTTGGGATGAAGCTCTTGGAGGGAATTTGAGCCATGGAGGTCTTGGGAGGATAATAAAATACAAGCAGAAAGAAGGAGACCAGCTTTTGATCATTTCTCATTTGGAAAAATTGGAGAGCATTGCGTGTCCATGCAAGGTGGATGTTTATCCTTCTTGCCTTAGTACCAATTTCGAGGGTGCAAGATTCCCATCCTAATTGAAAATTGGAGAGGCCATTCAGAACTTTCATTGGAGATGTATAAATACATTTGTTTACAGGTTGAAGCTACAAGGCTGCTTGTGACCATTTCTCCTTCAACTTGTTCCCACATCTCTCTCACTTTTCTCTCTATATTCTTGCTCTTGGAGGAAGGGCGCACATGGTGAGATGCTGATCTCTTTGGGGAAGTCTACTAAGGGGCCTTACATATTTGTAATATGATGTATACACTCTATATTGTATGCTCATATGAACCTTAGGTCGAATATTGAAGTGAAACTATGTGTAAATGCCAAACTATGTATGAATGGTGCCATTTTCCCACATATCTTGTTGTAAGAGTTGAAGTTGTTTGGTATCAAATTGTTTCAGTAAATATATGTGGTTTTGAGTGTTTTTTGGAGGGCCATTAATGTACTGAAGAAGTATTGCATACCTTATGTAGGTCCTTGGGACATTTATCTCAAATTTCATAGCAAGTTATAGCGTTTTTCTCACATTCCCCCTATGTAATGACATGTTTACAAATCTCTATTTTATGGAAGTTAAAACAGCCTTTAGGAATTGATTAATGATGCATTTGGGTGCCCATTTAAGTCATATAACTAATCCATGTCTCTATTCTAAAATTTGGGATGGTCGTACTGCATTTGGGAATCCATTAGTGACCCCTACCCTTGGGGATTTGAACATCAAAACTACTAGTAAATTTCCCATTTTTCTCCTGAATTCAAATGAAGGTTTCATAAGTATTTTGATAGTTTCTAAGCACCCATTATATTCATTTTTATTTCCTAATACCCTTCAAACACTCTCAAACCCAATTCAAAATCCTTAGGAGTCATTTGGAAGCACTTGATTCATCACTAGTCCAAGGTTCAAATTTGACCAAAAATTGCAATTTTTCCAAGTTATTAAAAAGGGACACTCACACGAGCACCCTCGACCATAAGTGAGTTCCAAAACATGCACATCATGCACACATTACAATGGAGTACAACCAACCTATTTATAGGTTTACATCACAAGAATGCCATGGGAAAACCTCCCAATACCATGAGTCTATTACAACAATACCTAAGTCAATTAACTTGTTGAGTAAAGATTAACCCAACATTAACCCCTTTAAACTTGACTTGGGAATGAGACATCCCCCCCCCTCAAGTTCTATCCGCTAGGAATATGGCATCCCTCCTATCACCTAGGTCTACAACTTGACTTCACCTAGGTCTACAACTTGACTTTACTAGTGAGTTACCAAGGGTATGCATGCCTCTATTGGTCTTACAGTCGTATTCCCATTTACAGTGATTACAACTTCATTAATGAAACATTGCTACCTAAGCATCTACATGCTCATACAATAATAACCAAGCACACTTGAATTGAGTACTTGAATTTTGTTGCTCAATCAACCACATACATAATTGTATTCTCTAGTTGATCCTTCTGCATAGTTGACAACAGACTTCATTGTATGATCCAGTCGATCCTTCTACATAGTTGAAAATGGACTTCAACGTCTAATCATGTCCATTCCTCTACACAATTGACAACATACTTCACCATCTTCTCCTATTGATCCTTTTGCATAGTCAACAACATACTTCATAGTATGATACAGTTAATCCCATTATAGGGCCGAAAACAAACTTTACCATCTGCTCTAGTCGATACCTATGCATAGTCGACAATGTACTTCACCATCTTCTCTAGTCAATTTCTCTTCATGTTGTTGCAATTACTTCCTTGGTTTCCACTAGAAAATCCTCTTTGATCACGTCTGCATCTACATTAGGAATCACAACAATTTCCAACAGAGTCTACCCCTCAACAACACAGGCGTCCCTATGAAGCCAAAACAACTTTGTTGTGTATTTGATCAATTTCAATTGACTACCTAGACAATTGTAACCACGACTGCTCAATCGACCTGAGCTTATCCACCCAGTCAACCTTCCGTGACTCCTCGGTCGATATTAACCTCAATTATATTGAAGCATCCCAATCGAATCACAATACTCATTTCGTTGACCAGTTAACTATATCCTCAGTCAACCAATCGGTCATGCCAATTACCTGGTCGACCACTTTACCATCGACCATCCGTTGAGTCATCAACCACTAGTCAATTTGCATTCCCCTCGACCATCCATCAAGCTGTCAACCACTGGTTGATACGCATTCTTGTCGACCCTGACTATGATAGATCACGAATCCAACTGCTCCATCAATTACATTGAGTCGACCATCAGTGACTCTTGTTGACTTTAACCACTTCAACCACAAATCTCTCCCTTCATATTTGAACCTCGACCTCAAACTAGATCATGCATACCATAATTTGATTCTTCCATTCATCATCTTCACGCCATATTTCAATAGTCTAAAAACACAACACAAACCAAAAAAAAACCAATTTTTTTTTTCTTAGGGGCTCTCACACCCCCAAAACACCCCTTTGCTCGATCGGGTCATTTATTCATTGATCTAGCACTATCCTAAGAGTACCTAGAAACAACATGCTCCAATATTCCTATCGGGCACAAATATGTATACTCGCACTCCATGTTTCTTTTGCATACCTCGGATCTATCACTTATGTTGCTTCTCAGGCCAATCCATCACACCAATGGATCCAAACACACCGATTCACACTCCACCATGCAAATCGAGGTAACTAGAAAAATTTCTTCAACTGTTCTCATAACAATAGCTCCATCTACACTCTACCATGTAGATCCAAGCAACTAGATCTTGATCAGATTGCTCTACTTGGAAAGTTAGAGTCTACTAAGCTTTGATACCAAATCTTGTTTCCAGGATGCAACAAACATTATTAACACAACAGAAACATATAATAGTAAATAAAATAATAACAACATGCATATCATTGACACTATGATTTATCCTAGAAACCCCTTTCCCATGGGAAAACCAACAAAAGATATCTTCATTTTGCCCCTTGGCCAAATCCAGCCAAGGCATGGTCAAGCACGGCTCTATCGACCATGGGAACCCTCGACCATGAGTGAGTTCCTAGACATGCACACTCATGCACACATTACAATGGAGTATGACTAGCCTCTTTACAAGCTTACATCATAAGAATACCATCGGCATACATCCCAATACCATGGGTCTATTGCAACAATACCAAAGTCGATTAACTCACTATATGAGGGAGCCAAGATTAACCCAACAAAATTATTTGGTTTCTCTACCCCTATTTGCATAAATTTTATGTTTGTCTTGAGATGCCTTCAGATTCTGCTTAATCCTGACCATCTAATATTCCATTTCTCTAAGTAACTTTGGCCTAATCATCACTTTGTTTGCTAGGTTATCCCAACTGATGGGAGTGTTGCATTTTATACCATACATGGCCTTTATTGGGCTCATCTTTAGTGAGGCATGATACCATTATTGTAGGAAAACTCTACCAAGTGTAGATAATTCTCCGATCTGGATGGTTGGTCCATCGCATACATTATGAGCGTATCTTCAATAACCTTATTAACCCTCTCAGTCCTCCCATCTATCTTTGGATGATATGTTGTACACAAGTTCATATATGTTACAAATATCTTAAACAGGCCCTTCCAAAAGTTTGAAGTGGACTTGGAATCTCTATCAGAGACTATTTCCTTGAGAATCCCATGCAATCTAACGACTTCATTCATGTAAATGTCTGCTATGTCAGAAGCTTTATGAGTTGATTTGACTGGTATAAAATGAGTTGCCTTAGTCATCTTATCCACCACTACCATGATGGAATCATGTTGCTTAACTATTATGGGTAACTTGGTGATGAAATCAATAGTCACCACATCCCATTTCCACTCTGGAATGGGTAAAGGTTGAAGCAATCATGTCGGATTCCCATGCTCAACCTTGATATTCAACAATATCCTTGTTCATACTTGGCCAAAAATACTAACCCCTTACTGCTATAAGTGTCTTTTGGTATCTTGGGTGTCGTGCATAAGGAACTTTATGCATCTCATTCAAAATTATCTTCCTAAACTCACCTAAGTTGGGCACATAATTTTTGTTTTGATACTTGAGAATTCCATCATCTTCAAATCTGTAACTCTCATATTTTTGAGGTATGTTTCTCAGTTGTAATCCTTCCTTTACCTGAAGGTAATGCTCACTGGTAATTACAGTTGTAAGAATTTTGTCCTTTGGATCTGTCTTGCAAATACTAATGCATGTAGCATACATTTCATGTATATTCCAATTGAGTGAATCAATTGCTTTATTTTCCTTATATTTGATGTGTTTGATTTCAAAATGAAACTCGCATAGGAATTCCAACATCGTGCCTGCCTGGCATTTAAATATTGCTTCTCAAATAAATATTTTAATCCACTGTGATCTATCCTCGGCTCACATTTCTTTCCCATGAGGTAATGTCACCACACTCATTTCAAACCTTATGACATCTAGTGGAGGTACACCCTCACCACAAATCATGGCCGGCCCTACTCAAACAACCTTTCTATTCATGGCTAGCTTAAATATCCTATATTCATCAAAACTCATCAACAATCCTATCCATCATGATACAACATGGCCTCCTATGCCAATAAAGTTGGCTTTATACATACCCAAGTTTGAAGTTAAACAAGGAGATTATCCCACAAATGTTGTGATGCCATTTCACTTATGGTGCTCATCCAATAACATAGTTGAAGATACCATCCATCTTCAATTATTTTAGACGACCCTTATCGAAACAAAAAAAAAATGGTATGTCAGTCTTCCTACATGCGTGCAACATTTGAATCTATTGCCACTGTCTTCCTCACATATTTTCATCTCCTTTTTCATCATGAACTTGGACTGGAGATTCTTTAGAAATTTAGGTAGAACAAATCCATGCACATTGATGACCACATCCATGAATGGTATCAATGACATACATTGTATAAAATCAACATACATCCTGAATTCTCATTAGGTTAGTTCTTCAAATACCTCCTCCCAATGATTTCCAAAGACATCACAATCACCATGGAAAATACTGAATATGAGGCTATCCTTAAATCCCAACACTTTGATTTAATTTATGGCTAGTCAATGTATCTATACACAATCATCCTTGATGCCCCTCGACACTGATATACAGAGAAAACCACCCCCAACACCTCACACACTGCCGATGGCATAGTTGGGGTCATCTCCCATTAAGGGATCGCACCTAACCCTTATGGGTCAACACCATCAGATCAACCACATGGAGTCCACCCACCACTACTAGCTGTCAGTGCTCCACCAATTGGACCTAACCCACTTTATGGATTAGTTACATATGGACCATATAGTCCCATGTAATAACTCGGTTGTTAAGCCTTGGATTTATGATATTTTATCTGACTATGGACTTATGCTCTATTTGTTAATGTGACTATGGACTTATGCTCATTTGTTTGATGATGTGATTATGGGCTTTGACATTATTATTATTATTATTATTAATGTTAATGTTGTTGTTGTTATTGTTATTGTCATTATAATTGTTATCTTTGAATGATTGTTGCTATTAATTAAATACACAGTTGATTGAGCAAAGGCAACTAAAAGAGTATGGGAGACCATGGATCTCACGGATTGAGGGGGAATGGGGGACATCCCTAGCACCTTATAGCTTGTTGTTGGATGGTAGTTGGTCATCCTAGTTCATGGATGGTAGTTGTCCATCCATGAACTATAGAGTTATTATTGCACCTTGTACTTTAGTGGGGCCCTCTTTCCTAGTGCGCCATCCTTGGAAAAATTCCCTCCTATTTATGTGTTTTTGTCACTTATGATCCCTCTCCCTAGATTCTAGGAGCTGTAAGCTAGAATTTAGCTTCCACCTCCTTAATTTGTGCCTCCACCTCCATAAGTGCATCCCACTCCTCCATTCATTCGTATTTTTGTGCTTCCATGATATTTATGACCCTATTGGATCCCCTCTCTCACCTAATTCGCCCTACTTCATGTTTTGTTATCCCCCTTATGCATTAGTGCACCTCCTTGTGCTCTTCATGGCTCCACTCCTTGGTTTTTGGTAACTCCTCCTCATGGTGCTAATATGGGAAAGGGAATCTCCTAACTAGTCCACCACTCCACTAATTTGAGTTAAGTCTCCATGATGATTCCCAACCACACTCAAAACCCATTCTAGTTGGCCACCTTAGGTCCGAATTGCCCTCCTTAATCTATTTATACGTGTACTCTCTCCTTGTTGAAGCTAATCTTGAGCTTTGGATCACTTGTCTTGTGTTATCTCACCATGTTGGAAATGTCGTTAGTATTGAGAGTGTGTTGAGACTTAAAGCTAGTCTAGTTGTTCTATTTGCTTCCATTATATCACTCTACTAGTCCAGGTTCTCACATAGGAAGCGAGGAAATGGGTTGGTGAGGGGAGTCACATCCCATAGGCAGTGGAGACGGACAAGAAAGTAGTAGTGGGAAGCATTGTGGTTCTCAGAAGAGGTAGTTCTGAGAGTTGCTAGACTAAGTGTGCCTCTACTCGTGGATACATGGTCTCAGCTCGGGGGTGACCTGTTCAAATGAGGAAGGCTTGAATTTGTCTACGGATGGGAGGAAAGTTGTCCTATTGCAACCAATTGTGCTTATTTTGAGATAAGTATATCTCTTATGTTTCCTTTTTATTACATTATTTTATTTGGTATATGTGAAATGGTGGCTAAATTGGTTTTCTGCATGTTCATGTATTGTATTCCAGGATCTATATGCAAGAAGGATGAATTTCATATAATATGTTGCTACTCTTCTTACCTTGTTTCTATTCTTCTTTCTCTTAATCATAAATTGTAATTTTGGCTCGATGGTATTGAGAGGGGTGCAACCATAGGTTCTGATTCACCCATTTTTTCTCCTTTCTGAGTCATAAGACCTATTCCATTGCATTTGAAGTAGCGTTTCCATTAAGGATCGCCTTTCGTTTCATCGAAAAAGCTTTCTGGATGACCAAGCTATGCATGTTTTGGTCTGACAGTTTTCTGGTGCCAAGATGAGCGCACCCGTGATTAGATTGTACAAGTTTTGTTTAAAAATCTGCTCTTTGTTGTAGATCTAAGGTTGATTGATGTATTCTAGATGTAAAAGTGATCGATGGATGGAGGGTGGCAGCCATGCCATCTTATTTTTATTAGTAAGAGATAACTGTAAGGGACATTCATTGGGTGCAGATTTTGAGGGCTGTAGTTGCAGCCAGTGTTCTATGTTTGCTATGGTTTCGGTGTGGCTGTAGATTGAAGCTTACATATGTTCCATGATATGTGGCTTTCCTTACTTTATATCTTCACTAACAACACACACATGAAAACACTGGAAAATAGATTAATTTGCAAATAATGGATGACAACAATACTTGGATTATTTATTAACTATGTTATCAAACATTCAAAACTGCAGGAAGTAATTATTCACACGGAAGATGATGTTTATCATGTCATAATCATGTGATTGTTTCGATTATGCTCCTTAGATCGCACATTGGAAATTATTAATTAAGTGTTGCAACTTTAGTTATAAAACAACTTCTAGAGATAAAAGTTTTAATTATTAGGTGAATGGTTAGTTAGCCTAACCATAATTTATCTATATCCGTTGTGATTAAACTTAACTTAGGCTTATTATTAGCACTCTTAACTTTACTTAAGGGTTAGGTACACTACAAAGTGATATTAGAGCTGAAGGTTTCAACACTGCGGCTGTTGGTCCTTTTGCAAAACTACAAGTTACTCTATAAACATGCATTTGCATTAAATAAATTGGATGCATGCACCTTAATATAGTTTCACATGTGAGTTAGTTAATTAAATTGTTAGCTTGGGATGGCGATGGACTTGATGTCTAGTTGGTAAGAAGAAATCCTTGAAGGATTTCTAACTCCCCTTGTCTTGTTAGGTAGACTGTAACATAGAAAATTTAGCTTGTCACGTCATAACTAAGAAGAAGACGTAGCTTGAATAATAATGAACTTCTTCCAATATGTAGTTTTCTAACAAATGGTTGATAATGAACACATTGCAGTTCCTAGTGAATGATCAAGCAAGTAGTGTGGCCACTAAACTAAGATCTTACTCAAATCTGTGAAGACTAGAGATTCAACAAGTACGAGTTCAGTAGTAGGAAGTCAGGGATTGGAGATGGATTTTGAGGAAGGACAGAGACCATACAGTCCCGAAGGGGAGTTTGTTGAGGGAAGAAGGTCAAATAGGTATAAGAAGAGCAGTGAACCATTAATCTTGGAGGATTCAACGAGGAAGTGTAGGGTGGATAATGAAAGGATAATTCATATCCATGAACAAATTATGAATGATCTAAAATCATTGAAAATCATCTAAAGGTCTGCTGAAAAGAGTCATAGAAGAGGGTATGTGAGATCTAGATCATCTTCAAGGAGACCTCATCACTCAAAGAGGAGGAAGGGGTATGCATCAAGCAGTACAAAGAGTAGTCCTGAAATATCTCTGGTGAGATACAAGAAGAGGAGGTCTACCCGAGGTGAACTAGTATGAGAGATGAGAAGAATCAATCCCCCAACTTTTGATGGAGAAGTAAAGCATTGATAAGATGTTGAAGCATGGTTGTTACGACTAATAAATCAAGAGTATCCATATACCATTTGCAAGGTAAGGAATCTATCTGGTGGGATCAGCTAGTTAAGCTAAAGGACATCGACGAAAACAAAATCTCTTGGAATAAATTTAAAAACTACTTCCAAAAGGAATACCTCTTTGAGCATTACTATAACAAAAAGATGGAAGAGTTCTTTGAGCTCAAATTGGGAAGCATGACTATGGATTCCTATGAGAAGAAGTTTCTGGAAATTTTGAACTATGCAAACTTCATCAAAGATGAGAAGGTATAGATTCAAAGGTTCCTAAGTGGTCTTCCTGAATCTTATAGAGACAAAATCTAGTATGATAGACCAAAGAACCTTAAGGATGCCATCTGGAAGGAAAAATACTTATATGAACAGAATAAGAGCAAGGCCCCATATCAAAAGAATTGGAAGGATACGAAGAAGAACAAACAAGACCAGAGAAAGAAAGGTTTCCAGCCTTCAAAATTCAAAAACGGTAATTCTTATCAACAACGATAGCCAAGGGAAGATCCTTCAGGGAAAATACCACCTATGGAATGTTGGATATGCAAGGAAAATCACTTTGCCAGTCAGTGCCAAAGTAAGAAAATAACCTTCACAACATTCAAGAGGCTTAATTGTTGGAGATGTAGGTGGAAGTGTGCAAAGGATCTATGCAGCCCTGGATGGGAGGTAAGCTGACCACTAGTCCTAAATGATTGAGGTAGCCGGTAAGATTGCTAATAAAACTATACCTATTTTGATTGATTATGGAGCTAGAAATAGTTACATTGCACCTAATCTAGTTGAGAAATATCATTTCAAGAATAGTAAACTTGAAACAACAAGTCTAGTACAATTAGCTACAGGAGCCAAGAGGAAAATCACAGAATTTGTAAAAGTGTGTCCCTTAGAAATGAATGGATTGAAAACCTTTGCAGACTTAAACATCATACCCTTAGGGTCATATGATGCATTAATTGGCATGGATTGGTTGGATGCACACCATGCCATATTGGACTGTCATAATAAAACTTATACTTGTTTGTATGAAGAAGGAAACCGAGTGACGATCAAAGGTATACCTAGACCCATATCCCTAAGGCAGGTCACATCTAAAATTGAAGAAATGTCTTAGAAAGAGATGTTGGTTATATGCCATTCATATGGAAGAGTCAAAAGAAGGAAAAGATCCAGAACTGCAGGATTATTCAGTACTATAAGGATTTGCATATATATTTCAAGAACCGCCAGGAATGCCTCCTAAGAGGGACATTGATTTTTCTATCGACTTGGTGCCAGGGACAATACCTTCATCTAAAGAACCTTATAGAATGAGTACTCCAAAGTTGAAGGATTTACAGATGCAACTAGAGGAGCTACTAAATAAAGGTTACATAAGACTCAATGTTTCACCTTGGGTAGATCCTGTGTTATTTGTGAAGAAGAAGGATGGAACTCTAAGACTTTGCGTAGACTATAGATAGTTGAACAAAGCAACAATTAAAAACAAGTACCCCTTACCAAGGATTGATGACTTGTTTGATCAGTTGAGAGGAGCCAAAGTGTCTTTGAAGATAGATTTGAGATCGGGATAGCACTAGATTAGGATTAAGGATGAAGATATCAGTAAGACAACATTCAGAACAAGGTATGGGCATTATGAGTTCACCGTGGTACCTTTTGGGTTAACAAATGCACCTGCAGTATTCATGAGCTTGATAAATGGGGTTTTTAGAAAATACTTAGATAAGTTTGTGATTGTATTCTTAGATGACATCCTTATCTATTCCAAGATAGAAGAAGAGCATGAAGAACATATAAGACTAGTAATGCAAGTGCTTAGAGAACATCAGTTGTATGCCAAGCTAAGCAAGTGTTCTTTTTATCAGGGCATAATTCATTACTTAGGACATATCATATATGAAGAAGGTGTTTCAGTAGATCCTAAAAAGATAAGATCCATTATGGAACGACCAACACCTAAGAATGTATCAAAATTAAGATCTTTCATGGGATTAGCTGGGTACTACCGAAGGTTCATAGAAGGATTCTCGAAGTTAGCTCATCCTATCACATCTTTATAGAAGAAGGGTGTGAAGTTTGATTGGACTCTTAAGTGTGAAGATAGTTTTCAAATACTTAAGGAAATGCTTACTAGTGCACCTATTCTAAAGATTGCAGATCCTGAAGGAAACTTTGTTGTGTGCACAGATGCATGTAAGCGAGACATTGGTGGAGTATTGATGCAGGATGGACATGTGATTAGTTATGAATCTAGAAATTTAAAGGAACATGAGCAAAACTATGCCACCCATGACATAGAGCTTGCAGCTATCATCCATGCTTTGAAGATGTGGAGTCATTATCTAATGGGTAAGAATTTTGAGTTAAGAACTGATCATGATGGTGTCAGAGATATGGATCTAGCTAAACTAGATTACCTATCTATGCAAAACAATAATATATCAACAATAAGTGCAGAAAGAGAACAAGAGAAAAGAGTACAACAGATATACGTGGTTCACTCAATTGGGCTACGCCCAAGGGAAGGTAGTCTTCTATTATCTCCAGAATATCTCCCTCAAGCTTACAAGAGAGCAATGCCAATACCCCAATACAATATAGAAAGATCATGATATATGATCCACAATGGATGAGTGTGAAAGACTCCCTTGACTCTATTATATACTAAGAGATGAGGAGGAATTACTCTCACATATTACATGTGGGATAATATAATTCTCCATAGTAACATCTCTTTATATAATAATGAATATCAAGAGTATATTTTACCATAATGAATATGAGATATAATGTATTACTCTTTTACATACTATTGTGGATATCTTTCGACATAATACAAAGACATTATTACCTTCCAAGGAATATAAAATATTCCAACGCTCCCCCTTAATAATGGCTGGGAGAAAAGCCCACTAACAAAGGAAGGAAGCAGTCATTACTTCTCCCCCTTGATGACAACTTCCAGAATATACATATGCTGGAATTTGATTAAGAACAACCGCTTCTCACTGAACCATGAAATTGCACATGAACCAGGTTGTACGATGAAATACCCAACAATAAAATGCCGAGAACATGTGATGCAATCCAACAGCAAGGTGCCCAAATCTAAAGAGAGGCCAACATGGCTACTAGATCCACAAGATGCCTAGATCACCACAAGAATCATCACAACCATAACTGATAGCTGAAGAACTCTGATATAACATCCACACCAATGTACATATACTTTCTAATGGCTGATACAATAGAACACGTGGCTAAGAACACCACAACAATGTACAAAATACCCAGATGGCCAATACACATGTGGATAGCAGACATTCTTCCAATCAAGGTGCAATACAAATATTTGTAGAAGACCTCAAACATCGAAAAAACAAGACCCCAATGGTCTATTACACCGAAAATGATATCATACAGATGAACATCATGACTTTAACAATAGAATATGGTGCTTCATTATTTCTGGAATAAGATGAAATCCTAAACAAAGAACTTATCTACACAAGAACTTCCAAGATTGAAGCATATACAGATCATAAAACGAGATTGCTCATACACAAATGAAAATGCTTATACACCAAAGGTTAGCAAACATCATATAAAAAAGATGGAAAAATAATATGATCAAATAAAAGATTAACTTGCTCATTTGAGGAAAATGAAGTTACTTTTACACATTAAGTGTCAGCCACAACATATAAATAGTGAGCCCAAGCTTTCACTTGAATATATGAAAAATTTAGTCATCAAGCAACTAATATTAAGCATAGGTGCATTTCTTACTAGAATTATGTTAATATGCAAGAGATGAATGCCCTAAAAATGTCAATGCTTCCATATATGAACGTTAGAGACAAGAAACACATGTCAATGCTTCCATATAGGAACGTTAGAGACAAGTAGGAACAAGATAACCTCTAATCATAAGAATAGAAATCCCATTGCAACAAGAACAAGGTGCTCATGACAAATATTTCCAGATTATAAGATTGTTCAAATCCATATAAATATTGAGTAAAAGATGATCTAAATAAACATGACATGCTATTTATGAAAATAAATCAAAATGTTTAATATGATCAACATATAACAAATTATGATCAACTCATGATATCACTTATAAAAATTATGAAATGACAAGTCACTAATGATCTTAATCATGGGTTCATTTCTTGTTAACACTATGTAAATATGTAAGAGATGAAATGCCCTGGAAATGTCAATGCTTCCATATAGGAATGTTAGAGACATATGTCAATGCTTCCGTATAGGAATGTTAGAGACAAATAGCACAGGAACTAGATATAATCTCTGTAATACATGAAAAATAAACTATATCCCAATTAACGAACTTATGACAAGCCAAAAAATATGATATCACATAGATTCAAAAAATTGATTTTACTCAAGAAATTAAGTAGCAAGAGCATATAATGATCATAAAGAGATTGCTTATAAAAATAATGAAATGGATTTTCACAAAGGTAGGCAATAACATATACATAAAACAAATAATGATCACAAGATAACACATATGAGTTGTTCTTATAAAATTGCTTTTATAAACATGACATGATTAGAAATCAACATGATTAAACAAAGAAAAGAACAATTTGGTTATTAAGTATCTTGTTAAAAATATTAAGCATTAGATGGTTTATAGCTATCATCATGACAAAATACTAGAGATCCATGCCCTTAAAAAATTCCAATGCTTCCATATAGGAATTTTAGACAAATATATACCAAGAACAAGAAATAATCTCTTAATAAACATGATTAGAAGCAAAACCTAAATGCAAAAAGATGAATAACAGGAAACTGAAATACTTTACCGTATTGATCTGAATCTGCAAAAAACACAGTTAGAAAAACAACAAAGGAAAAGAAACTTTTACTTATAGCCCTTTTGAAAAAAGTGCCAAGAAAAGTCACTCGTGGGTCTGCCAACAAGAAACTAGCGAATAAACATTGATACTCACGGCTTCTGCACGGCAAGGTCGCGTTTACTCGCGGGATGCAGTGTAAAGGAGTCGCAGCTATTCACGGGTTGCGGTGTAAAGGAGCCACAACTACTCGCGGGTCTTTGTACTGTAAAGCCACGAATCTACCGAAGCATTCGCGAGTTCAACACAGGAAGGGTTGCGAATAAACTGAAGTAAGCGCGGGTTGGGCAGTGGAACAATCGCGAGTATGCCGAAGCACACGCGGGTCTGCATACTAACAAGCTGCGGGTCTGCAGTGTATTCGCGGGTTCGCAGTAGGAACAGTCGCGATTAACTGCGGCTTCTACAAAGAAAAATCGCGAGTGTCCAGTTTAAGGCCGAAAACAGTGTCGAATCTGTCGAAGACGGAAACCTGCACAAAGTCTACCAAACTTCGATGAAAACTGCCGTTTTGACAACTGGAAGATAGATCTCCTTGAGGAGAATCAGAAAATCATATAGATCTACAAAAATAACATCAAGAAACCCTTGGAAAAATTTATGCAAAAAAAACTTCCAAACAAGGTTAGGGTGAGAAAAAAAAACTGCAGAAACATGCCCAAATATGAAGAGAAGCCTAATGGCTACCAGATAGAAAGCAAGTCTACAAAATAAACAATGCCCAACTGATAAAATATTGTTTTGAAAGCAATAGAAGGTGCTAGATCATAGCAACAAGCTCTGATTAGATCCATATCTCCGACATAAACTTTTATGGATGATACACAATGGATGAGTGTGAAAGAATCCCTTGACTCTATTATATACTAAGAGATGGGGAGGAATTAATCTCACATATTACAAGTGGGATAGTATAATTCTCCATAATAACATATCTTTATATAATAATGAATATCAAGAGTATATTTTACCATAATGAATATGGGATATAATGTATCACTCTTTTACATAAGTTTGTGGATATCTTCCGACATAATACAAAGACATTATTACCTTCCAAGGAATATAAAATATTCCAACATATTGGTTAAAGTACTTGTTTGAGAAACCTAATTTGAATACAAGACAAAGGAGATGGATGGATTTATTATGTGAATATGACTTTGACATCAAGCATATCAAAGGTAAGGAAAATAAGGCAGCTGATGCACTTAGTAGGAAGATACATGTGATGCATGTAGCAACTATTAGCACTACTACATCAGATTTAAAGGATAAAATCATTGAAGCTAGTGTTACAGATGAACTTTATCAACATGTAAAATAAGGATTGCAACAACAAAAAATTCCACATAAATTTGATAAGTATAAGTTGAAAGAAAATGGGATCCTCATGCATAGAGATAGAGTTTATGTCCCCATTGTTGGAGATATAAGGAAGATGGTTCTGAAGGAAATGCATGATGTTCCTTATGCCGAACATTTAGGTTATCAGACGACAGTAACAACAGTAAGGAAACAATACTATTGGCCAGGGATGAAGAATGATGTTGTAGAATATATAGCTAGGTGCATGGAATGTTAGAAAGTTAAAATTGAGCATCAACATCCAGTAGAATTGTTGCATCCCTTGCCAATACCAGAATGGAAATTGGATGTAGTGACAATGGATTTCATCACCAAGTTTCCTAAGACAAGATTGCAAAATGATTCCATCATGGTTGTGGTAGATAAGTTGACTAAGGCAACCCACTTAATTCCAGTAAAGACAACTCATAAAGCAACTAACATTGTAGATATTTACATGAGAGAAGTAGCTAGATTGCATGGTATTCCCAAGTCTATAGTATCAGACAAAGATTCTAAATTTACTTCTAACTTTTGGAAAGGATTGTTTGAGGGGTTTGGCACAAGTCTAAACATGAGTACAACATACCACCCTCAGACAGATGGAAAGACATAAAGAGTTAACCAAGTGATTGAAGGTATGTTGAGGATGTATGTGATGGATCAAGCATCTAAGTGGGAAGATTATTTACACTTGGTGGAATTTTCTTATAACAATGGATATCATTCCTCTTTGAAGATGAGTCCTTTCGAGGCCATGTATGGAAGGAAGTGCAATAATCCCATCAGTTGGGATAACCCAACAGACAGAGTCATTGTTTGACTAGAATTATTAAAGGATATGGAGAATCAGATGGTTAAGACAAAGCAAAATCTAAAGTCAGTTCAAGATAGGCAGAAAATCTATGCATATCAGAATAGGACCTCCATACAATTTCAAGTTGGAGATTACGTGTTCTTGAAAGTTATACCCCATAAGAGTTTCTTAAACTTGAGAAATTGCTCCAAGCTAGCTGCCAGATACTGTGGACCTTTCGAGGTCTTATCTAAAATATGACCTATTGCTTATGAGTTGGATCTACCTACTTGCATTAGAGTACACAATGTATTTCATGTCTCTTTATTTAAAAAGTATATACCTGTTGCTAACCATGTAATTGATTGGAATGTGATCCAGGTAATTAGAGTGCTTTTATTTTCTTAATTCATATATATATACACACATGGTACTAATCATGTGATTGAATGGAATTATGATCTAGGTGGAATTAGAAGGGGATTTTTCGGTACAACCTGTTACCATTTTTGGCAGCAAGGTCAAGCTGCTTCGGAATCAAGAGATCAGGGAAGTAAAGGTCGAATGGACCCATTACAGCCCTAAGGATGCAACTTGGGAGCTGGAAGATGCTATGAGCGAAGCATACCCTCATCTATTTTGAAATTTTGGTGTTTACGACATGTATGTAATAAATATGCATCGAGGACGATGCATTGTTTAAGGGGGAGGGGGATGTAATACCCCGATTGTTAATCCCTAGACTTATGATATTTTATCTGACTATGGAATTATGTTCTATTTGCTAATGTGAATATGGACTTATGCTCATTTGTTTGATGATGTGATTATGGACTTTGGCATTATTATTATTAATGTTAATGTTGTTGTTATTATTGTCATTGTCATTATTGTTATTTTTGAATGATTGTTGCTATTCATTAAATAAACAATTGATTGAGAAAAGGAAACTAAAAGAGTATGGGAGACAATGGATATCACGGAGTGAGGGGGAACGGGGGACATCCCTAGCACCTTATAGCTTGTTGTTGTATGGTAGTTTTCCATCATAGTTCATTTAGTGCCTTGGTGACTTTAATAGTGTTGGTCACCCAAACATTGTACAACAGAACCCATTTTTTATTTTTTTGAATTATACAATTATTATTGCACCTTATACATACTTTAGTGGGCCCCTCTTTCCTAGTGCACCCTCCTTGGGATAAATTCTCTCCTATTTATGTGTTTGTGTCACTTATGAGCCCTCTCCCTAGATTCTAGGAGATGTAATCTAGAATTTAGCTTCCACCTCCTTAATTTGTGCCTCCACCTCCAGAAGTGCACCCCACTCCTCCATTCATCCCTATTTTTGCGATTCCATGATATTTATGACCCTATTGGATCCCCTCTCTCACCTAATTCGTCCTACTTTATGTTTTGTAACCCCCCTTATGCATTAGTGCACCTCCTTGTGCTCTTCATGGCTCCACTCCTTGGTTTTTGGTAACTCCTCCTCATGGTGCTAATATGGGAAAGAGAATATCCTAACTAGGCCACCACTCTGCTAATTTGAGTTAAGTCTCCATGATGAATCCCAACCACACTCAAAACCCATTCTAGTTGGCCACCTTGGGTTCAAATTTCCCTCCTTAAGTTATTTATACATGTACTCTCTCCTTGTTGAAGCTAATCTTGAACTTTGGATCACTTGTCTTGTGTTATCTCACCATGTTGGGAATGTTCTTAGTATTGAGAGTGTGTTGAGACTTAGAGCTAGTCTATTTGTTCCCTTTGCTTCTATTATATCACTCTACTAGTCCAAGTTCTCACACAAGAAGTGAGGAAATGGGTTGGTGACAGGAGTCACATCCCATAGGCAGTGGAGACAGACATGGAAGTAGTAGTGGGAAGCATTGTGGTTCTTGGAAGAGGTAGTTCTAAGAGTTTCTAGACTAAGTGCACCTCTATGTTGGGCCTAGCCCAAGAAAGGCATTTTTTGTACAAGACAGTTTTGAAGCTGCTAAGTACATTGCATCTCAGAGTAAGGCATTTTTGAAGATAGACAATTTTGAGGAGCTGCGAAGTTGAACGCAGCGTAGTATCGGCAGGATAGGAACCGTGCAGTTGAGATCCGGTTCCGCAAAGTGCCAGCAGGGCACCTATTTTGGGTAAAGAATGTAAGGGAAGGTCGAGCTATGAAAGCGACTTGTTTTGCCGAAGTACTCCATGATTCCCAACAGGCGGGTAAGGAGTGGTGCGGAAGGAAAGCGACTGGTCACACGAGCAGAGGCAAAACGACGTGAACCGGCCACACAAAGCTGTTAGAGAAGGAACAATGGGGTGAAAGCAACCCTTCAACATGCACTTGACATGGAGGGTTGAAAGAGACGTGACCATGCGCAAAAGGATGACCACGACGGAGAAGTCGCTATCAGATCCTAGAAGTCCTGGTTAGCGGAGTAACCATGCCGGTTTTGGGTAACCTTAGGGTTTGGCCCACTTGATTGTAAAGACGTGACCTAAGGGCATGATCTATAAAAGGGCACATTTTGTAAGGGAAAGGGTTAAATCTTTTGTTTGTGAATTGTTGATCTTTGTTATTGAACATTGATCTTTGTTGAGAGAAGATTGTAAAGGCTCTGTAGCTGTGTGCGTAGAGACCTACAAAGAGAGAAGAGAGTCTGCAGCTGAGTGCGTAGACTGAAACTCTTGTACCCTTCCCAAAGATAATACAACAACAGTTCTTGTGGACGTAGCTCCCATCCTAGGGGTGAACCACGTTAAATGCTGTGTTATGTGATTGCTATGTGGTTTCATTTGTGTCTTTACTTATGATGAATGGTTAAGTGTTGTTTATGAGTTTATGTGCTTTGCTTTTATATGTATTTGCCATAAGGATGATGATGGGAATAACATGTTAAGTAATCACATGTATGAATGAATGTCGGATGCATCTGAAGAATGCACCTGCCATATTTTCCAGAGTTGTTGTGGCTGCATTCAAGGACTTTATCCATAAGTTCTTATAGGTTTATTTTGATGATTGGACTGTCTTTGGTTTGCTGAAGAACCACTTTGAAAACCTAAGAATGATGTTAGCTAAGTGCAGACAACATCAAATTTCATTAAACTTAAAGAAATGTATTTTCTGTGTGCCTTATGGTATTATTCTAGGACACATTGTGTGCAGACAAGGTTTGATGGTTGATCCTGTGAAGATCGCAGTGATTGTGAACTTACCTGCACCAAACTCTGTGAAGCAGCTTCGTACCACATTGGGGCATACAGGATACTATAGAAATTTCATCAAGGGTTATACGCAGATAAACGTGCCGATGGAAAAACTGTTGAAGAAAGAAGCACAGTTCATATGGAATGCAGAATGTGAGTAGGGACTGGACACGCTAAAGGAGAAAATGGTAACTGCGCCTATCCTAGTTTTTCTAGATTGGGATAAGCTGTTCCATGTGCATGTTGATGCTTCATCTATAGCATTGGGCATTGTGATCGCTCAACCAAGTGAAGGGGGTATTGATCACCCCATTGCATTCTCGAGTAGGAATCTATCTTCAGCTAAAAAGAACTATGCGACCACTGAAAGAGCCCTCTAGCTATGGTGTACGCACTGCCGAAATTCAAGCACTATTTGCTGGGTGCACACTTCTCCATGTACACTGACCATTCAACTTTGAAATACTTGGTCAATAAGCTAGTGTTATGGGGAAGAATCTGCAGGTGGTTATTACTCTTCCAAGAGTATGACTTCAAAATTATGGTTAAGCCAGGCATATTAAACCTAGGACCTGACAGGCGAAGAACCCATCAATCTTGAAGACAGTCTGCCTGGTGCGTAGTTATTTTCTATACAGATCGGAGATGACTACTACAAAGACATTGTAGACTTTTTGACTATGGGATTGGCACCCACAGAGTTCACTACGCAGCAGAAGAAGCAGCCAGTAGTCAGAGTAGCAGACTTCACTATAATCGCAGGTCAATTATATAAGTTGGGACCGGATGAAGTGTTATGCAGATGTGTGTTGGAGCATGAGAATCCATTCATATTGTCTAATGCACATTCAGGTGTATCGGGAGGTCACTACGCAGGAAGAGCTACCGCGCAGAAGATATTAAGAGCAGGACTATTATGGCCTACAATTCACAAAGATTCAAAGGAACATTGCCAGAGCTACGATGTCTGTAAGAGGATGGAAAGGCCGTCGCGAAGAGACGAAATGCCATTGAATCCACAGTTGACACTACAAGCATTTGATAAATGGGCCATCGATTTTGTGGGACCTATTAACCCATCAGGGAAAAGGATTGGTGCGAGATACATTATCACTGCGACTAATTATCTCACCAGATGGGCAGAAGCTAAACTAGTGAAGGACTGTAGTGCAGTTACTGCCGCGCAGTTCATCTTTGAGAACATCCTTACCATATTTGGATGCCCGAAGATTTTGATGAGTGATCAAGGGACCCATTTTTTGAACTGAACTATTGAAGCCCTTACTGAAGAGTTCCACATTTATCATCAGAGGAGTACACCATACCTTCCTCAAGCAAATGGAATTGTTGAAGCTTCAACAAGGTACTGGAGAATGAGCTGACAAAGGTATGCAATGTAAACAAGGATGATTGGGATCTACGCATTCCAGCTGTGTTATGGGCATACGAAACAACTTGTAAGAAGTTGACAGGCCACAAACCTTTCATATTGGCCTATGGACAGGAAGCTGTGATGCCGATGGAGTACATTGTACCAAGCTTGAGAATAGCTGCATTCACATGCATGGAGGATGAACAAACAATAGAATAAAGGCTTCTACACTTGGTTGGATTGGAGGAAGATCGCTTCATCACAAGTTTTCACCAGCAAGTGTAGAAAGATAGGGAAAAAGCATGGCACGATTGCCATATCAAGAACAAGTCCTTTCAGGTAGGTGACCTAGTCCTCCTGTATGATAGCAAGTTTATGAAATTTCCTGGAAAATTTAAGATGCATTGGCTCGGCCCATAAACTATTATGCATGTTACTAATGGTGGCGCAGTTCAGTTAGCCATGTTAGCCGGAGATACCTTACTAGGTTTGGTGAATGGAAGTAGACTAAAACCCTATCGGGATAGTCCTACTTCGCAGAACCCTCAGTGATCAAAAGAAAAGGGAATTTCTAAGTGTCAATTACAGTTGAAATCGGGAAGAGTCTATACAAAGTTTGGTCTAACACATGAAGATGGATGGAAAGGATATATGTACTGCGCAGCACTAGTCAAGAAGAGAAGTTGCGCAGATAAAAAAAAAAAAGAAAAGAAAAGAAAAGAGCGCGTAGTTTGAAGCTCAAAAGGCAGCTGCGCAGATCAAATAGAACAAGAAGGATGAAAACTTCATAAGGAAGAAGAACGACACCGGGAAGTAACTGCGTCGGGAGTAGTGACGACCCATCGCGTAGTTCGATGCAATGCTCTAAGAAACTAGCCGTTGAAATGTCGGTCGGAAAACTAGCCGTTATATAATGATTTTGTCGACGATCGCTTGAGCATTTAATGCAAAAATAGCCATTCTGAAGCAGTTAATGAAGGAAAGGACCCGAATCCTCAGTGGATTTGGCCAACATATATGCCATTTAATGCTTTCTAGCCATTGCTGGGCGTGGCTAAGGCCGACTGCGCCTATAAATACCACTGTATTTGAATCTCAGGCGTTACTGAAACTCTGAAATTTTTCTGCGATCGATAGAGTCACTCTGTTTACCGAGAGTGCTAAGTTATCATGTGAGTTTGTAGAAGAAAGTCCAGTGTATGTCTGAAATCTCTACAATTGATTAAGTGTTCACAGTCGCGCAGGTTGTGAGGGTGTTTAAGCACAGAGGGATTGAAGGGTTGATGAGAACCCCTCCTAAGAAGGTTGTCACAGAACAAGGTCAAGGTTCACGTCGTTCCCCACGACATTCCACAGTTATGCAAGCCAAGGGAAAGGAACTAGTGGTCAATAAGACAAAGTCGAAGATGATGAGTTCCACGCTGCCAGAAGCGCCGCTCAGCGATAAAGAAATCCCACTTACTTTGACCGCGGAGTATATCTCCCCGCGTGCACAAGATGCACTTGCAGTTAAGCTATCTAGGAACGTGAAGTATGAGATACCGCTTACACCAATATCCAAGCATGTGAAACCAGACAAAAATCTGTTGGGTAAAATCGTAGACTGTAATTTTGAGGACCATGACTTACTTCAAATGCAAAAGGAGCCGGCCGAGCTGAGGTACCAGCAATTTCAGCTAGATAAATATATGTGTTGGAAGAAGGATGTGAAGGGAAATTCTGTGTTGGTCGCACATAATTGGTTATCTGAAGTAGTGGAGTTAGGATTGTTGAATGTATTGAGGCTCCCGCACTTCGATCAGAGCCCAGAACTTAACGTGGTGGCACGCACCCTCATCTCGTGCACACCCTAAGGTTATCTTTGGTTGGATAAGCATGTTGACCTGAACATCGACCTGATCCATCGCATCACAGGGTTAAGCAAGTGAGGAGAGGACCCTAAGCAATTCTTTCAAGGAAAGCACAGGGACAAGGAGGTTTCCGCATAGATGAAGTCAACACATAGCGTCCCGAAAGGAAAAAGAGGATTCGTCATGGACGATATAGCCGAGGATGCTACGCGGTTCGTAACACAACTGCTAGCAAGGAAAATTTTGTAGAAGGAAAGACCTACTGAAGTACCATCCGGATCGGTGCTCCTTGGGGCGAAGGCCACGACGGGCAGAAGATTTAATTGGTGCCAATACCTATTGAATGAATTTCTAGAAGATGTGTGCGACACACAGATGCATGGCAGTAAATTCCACTATAGCTGGTTGATGGTCTTGATTGTGTTTGTGGGATGGAAAGACCCAAGGCACTATGTTGGCCTTAACACTACCAACAATGATTGTAAAGGACCAAGGTATGCGAACTTTTGGGTGAATTTGATGCCAGAGAGACAGCACACGTCCAATGAAGTATTCCACACATACTATGAGCAGCTGCGCGACATCATTATTCGCACATCGCGCATATCCAAACATGCAACAGCTAAATATATTTTCACTTTAAATTTTTACGCTGACATGCATTCCATCTACATTTCAGCGAAGGCACAGAAAAAGAACCCACAATGGTTCCAAGGGAGCTATCACATGAATGAAGCAGATACCGATCTCATCATGAAGGAATGGATAGATGAATGGAAGGTCGAAAGACCTATGATCATCGATAGTGACTCCGAAGAAAGTAATCCCATTCCAACACCAATTGTTGAAGAGTCACCGTCAGGCAAAAGGAAGGAGCCTGGAAGCTCAGTACTAGAAAAGTCCAGAAAAAGAAGCAGAAGGCTATAAAGGGCCAGTCATAAGTGAATCTCCACAATGACGATTATGAGATGATCGCATCCACGGTCACTGTGCATCTAGAAGATGCGCTGAACCTTAAAGATAGTAAGGGTGAGGCGATCCAGGTAAGTTTACAGAAGAATCTCACTACGTTGCAAGGCATAACAGAGAAGTTTGAACAAGTCCAATGCAACTTTCCCTTGTCGTGAGACTCAGAATTGGAAGGAAGTTCAGGGGACACTTTGCAGCCAAAGAAAACACCTCTATCCCTGACGTTGCCACCAAAATTGCGCATCGTGTAACTTGATCCGCTAAGCGTAAGGTTACCGCGCGAACAGTTAGCTTTGGGCACGCAGGACATAGAGCATGTGGACATCGACATCGTGATGTTGCCACTAGAGGGCCTACACAATCTGCACTTGTAGGATGTCGAAGAGATCCATGATAGAAGTGTGGTCACTCTGAACCAACACCATCAATTGCAAGAAAATTATAAACAGCTGTAGGAAGCAACTTTAAAGAAAACCATGGCACTTGAAAATGAGCAGGACCAACGAAGAAGAATAGGGCATACTGTCACTTCGGTCTGTGCGGACATACCAAAATGCGAAGAACAGCCAGAGCTCACAGATACTATCCTTAAGATCGGCTCGGTGGTCAGCGATCTTAAGATTGGAATGAACGACATGGAGATTGATTACCAAGCAAATATTGCCGCCTTGGAGGCACATAATCAACCAAAGACGCCACCAAACCAGGAAGAGCTCAGAGCAGCAGAAGCAAAAGCAGCCGCGAAAAAAATAGCCAGCGAAGTAGAAAAGTGTCAAGACTTGCTGGACAAAGCTACGAGAGTATTCACTACGCTGCAAGAGGACCCCAAGATGCTGCAGGTCCAAACAACTTTGAAGGAAAAGGAAGCAACGTTAGACACACTGAACGTGGAGATAAAGACCCCGCTACCAAGAGACAAACTCCACATATTTCCAGAAGTCAGAGAATTAAAGAGACAACTTGTAGTGTTAAGAGAACAAGAGGCTGAGTCGAAGACAAATCACAACCCCTGCAGGAGGAAGCCCATGAACTAATGCAAAATATAGAAGGAAAACTACAAGAAATCCGCAAGCGTAGGCGTCAGTAGAAGAGCAAACTCAAGATGACTTAAAACCGGATGTGTTGGAAACCATAAAAGCAATTGAAGAAGATGCCAAGGATACGGTTGCTAAGTTGAGCGCAACGTATTAGGAGTTAGCTGCTAAAATAACTCCGTAGGATGAAGAGCAGCTCATGGAACCAGAAGTAGAAAGTGGATCGGGGACAAGCCACATGTAAGTGTTAGGGGCCTGTTGGGCCTAGCCCAAGTAAGGCATTTTTTGTACAAGACATTTTTGAATCTACTAAGTACAGTGTAGCTCAGAGTAAGGCATTTTTGAAGAAAGACAGTTTTGAGGAGCTGCGAAGTTGAGCGCAACGCAGTATCGGCAGGATAGGAACCGCACAGCTGAGATCTGGTTCCGTGAAGTGGTAGCATTGCGAAGTTCCATCAAGGCACCTATTTTGGGTAAAGAATGTAAGGGAAGGTCGAGCTACAAAAGCGACCTGTTTTGCCGAAGTACTCCATGATTCCCAGCAGGCGGGTAAGTAGTGGTGCGAAAGGAAAACGACCGGTCACATGAGTAGAGGCAACACGACGTGAACCGACCACACAAATCCGTTAGAGAAGGAACGGAGGGGTCAAAGCGACCCATCGGCATGCGCTTGACACGGAGGGATGAAAGAGACGTGACCATGCGCATAAGGATGGCCACGACGGAGAAGACGCTATCAGAGCCTAACAGTCCTGGTTAGCGGAGTAACCATGAAGGTTTTGGGTAACCTTACGGTTTGGCCCACTTGATTGTAAAGACATGACCTAAGGGAATGATCTATAAAATGGCACATTTTGTAAGGGAAATGGTTGAATCTTCTGTTTATGAATTGTTAATCTTTGTTGTTGAACATTGATCTCTGTTGAGAGAAGATTGTAAAGGCTCTGCAGCTGTGTGCGCAGAGACCTACATAGAGAGAAGAGAGTCTTGAGCTGAGTGCGCAGACTGGAACTGTTGTACCCTTCCCAAAGATAATACAAAAACAGTTCCTGTGGACGTAGCTCCCATCTTGGGGGTGAACCATGTTAAATTCTGTGTTATGTGATTGCTATGTGGTTGCATTTGTGTCTTTACTTATGATGAATGGTTAAGTGTTGTTTATGAGTTTATGTGCTTTGCTTTTATATGTATTCGCCATAAGGATGATGATGGGAATAATATGTTAAGTAATCACATGTATGAATGAATGCCAGATGCACCAGTATTTCGCAGTTAGATGAATGCATGAACTAGTCGAATAAACACTTAGCGCAACACCGGAAGTGCGTAGTGATGTTGTTGTTGTTAGAGTGTATAAGGTTGCAAGATTCCGTCTATTATGCTTGTTGAATTCTTTTTTTTTCATTTAGTAAGATCTATCAAGTTGCATAAGTATTGAAGAGGAAGCGCAGACCACCATTGTGATGTCCTCTCGTCGAGAAACACCCCTCATCACGCAGTCCTTGGATGTGCGATAGTCTGAGAGTTAACCACGAAGAGGTGAACTTCGAGCAGTCTGAAGTGCGCAGTGCTAGTGCTGTAGCGCGCTGCTCTCCAATCTGTTTAAATACTCATCACCTAGATGTGGAAACCTAGTTCCGCATCCCCCCCATTACTTCGCCTCGGGTGAGACCTCAGTCTGTTCGCAGATTGTTGTGGAATGGTCAGTTAGCATAACCATAATTTATCTATATACAATGTGATTAAACTTAACTTAGGATTATTATTAGCACCATTAACTTTACTTAAGGGTTAGGTACACTACATCCCACCTTTCCAAACACTAGTGCACAAACCAGGGTGCACCCCCCTATCATGGAGCCCCTGGTCCCAACATCAACTTCTTATGGGCCATCAACCCTTGAGTTGCCTTTTTTAGTTGTTCAAAATCTTGAGTTGCCTTTAGAATCCAAGAAAATGCTTCCTTCTTCAATAATGTTGTTAGAGGTGCTGCTATTCTTCCATGCTTTCGAACAAACTTGCGGTAGTGCCCTGTCAAACCTAAGAATCCTCTAAGATTCTTGAAGTTTTTGGGAATCAACCAATCCATCATATATTTAATTTTGTTAGGGTCTACCTTGACACCTTCATGAAATACAATATGACCCAAATACCCTACCTCCCTTACCCCAAAGAAACATTTGGAAGGTTTTGCATATAGTTGTTGCTCCTTTCAAAAAATACTAACACAAATTTTCTAAGGAAGGGCTTGAAAATATAATTCATCAAACCTTAAAATGTGGAAGGTGCATTTGTAAGGCCAAAATGCATGACTAGAAATTCATAATGACCCTCATGAGTTCTAAATGTTGTTTTTGGGATGTATTCTTCCTTCATTCTAATTTGATGATACCCCGAAGGAAGATCAAACTTTGTGAAGTAAATTGCTCCATGTAGTTCATCTAAAAATTCATCAATTACATGAATGGGAAACTTACCTTTAACGATGATCTTATTGAGCTCTCTATAATCTGGACACATATGCCATGAGCCATCCTTGTTTTGTACCATTACCACCAGTGCAGTGTTAGAACTTTGGGTAGGCCAAATTATGCCATCCTCTAACATTTCTTTAACCATATGTTCAATTTCACTCTTTTTTCCATAGGGTTATTTGTAAGGCCTGATGTTAGGAGGAATACTTCCAGGAATTAAGTGAATAGCATGATCAAAATTTCATGTAGGTGGAAGACCTTTTTGAACATTCAAATACCTTGGAATGATTATCAATGATCCTTTGGAGATCTAGGGGAATAGGAGGCTTAGATGTTTGAACATCTAGTGAGCATAATTGTGCAATTACACCTTGATGACCATTTTTCAACAATTTTGTCATAACATTAGAGCTTATCACCTTGCTTGGTTTCCCTCTGATACCCCTTAAATCCAATTATTTTCCTTCCCATGAAAATTTCATGAAAAGTTCTTGAAAATTAAAAGCCATTGTTCCCAATGATTGTAACCATTGAACCCCCAAGGAAACATCAACACCACCCATTGGGATATCAATACTTGGATTATTCAATACATACTAGTCCCCCATAGTAAGATTTAGATTATGGCATTTCCTTGAGCAATTGATAGTTCCTCCATTTGCAATCATTACTTGAAACTCTGGTGTTGGATATACAAATCAATTGAGAAATTTGGCTAATTTACAGCGAAAGAAGTTATGAGTACTACTAGAATCAATCAACAATGTTACCTTTTTCTTTTTGATATATCCTTTGATCTTGAGAGTTTGAGGAGTGCTAATTCCATCCAATGCATGACATGTTATGGTGGGAGTAATCTCTTCTATTTCTTCAGTTTGAGACGGTTCCTATTATTTTGCTTCTTCCTCTTCACAATCTATGTAGAATAATTTCTTCTCACCACACTCATGTCCCTTGCTATACTTGCTGTCCCAATTAAAGCATAGACCTTTTGCTCTTCATTTATCCAGTTGTTTAGGTGTCAACCTTTGAGGTGGGATAGAAGAAGGAACATTATTCTCTCTATATGTGTTGGAGGTGGTCCTTCTAGTAGACATCACCATATTTTTACTTTTAATTTTCCTTGCCAAACTAAAAGCATTCTCCAATGATTTAGGTTCAAGGATAAGTAACTCATGTTGAATATTATCCTTTAAAGTGCCCATAAAGAGATCCAACAAATTATCTTTCGAAATACTCTTCACTCTAAGACTTAACTTCTGAAACTGCTTAATGTGCTCTGTAACTGGACCTTTTTTCTTGATATTTATCAACTAGCTAAAGAAAGTGTTTCTATTAACATCCCCATAATGTGAAATCATTTTCCGTGAAAATAGACCAAGAGATAATATAGTCATTTTTATGATCACAAAGACATTGGTACCATACAAATTGATCATGATCTAAAAATAATGATGCAATAGTTACCTTTTGCAAATTTGGCACTCGGTGTAGATCAAAGAATTGCTCCATCTGGAATATCCATGTTATTGGACCATTGCCATCAAAATTTCTCATGTCAATCTTGGGAATAAAGTAGTTCCTTGGACCTGAGTTGAACGCATGATGATGAAGTGGATCATCAAATTTTTGGGACTCAAACCTCTTATTCTCTAAATGTTTTTCAATTTTCTCAATACGTGACTAGAATAAGTCCCCTTTTCCCTCCTTATCCTCTTCTTGGGTAGATGAATGTGTAGGGAAGCTAAGTCTTATCTCATTCAACAGTACCTTCAAATGTTTAATATCTTCTTTATAACTAGCCATCTCGTTGGTCATATTTACTAGATCTGTTTTTCTAGCCATCCCCTTAAGATCCTCTTTACTAGCCGTCTTATTTTCCAAGTTAACATCAACCGTTCTCATAGTCCCTTTAATCATATCTTCCAAATTGGACACCCTAAAATATATGTCTTCACTTTCATAGTAGGTCATGGATGAATCCTATGGTAGTTTGAATGGAGTGTGAATTTTTCTAGCACCTTTTGGTGCTGCGTGGAACAATAAAAATAGATATCTGCAATATTGATCACACCTTTGTAGATCACCCAAAATAGATATTCCAATCAAAATTAATCAAAGTTTCAAGATGGCATACCTTTAAAAATGTTGGTTTGGAGACTATTTTGTTGGTTGAACTTCCACCTGATGTAACTATGAAATTTAGTCCCCTATGAGTCTGCAAACTTGGCCTGTGGTAGCTTGATATGTCCTCTTTCCAATGTTGTAGGTTTCGTTGAATTTGGATGTGCCAATAAAAAATTGTAGCAATTTTCCCAACACTAGTTATTTTTGGCCCTTTCATACGAGCAAAAGTGTATAGCCTTCCATGTGTCCAATTTTTTGAATTTGAATCTAAAATTGATACCACAGATACTGTGCTCTGTATCCTTCCTAATACAATAGGTATTACTCAATTTGGATCTCATATGCTCAAGATATAACCATTCTTCGCAGAACACTTGTTTTAGACTAGTTTTTGGACTAGTCAAAAACCCTAACTTCCATTGGAAATAACTCTGAACGTGTAATGAGTCACGGTTTGAAAATCGTACCACATATAGCTTGGTCTATCCTCCGACTCCACTATGAATTTTGATGTCCGAAACATCCTAGAAAAAATTTATAGCAAAAATTCCAAGATGACCCATTTTGGAAGCGTCCAAGCTTTAATACTAAATGTTATTCAGCAAATTCCCCAAAAGAGAATCAAAAGAGCATAAATATACTAGAAAGAGCAATCCATGCCTTAATAATGAATAAAACAGATGAATAGAAATCCTCTTGGAGGGGGGAACCTCTTTACACAATGTACTAAGTACACAAGAAAAGACAAGACAAGGAAAGATGCTTCAAATGAAAAGGTCTCCTTCCTATATATAGGAGACAAAGATGTACAATTACAAGTAATGGACCCCAATCGACATCAATAATATAATAATACTATTGAAAATTACCACTAATGGATCCAAGCCTATTAATTGAAGTTGTCGTTGATTTCAAATTCCTTGAATCCCCTACCAACAATAATGATAAGACTACATGCAGTGTCCAAAAGAATCCCTACAAATGTCTTGAAAGAAGTCTTGAAGATGCCCAACAAAAGCTCCTTGATGAAGACATGAAGTGCATTGAAGATGCCTAGTTTGGATACCCTTTCTTTATAGGCCTTTTACACCCTAAATATTTGGTCAAATGGTGAGATACTATACATAGTTGGAAATATTACTCCAAGAATTTTTCGACTATATATAGAACTCCCTCTAACTCCAAAGGAATCAAAAGATATGAAGGTTTTTGTGAAGACTGTCCAACCATAAATGTTAGGTTGGCTCAACGAGAAGAGTACATGTCAGCCTTAGTGAAAAAATTTCATCCCTTGGACTAGTATAAATACATGTTAGAACTTCACATATCCTCTCATCAAGACAAGTGTGCAATTTCTACTAGGGATAAGGAACCCTAGCAAGGAGACTTAGCATATCAAAGGACTATCTTCTACATTCTTGGGTTTGCTATTCTCGGACTAGGCCTTCTACATCTATGGCGAGGTAGGAGAAGGCTCTTGTTTTATGGTTTGATGCTCTTTGAGAAGACTGGATAATCTAGGGATGATGATGATGTAGTAAACCATGGTGATAAGCAGTATGACCCAACATATGTAGAGAAGACAAGTGATGAAAAACAATGATTAAGGGTAACATATACTATACTCTTAAATACTAGGGTGTTGTAGCCTCCTTCCAGTAGAAGCTGGTAAACTAGGGAGTTGGAGCTTCCTTCGGGTTGGAGCTTGTAAAATAGGGGTTTGTAGCCTCCTTTGGGTTGATGCTCATAAATCTTGGAGATTGGTGTTTCCTCTCTATTGATGTAAATTTTTCTATGATTTATCAATATTGAGTTTCCATATCTATTTGGTGTACTTTTTGTTGATGGTTTATGTTATACTTCTTATGAAAAGTAAAATGTGATTAAGTGATCAATATTGTTTGCTATATATATTTTCACAAATTGGTATTAGAGCAGGTTATCTTCATAACAGTCTAATCACTGGAATAAAGATCAAACATGGAAGGCCTCTCTCCAAATATGATTCCAATATTTGATGGAAATGATTATGCATTCTAGAGCAATAGAATGAAAACTTACTTGACAGCTTTAGGAGTGGATTTTTGGCTCTCAGTTGTTAATGGATACAAAATTCCAAATACTCCTCCAACCGATATTGATGAGAATAAATTATGCAGCTGTAATTCAAAGACAAGTCGTGCTATATTAAATGGGCTGACAAAAATTGCTTCTATCAAGGTGATAGGTTGTAGCACAACTAAAGAGGTTTGGCATAAATTACAGAATATTTTTGAAGGATATGAGAAAGTCAAGCAGGTCAAGCTTCAAACACGTAGAAAAAAGTTTGAAAATATGAAAATGAATGAAAACGAGAATATTACATCCTATTTACTTAGAGTAGATGAATTTGTCAACTCCATCATAGGATTAGGAGCAGAAGTCGATGAATCCTTGATCGTACAAAAAATGCTAAGATCACTTCCCTTGAGATATGATGTCAAGGTCTATGCCATAGAAGAAGCTAAGGATTTGAACAAACTAACAATGGATGTACATGGGACCCTCACAACATATGAGATGCGAACATCTATAAAAAATGAACATCCAACAAGAGAAGTAGCCTTTAGAGCCTTGGAGAAAATAAGGAACAAAGGACACAAGGTAGAAGAAAAACCAAAAGATGAATCAGATGAAGAAGAAGCAAATTTTGTGAGGAACCTCAAGAACAGAACTGGGAAATAGTAAGGTAAGTTACCTTTGAAATGTTTCAATTGTGGCATAATAGGACATTATGCTAAGAAATGCCCTTTTGAAGAAAAGAAAATCTTCTACATGAAAAATAATCTTTACTCCAAAGAGGATAGTAGTCCATCAAATGAAAGCGATGGATAATAAATGGATGTAAGGGAAGTTCTCTTCATAACTCAAGAAACCCATAACGATGACCGTAAAGTTTCTAAAACAAATGAAATCGATCCTGAAGAAGGTTACAGTAATATAGAGACAAAAGAAACAATTATGGATTTTTTTGGGGGAACTAAAGAAGATATAGAATCTGAACAGGAAGATGAAGTTAACCTTGAAAAATTGTGGCATGCTGAAGAAAAAATAATCAAGCTCATAAACAAAAATAGAGAGTTGAAAGAAAACTTGAAGAATATGAAGAAAATAATTATGAGCTTGAAAACATAATTTATAGCTTGAAAGAACAATTAGACAAAGCCAAGAAGATTGGATGTTATGAGGAATTGAAAGCTGAATTGGATCAAACAAGAAAGGAGCTGACATTATCAATAGCAAAGTTGAATGACTACATGAAATTTGAAAGGAGTACTGAGAAGTTAGATGAAATTCTCAACAAACAGAGACTACCTACTGATAAAACGAGACTTGGTTATGATAACATTTTGAAGAAAACAAACATAGATAAACAGATATAAATACATTAGTAAAGGATGATGAAGGAAATTCTAGAAGCTATGCCAATGTCTTAAGAGGTGAAATCAACAAACAAAAGGGAGTTGAAGAACAAAAGGAACATGACATCTCTAGCTAGAACATAAGATCTAAATTCAGGAGAGTTGAGACACCAAGAAGGTCCTTTTCTACCAGGTATGAAAATATTTTTCTTGGTTATTGTTATGCTTGTAGAAACTTTGGACAAAAAACAATTCATTGTAAAATCAATGCAAGAAACAACTATATGAGAAACATAAATGATTATGGATATTCAAGGGACAACCATGTAAATAGTAAATATGGAAATGCTCATGGATTTGTTAACATAAATTTCAATCCATTCAATCCACAAATGGATCAAAACATTGTATGCTACAAATGAAATAATATTGTTAATAGGGCACGAGACTACAGAGATATGAAACAAGATGCTCCTATCATAATGAAAGAGAAACCAACTACAATATGGGAAAATAAAAAAAATTCAAACAAGGAAGATATTTGACTAGCACTACTTGTTGAAGATGAAGAAGACAAATGGTACATAGATAGTGGGTGCTCAACACACATGACCGGGGACCTGTTGACGGGCGAAATTGTTCTACTCGTCAACACAAAGGATAGAAATCCGATCCAAGGGCGTGAGAAAACCTTGCGCAAGAGTCTTCCTAGTCCTTAGTCGTTTGGTATGACTGCTTCCAATGGATATCAGGGCCTCATTAGCCACAAGTTAGTTTTATGCTCATGGAAAGGAGACTTGATGAGTCTTATTTCAACTAAATTCAAATTAATGAATCCTAACCTAAACTAAGTTATTATCATATCTAATAAAGAGAGCCTAAGTTATTATCGATCAATAGGAAAACTTGTTGACTTAAATTAATCTAGAGGAAACTATGATAAAAATAAACAATCCCTGATGATAAAATGTACTGTAAGTGATTAAGAACAAATCCTTAAATTATATTGTAGCCAATTACTTATGCAACCTTAACAAAACATTATTAAAGAAAGCATGAGTTTAATATAACAGAGATAATATTTAGGAATCAAAATCAATTGCAGGATAAACCTATTTAATCTTTAAGTAAAACTAATAAGTTAATTAATTAACCAAGCACTAATGTTTACAAAACCATGCTATAAGCAGATTTTGTTGAAATCATCCAACATGTCACGTTCACAACATAGCATATTAGAGAATAAATCCAATATCAAGCTATTGCCATTGTAATGCAAAACAAAATTATGAAATCTAACTAATCAAATTAAGGATATGAGGAAAGTAATTCAGAAACACATTAAAGTTGAGAAAAATCAAACTTTTACTCAAGCCGAGACCAATATGTAGAACGTCCTCCACTTTCCATTAACTAGTTTGGAAAATATTACAAAGTTGATCATCAAGGAACACTGAGAGTTCGACAAGCTCTGATGCAAAACATTTCGCCAACGGTCCCGACCAAGGTGTCTCCTCCATTTTTCTTTTTTTACATTACAAATTATGGCATATAAATACAATAAAGTGGATAAAACATATCCACAAAATCAGTATCATATTTTCTAAGAACTAGGACTGCCTAACTACTCTGACCAGGATTGGTCACATAATCCTTCCATTTGGCATAAACATCCAACATTTATGATACATCTTTGTAGCTGGAATGTTTAAGTTGAAGCCGAGCCCTGCATAAATGGTAGATCTCTAGCATGGAAACCAATTCAAAGTTCAACAAAACAATATTCATACTTTACTTTGTCAATCCAGGATCGTACAAACTTAAGAGGCACTGGAACTGTATGTGCAACTGTCAAGATTGTATATTCTACTGTGGGAGTGGAATGATCCTTATTTGAAAATGGAGTACTGATGTGACAGTGATGTGCCTAAACTAAATCCAAATAGGACAGGGAAATATGATTAACAAAAAAAACTACCATTCAGCTACTAATATCAACTTTGTAAATTAATCAAAAGCTCTACTAGAAAAAATTGAAAGAGCATCTATCAGAAGAACTATTTTAAGGAATAATTTGTGGAACTTTTTAACTACAAAGTATATAGCAGAAATATTTAATTTAGAAACAAAATAACTATTACGGAAGATATCGGCAAACTAACTACTGCAAATTGGATGAAATAAAGTAACTTTATGAAAGCATTTGAACTTAATTTAAATGAAGTGAATCTATGAAAGCAAGCAAATTAAATCTAACTAAATCAAATCTATGAAAGCATATAAATTGGTCTAACTACCCTAACTCGCAGAACTGAATACTGGGAAACACATGGCAATCTATGAACTGGTTTATTTTGCAAGAAAAACAATTCTACAAAAAACTACAGTAATGAATTAACAATACTACAACAACCAGTGATCTACACTACAAAAAGTGAAACATAAATTATGGTTGAATCTAAATAATTGAAATACAATAGAGCATGAACATGAATGATCTAAACTATTTTAACTAACCATTAACTCATGTTATTGCGACAAGGGGGCCCTTCCCCAAAGCAACATAGGAGCGAAAGAAACTAAGCACACACAAAATGCAAGGAACATGAAACTGTCATTAAACTGGTTAAATATTCATAACTTCATAAATGTAAATAAGGAAAAACGTTGTAACAAAAAGTTGTATCCAATTGTTTTAAAATACTTGAGAGTTGGACCCTCATCTAAGTGCGTAGAGGTCTATTTATTAAAGAAAATAAAAGATCTAAAACCTGATACAGAAATTAACTTAAGTCTAAAATTTGATCACAGCTGAGCCTTCATTCTTGAAATACTGGAGATAACTAGTCGTTTGTTAGGATATCGAAATGTATTGGTGGCTAGTGTAATTTCCCTTCATTGGTTGCACATTCCTTCATTAATATTTGAAACTTTTGGTACTAGTTAACCTCTGGTAGTGGACTTCAGTTGTGGATTTACCATAATTGGATCTTTCACATTCAATCATGAAAAAGTGGAACTCGAATTTGATTCATGACTTGATCTCGAAAACAGGGTAGCATTGGAACTTGACTTTAATTCCTGGCTCGATCCTCTGTAGTTCACAATTACATGCTAATACCATGCATTAGACCGCTTTAGTCAAAATTAAAGTAAATCAAACAAAAGAAAGGATAAACACTTCTGTCATCATCATTCTATTCATTAAATACATAATCAACCTCAAAATGTGTAACTAATCCTTTAAATAATACTTCTCTGCTTGCATGATGAAGGTCTAAGATATGTGTTTTACCTACCGAAATTGGGATTTATCATCCTCCCCAACTAAAGGGATTGCATGTCCCCGTGCAATCTATTACTCTTGAACTGTATACTTTTTCCTTTTTTTCTCTCACCTCCCTCCCATCATAGGAAACGATCCTTGGAAATTCTCCTTGTTTATAATAACCCAAGATCTATTCCACATGTTCCCAATCTACCATTTCAGCCTCTCCATCAATCTCCTCAATGTGTTTGAGATGGAGTATCGTGGGTGGATTAAGCTTAAGACCAATCCATTCAAGGCCTTTCCTTTCCAGGGTTTCTTCATACAATCAGGCCCTAAATAGGGACACTTTCAAGCTACTTGCGGAGTGTGGTTTCTTCTTTTTTAGTTCAGGAGATAGCCCATCCCATCTATCTATGTTTTCTCTGACAGTATCTTCTTGCATTCCCTGTAGAACTTGATCATAATGAGCTATATATTCCTATTGTTTTTCTTGCAGAATAGGAACAAGGTCTTGGTCAGTAGTCAAAGTTTTATTACTCTGAATGGTTATGTCAAGATGGGGAGTCTCAGCTTTGATCCATAAGCTAGTTGTCCATTCTTCTGAATGGTACAGATCTACATCTTGAGCTCTATAAACTTCATTAGTTAACCAAGAAAAAAAATCCCTTAACTGTACATCCCCTACATAAGGGTTCGGGGACCACCTGTAAGGTTGAGGAAGAATAAAGTTATGCATATATAATTCATTTAATAAATCTTTTTCTTCCTCTAAACTATTAAATGACAAGCTTCAACAAAATATTTTGGAGTTATGATGTGGTATGGGAGCCATTTCTTCAACTTATATAGCTAATATCTACACCATATCTCCCTTAAAAACACTACATAAAATTTTGATGGGTGTCTACAATCAATTATTTCTTCAAAGAATTGAGTACTTTTGTTCAAGATACCTTCCAAATATTCTATCTTCTGACTCTTCTCTTCTATATCCCCCTTATATAACTCCAATTCCTGTTGAAGTTATGTATTCCTTTGCTCCAATTTATTTTGACTATCTATATACTGAGATTTTAAAATTTGTGTCTTCTCTCTTAACACATATACTTCATTGGATCATGTTTCCTGGTCCATTTGTAGATTAACTATTGAATATTGTGACATAGCTTTCAATTGTGCTAACTCCCTCCCTGACTAGTGTTAATTCCTTCTTTGAGTTTTGTAGTTGGATACTTTTTTCCATTGCCTCTTCCTTCCTTGGTGGCTGCACATCATCTACAGTGGTATCTGTTTCAATCGGGATGGTGTCTTCAGAGTCATCCTTATGACTTGTCTCCTTTTTATCTTTGCTTTCTTGTTCTCTTGAAGCACGAGCTTGTGCTTTTATCCTTCAATGAGTTTTCCTATATTCATACCCAAAGGCAGAAGAAGCCTTCATTTTCTTGGAGGTGGTGGAATCATGCTTCTTCATTTCAACCAAAGTTCTTATGATGATATCATCTTGATGTTATTCCTCCAGCTAGGTTTTCATCTTTTCTCTTGTAGTGGAAGAAGCTATTTCTTTTCTTTTGCTTTGCAAGGTCAAGGTGGACAATTAGTGATGACCCTAGAGTTCTCATTAATTGAACATACTCTGCAGAAATATTAATGAACTCTTCCCAGGACAATCGAGGAATCTACTCCTGCAGCTCTATCTTAATGATTAATTTAATGAGACAATGGTGGGATAAGGCGTCAGTTTTTCCCTGCCTCACCCTCTCAGACATTTCCCACAAGGAATACAACAAGAAGTAGGGAATTCTAATATTTTCCTTTTCCTTTAAATGGGATATGTAACTTAACAGAGTCAGTAATCTAAAATGAAACAAATGAACTTGACTTAAGCGACCAGTGCAAGTGATGCATTTAAGAACCTAATTTGCTACCTCTTTCCGGGGACTAGGCATAGTTTCTCTGTTTACGCCATTCCTATCTTCCTCATACACCACTCCTTTAAAGAAATCCTTCTTGGAAAGATTTGCGGGTTCCTTCTCATCTTTACTCCATGGCTGTCCTGGAGGAAGCCTAGTATACCTTACCATTTGAGCTTCATCAAGGGGAATCCTCAGTCCCTTTATCCTAGTAACAAATTCCTTACCATTTAGTTGTTTCAGATTCCTAGCAAATTTCAATGGTAGTCTCCAGGTCATAACCATCCAACTTAAAAAAATAGGTCATCCACCCAACATTTCTAAATATCTCCAGCATGTTTGGATTTTTATAATTCTCATATTTATCTATGGATTTGCTTCGTTTGAAACCAACTGTCATATTCTCTTCCTCAACAGCAACCGTGGTTTCAATGAAATATAGGATTGATGCAAAAAATTATAATTCCAAGTAGAGAAAAGAATGAGGGGAGGCTTCTAAATTCTCAAGAACTGATACAATTTATCTATATATCGAAACCTTACTTGAAACTTCCGCTGCAATTCGCCTTAACCTCCTTCTAGCTTCGCTCTCCAAATATTGCACATGAAAACTATTTTGAGCTTACCAACTTCCTTATTTTTAACGAACATCCCTTCAAATACCATAATGGTCTTCACACATGCTCCCTTACTGATAATTGGTTTGGATGGTGGCGGCTACCTTTGAAATGACAAGCCCCCGTACTTTCGTTGACGAGACAAGAATTTTCGTAGATTTAGAATGATGTCCTTCATACCCTTTTTATAGCACCCTTAATCCTGCAGCATTCCTTAATCATTATTTTGTTGGTCATTTGATCGTGCCTCATGATGACACAAAATCCCCCCGGAACTGTACTATGCTGACCTCAACACAACTATTTGTTGATTGGTGTATTTTTAGAGGCTGACTAGGTTATTTAAGAAATATATATGATTAAGACAGAAATGCGTACCTCCTTTTGCTTACTGACCATAATTTTGATCTTTTGAATAGGTATGCATGTGGATTTGTGGAGTGGTAGAATCTCCTTTTTTTAGATTTTTTGTCAGTAGTTGTCTTGTTCTTTGGAATTTGCAAGTTCTCATTATGTAGTTTGTAGGCACGTTTGTTGTAGTTGGTTGGGTTTCGTTTTGTAATTGGTAGGCTTGCTTGCTGTAATTGGTAGGCTCGCTTGTTGTAGTTAGTAGTATGGATGTAGGGCGCATGTTGTATACCCGTTCTATAGTGCCTTGTAAAGAAAATGGTGTTATTTTTCAATGTTGAAGGTGCCACAGAGTGGTTTTCACATGGAGCGTGCCTTGTAAGTGCTTCAATCAAAAATTTTCACTAACAGGGGTTTTATTATTATTTTTATTATATATATATATATATATATATATGTTTCATTTATTTTTATTATATATATATATATATATGTTTCATTTATTTTTATTTTTTTCTTTGTTGATTCAACTGGTCCTGAGGACATCAGTGTCCTCAATCACCATGAGATACTTCTTGTAGCGACTCTAGGTGAATTCATCATCAGATAGTGGCTTTTTGTATAGCTTTAGTTGATTACCAATTACCAACAATGGGGTATGTGCCTCATCAATGGTTCTTATTTTGATTGATCCATTTTCATAGCAAGTATCAACTTGGTACGACCCTAACCACCTTGTCATCAAATTCCCTTTGAATTTATGGAACCTTGAGTCATATAATAATGCCCAATATCCCTCTTCAAACTTTTTATTCTTGATATGCTTGTCATGCCACCGATTTATTTGCTGCTGTACTATCTCAGTACAAGAGAGAGCTTGTTGCATGTATTCATCAAGTGCATTCAAATGTTGAATCTTTTCTTGATGTGCTGCTGACAAATCTAAGTTGAGAGTGGTAGTTGTTCTAAGTGTTCTTATCTCAAATTCAATGGGAAACATCACCTTTTTCCCATAAACTAGATCATAGGGTGTAAATCATGTAGTGGTTTTCTATGTTGTATTGTAGGCCCAGATATCCTCATTCATTTTGTCTACCCAATCCCTTTTGTGAAGCTGGACTGTTTTTGTGAGTATTTTCTCGAGCTCCCTATTTGTCACCTCTACCTGCCCATTTGATTGTGA